>CM074732.1:178088459-178589340 GCA_037367245.1 Phrynocephalus guinanensis | reverse complement strand
AGAATATTTGTACCCCACCTTTCTCCTTGGAAAAGGACCCAAGGGCTTACAATAATAAGGGACAATATACAGCCCGAATGCCAAGGTCAATGTGGGAAGCTCACAGTTGAGTATGGACAACAATAAAACAGATTTGTGAAGAAAATAACACTTTAGATCCAGGATACATTTCAAATATCTATAAATACCCAACGCCTGTATTAAGATCATTCTAAGTTTATATACAGCAACTATGCTCAGACTCCTAGTTGCCTTTTGGCATTATCTGAAGCCATGCTGAGTCAGAGGAAGAGTGGAGTTGCTTCGTGGTTGTCCCTTCCTCAACTCTTCTGATGGACTCCTTCTGACATCAACTCTTTCATTCTTTATATGCTGGTATGTTATAAGAATTGTCTTAAAGAAGGGTCATTTCAGTTCTTAAATTCAGTTTTGTTCGTTAGGACTGTTGTCCTTCTAGAGCATTATTAAGCAAAGATGGGACTTCTGTCAGGAATCCTAGGGATGGGCCCAACTTTTCTATACTAGTGTTTTGGGGTGTGACTCAGCCTTTTCTCTTAAAGAAAAACAGTGCTTAGTTGAAACGTATGTCACAAGTGCCAAAGGGTGCCCCTCGGAGCCTTTCCTGTGTGGTCAACCGAATACGTCGCACCTTAAACATGTCACCTGTAGTTCAGGTCTACAGATTGCTCGTTGAATATGGGCACTTTGCGAATATAAAAATTAGTGGGTTTTGAATCACAAGTCTGTGCACGATTAACTGCTGCCTAAAAGGATCACAACACTCTCTTAAGAGAAGCAGATGGTTATATAACAACCTCTTGGAGCCCTTTTAACATGACCACCTAATGATCCCCGCGCTGGCCACTTAAATTCAGACCAGAGATCTTGGGGGTTTGTTTTAACCCCCCCCCCCCAAGCTGTTCCTGCTGTTCCTACCCCCTCCGCACTCCTGGCTGCTGGCTTGGTGAGGGGTGGGAGGAAAAAGGAAGAAAAAATGCCGGGCGTTATGCCGTCTCGCTTTGCTCCCAGCAACAGTTCCAGTCTCTTAGTCTCTCTTATGGGGCGGGGGCAAAAAAAAACAACAAACAGAGCGAGGAGAGCCGGCACTCACTACGTTACAATCCGCATCAGGAATTTTTCACCCGGAGAGCAGGTACTTGTAAAGTGTGCTGGGACGCGTTAAGAGTGGGCGGTGGTCGCACGTAATTTCTTTGTAAACTCCGAGCTGGTGGGGAAACTATTTTAAGCTCCAGATCTGGGAGCCATTTGGCGCCCGATTTTAGGGTAGTGTGAACAGGCCCTTGCATTCATAAAAATAATCTTCCATGCACCAGATTAAGGTTTCTACTTTGTAAAATACATGCATTCATTAAGTATTGATTGCAAAATGCTATTATAATAGTTATTTAATACTGCTATATTGTAAATATATTGACATACTTGTAAATATTAAATGAGAGCTTCATACAATATTAAGATATTAACATATATGTTTTTTGTCAAGTTCTATCTGGGTTATGGCAACCTTACATGGATTTTCAAATTATGTGAAGGAGTAATTTTACTTTGGTCACCCATTACCCCACCAAGTCTCCATGGCAGAGTAGGAATTTGAACTCAGATTACCGAGTCCAAGATCAGTTGGGCACTCACCAATCTGAAGAATATAGATTTCCCTTACCATTTACTCTATGGTTTCACCCTATTTCTCTGAACTTCCAGAAGTCCAAGTTTGGAAGTACTTTAACCAGAGTTTTGGCTTTCACGGAATGGAGGTACTGGATTTTGACTGGCATTTTTTATGAGTTTATGGTTTACGTACACATACATTGGTTGGCCATAAGTGGATCACAGCCCTTAACACTTCAACATTACTGTTGCTTAGCATGGTGAATTGCAAACTAGGAACGGCTCCTTAAATTAATGGGGATTTCGTGAGTCAACACGTCTCTATAATTTCAGTTGATTCTCAAATGGGCCTACACCAGTGTGATGTACAGTCCCCACCCCCGCCTATCGTGGGGGTTAGGGATCCCCACCCCACCCGCGATGCATGAAAATCCGCGATATGTGGAAGAGGGGTGGGGTGGGACCTGGGGGTGGTGGGGAACGCATGCCTGTCCTAGGCTTCTCAGAGGAGTGCGGGGGCGGCGTGGAGTGACCTGATTGCCCCCTGCCACCCCCCGCGTGGCTGCGAGGCTTCTGGAGGAGCTCGGAGGTGGCGCGGAGTGACCCAATCACCCCTGCCCCCCCGCGCGGCTCCAAGGCCTGCTCGGAGGAGTGCGGGGGGGGTGGCGCTGAGCGACCCGATCGCCCCCTGCCACCCCCATGCGGCTCCGAGGTGCAGGTACTGCGATCCCGCGATGTAGTGGGACCGCAGTACCTGAACCGCGAAATGGCGGGGGGGTGACTGTACTACAATGGCTTCTGGCCCATTGTTTTCTATGAAATTTCTACTTGTGCTGCTGGACTTCTGAGGATGACAAACTGAGTTTTCTCCAGACCTATTGAAAATGTGACACTTTTCTTCAAAGACAACTATCTTGATAGCAATGTCCCCAGACAAAGAGAGAAAACAGAAGTAAGATGTCCTTCTTTCTAAGACAGGGCCACTTTCTAAATCTTTATTTAATACAGCGAACAGTACTCTGGCTAGGCCGTTGGGTCAGATCCCACGCATCAAAGGAGCACCCATACCTTTGATGTTCCCGGCTGCTAGGTACACCCCAGGGGGTCCACCCCATCGGTGTCCTGTGCCTCCACTTCCATTACATGCTCCAGGGGTTGTTCCATCCCCATCGGAGGCCAAGTCATAAATCATTGTCATCAGGTCATAAATCATTTACACCCATTCAGGTTCCCCCAAGATGGCTACTACGCACGGGAACCCCATACAGACCTGTCCGGTGACCAGTGACTACTCGGTGACCAGGAGGGAAAAGAGGGGGTTGACCTCCTCGGACCCTCTTTTAAAACCCCTGGGACAGCCCCTTGTAATTTGCTGTGCGCCAATGGGGCTGTCCCCTCCTGGCACCCATTTCCGTGTCCACGCATCTCCCCGCACCCATTCCCTCCTGGACCCTTGGACCACCCCTGCTTCCCACATGTGTGTGGGGGGGTCGCCATCATGCCTTTGTTCCAGGTTGCCCATCCTGGCAACAATCTTCAGGCCGATAGGTCCGGCCCTCTCCTTAACATGGAAAGTGGTGGAAGAGGAAATTTCAGCAGGTATAGCTTGCCTAACAAGTCCTAGTTCATCATTCTATCTGCTATACCACACTGGGAATGTAATAGGCTACTTCAGCTGAAATTCCTTCTTGAAAGAAGGAATGAAGAGCAACCCTCAAATGTACAGTAGGACCCCAGTATCAACTGGGGATTGGTTCCAGCCTTTCCCATGGATAACAAAAACTGTGGATAAGAGAGAATGCTGCCCCACCCAAAAAAAACTGCTGTTTTGTGCCAGCAGCTTGCTTTACAGTTGCTGTTTTAACTAGAGATGGGCACGACTTAGCGGTATTCCCGTTTCCGTTTCCGTTACTCGGTTCCGTTACTCTACGGAAACGGTAACGGGAATTACTCCGCCAGACTTCGAGCTCGAACCGACGAACGAACAATTTTGGTCTGATTTGTCGTGCTCGTTCCTTGCATCGCGCGATTGCGCGATGCCACGCGGCACAGAAAAAAAGTTTTTAAAAGTTAAAAAAACCCGGTTCCCGGCCAAAAAGCAGGCGGAAAAATGCCTGCCGTGCCTCAGGGCACCTACCAGAGGGGTTGTTTCTGGAGGTCCCCGGCCTCCCCCCTCATCCCCCGTCCTGGGCTGCTCTGGTGGGACTCGCTGCAGGCTCACAGCCAGCAAAAAGCCCAGTCTCACCGCCGGCCGCCCGCAATTAAAGCGCAAGCAAGCGGCACGGACGGCACAGGAAAAAAACTTTTAAACTCTCCCCCCACCCATTCCCGGCCAAAAAAGCAGGCGGAAAAATGCCTGCTTGACTAAGGGCGCAGGGCACCTACCGGAGGGGTGGTTTCTGGAGGGGGGGTCCCGCCTCCCCCCCGTCCTGGGCAGCCGGACTCGAGTCGCCATTTCGCCATGCCATGCGGTGCGGGCAGGGGATCCAAAATGGGGCGGCAAACGCAATATTGTTTTTGAAATCGTGGTCCAAAAACACACAAGCACAACAGAAAACACGCGAAAATTTATAAACTGCCAGATTTTTCACAGTAGCAGTGGGTTTTTTCTTGCAACAAAATTGTCTCTCCTCTCCTCCTCTGTCCTCCATTTTATTTTTTTTATTTTTTTATTTTTTTTTACACCTGCGCAATGATGGGCTGGCCGAGTGGCCAGCCATGTGGGAGTGGACAACCATGCAAATTTTTGGAGCCATCCCACCAGTCGCATGGCCACTTGGCCATGGAGACTTCTGGGATGTGCCAAAAAGCCCCCTAAAACCTGCCCTAGCCCTAACCCTAACCCTTGACTCCGTACCCATACGTCACAGACTGTCTTCTTAGTGGGTCAGAGAGGCACCCAGAGGTGCAACCCACTAGCCCACCGTAACCTTACCCGTCACTAGCCTAACCCTAGCCATTGCACTAAGCCACCTTAAAGCCAGATCTACTTGCTTGCATTGCACTACACGCAGCAAGTACAATTCCCTTCTGTGTGAGACATGGTGGTGCGGGAGCCTTGTGCAGGGAAGGCATGACGCTATCACTCTCACACTGGTCTCACTGTCTGCACATTATGTTATGCAATATCCATATGGCTATTGCATAGCATTTTGCAGCAGCAGCAGGTGAGGAGGGGAGACCCCCATGTAGAGGGGTCTCTTGGAGCCTGCTTCCCCTTCCTAGTGGCAGGAGGCACCCACGGGTGCCTCCAGGAGCCCACTTTCCCTTTATAGCGGGCCAGAGGAGGCACCCACCCCACAGAGGTGCCTCCAGGAGCCCCGCTCCCCCCAAAAAAACCAGTACTAACGACAACGAAAAAACGAAAAAAACGAACCGACTAATTTTTGCGAATTTTCGCGAAAACCCGGAAAACGAGCCGAAACGGGACCGGCCCGACTAACGACAACTCGAAAAAAAATTTTTTCAAGTCGTGCCCATCTCTAGTTTTAACAGTAGCTTGCTTTACTGGTGCTGTTTGTGATAGTAGCTTGCTTTGCAGCTGCGGGATTATTTATTTAATTTTTTCCTCTGCCAACCATGGATAACTGAATCAGCGGTTAATGAATTGGTGGATATGGGGGTCCTACTGTACCTTCAGATGATTATCCTGATGAATCTGGAAGTTGAGTCATGGCAACAACTGACAAAGGTGCTTGGATGAGTAGCAAAACATTTCAATCTCTCAAGAAAAGAAGTCCAGTTGCCATGATTTAGCTTCCAGATAACCTCAACAGCATGACTGAGAATCTTCACAGACATCCTGATGCATATTAAACAGACAATAGTTTAAATCTTATTAATGTTTACATAAGTTTTGTAACTTTCCACAGCTAATTATGGTTAATACCGAGCTGCTGAGGTGCATCTCAGTTGTGCAACTGGACATGTTGTGCAAGTTACACAAACAGCAACAGTAACAGAATTTCAACTAGTAACTGGATAAAGCAAAGTGTTCTGCTTATATACTGCCCCATACCACTTCAAGTTGTCTCTGGGCAGTTTACAGTTTTTAATTACAGTATGCAGGCTACACATCCCACCCCCAACAGGCTGGGTACTCATTTTACCAACCTCGGAAGGATGGAAGGCTGAGTCAACCATGAGCCTGCTACCTGGGAACCCCGGGTCGTGAGCAGAGGGGCAAGAATGTCAGTGGCCAGGCAAAATTACCTCAGGAGTCGAATTCAAACCATAGACCCCAAATAAAACCATAGCTGAAGTATTTTATAAAGAGCACTTGGCTTACAAATATAAGAAGGGTCTTACCCCAGAGAGTAGGGGCATGGTGATTTCTAACTAAATAACCATGCCCCTACTCCAGTTAAGGAGATTGATAAAGCTTGATAAGTTTCAGGTTAATTTAAACCCTGATTTGTTAAGAGGACTTCATATGACCTACTCTATGTGATGGCCATCACATGACAAACATTTCATAGACTCCTCTTGCTTCATGATGACTTGTGTCTTCTAACTGAAAATTTACTTACTATATTTGTTTCACTTTTAGACCACCTTTCTCCTCATGAGGGGACTTAAGACAACTCACAAATTTAAGGTAAAACCACAATAAATTGCCAAGTTAAAAAAAGTAATTAAACATATAATAATTAAAAAGCATAACTAAAAACACACATAAAATTAATGTACACCCGTCATCTAGGAGGTGCTGAATCTTAATTATTAAGAGCCTTTCACTGACAAAGGGCTTTTTAAAAAGAGGGATAGAATCTTAACTTCCAAAGCAAAAGCATTCCACAACCTGAGAGCAGCCACAGAGAAGGCCCTCCTTTGTGGCCTTATCAACCATGCCTGTGATGGCAACGTGGCTTATCAGTAATTATTGTTATGGATTTCTCCTTTGTCCTCATCTCTGCTATTTTCCTTTTATTGCATCATGGAGGGAAATACTTTAATTTCTGAAAATCACCTCTGCCAGCACAGTCATCTTGGCAGTAGGATTTTTTTTAAAAAAAGACTTCCTCCCATCCCATGGCCCCCAACTGTTTACCACAATGAGATTCCCTTAAGAACCTTGCAGCCTTCAGAGGGAGATTAGAAATATTTTCTTTCCATTTAAAAAAAATCACCATTGCTGATGACAACATCTGCATTACGCAGCATAGCATTGCAAACAGGATTCCAGCTAGTAAACTTCTGTATGTTAGTTGCTTCAGTCCATCACATGGTGGGAGTTACTATCTTCATAAGCAACTTGCTGATTTGGATATAGGAACAAAATGGTGCATGAGTCAGGTCTTTCATCTGCTCCTCTGACAAGGAAGGCACAAGAAGCTACTGCTCCTCTTTCAACCCACTATATCTTGGGGAAAATATATGTTTTGTAAACTGTGCTGAAGTTGCAATGCTGAATTAAAGTGATTATTATTTTGCTTCCCTACTTATTAAGTGATGGGCTAGCTTTTGGTCTGACTGGCCTTTTTCAGCTGGCTTCCAGTATTATACCTTCCCTCCATCTAGTTGTCCAGGCCTAATATTATTTTTAGCAATGATGATAGCAAAACTGGAACAGAAGTTCAAGGCCCATTCAAAGGAGAGCATTATTCTCATTCATGCTAACAGGATTTCCCATGGAAAATGAATGGTTGTTTTTACCCCTAGATATACTTCGGCTGAAAAGAAAAGAAAAGAAAACTAGAAGCCAAAAGCTAAGTCTCAAGTGCCTGCTTATGACTGCTGTCTTCGTCTGATAATACTGGGAAATTTCATTAAATCATCTGATCTTATTGTACAGCGGCACTATCTACAACATTATCACACTGTCTGCAGTTCTATATGTTCAATATGGCTGGCTCCTACAAGTATGATTAGAAATAGAGATGGGCACGACTAGGGAAAATGACGTTTTCGAGTTGTCGTGTGTCGGAGGCAGTCCGTTTCGGCTCGTTTCCGTTTTTCGCGAAATTTCGCAAAAATTAGTCGGTTCGTTTTTTCGTTTTTTTGTTGTCGTTAGTACTGGTTTGGGGGGGGTAGCAGGCTCCTGGAGGGAGCTGCAGGAGTCAGCCAGAGCCACAAGTGACGGACTGGCAGACTCTTTGCACCCGCTGTGTCTCACGTACTTGCATGTAGTGCAATGCAAGTAGATCTGGCTTAGGGTTAAGATGGGTTAGCGCAAGGGCTAGGGTTAGGCTAGTTACGGGTGAGGTTAGGGTGAGTATTGGGGTGCACCTCTGGGTGCCTCTCTGACCCACTTAGAAGGACAGTGTACTGGCGTATGGGTTAGGCTTAGGGTTCGGGTTTGGGCTACGATTAGTGGGCTGTTTATGCCCGATTGGCACATCCCAGAAGTCTCTGTGGTCAACCTGGCCAAGTGGCCATGCGATTGGTGGAAAATTTGCATGGTCTACTCCCATGGGCGAGCCCATAATTGCGAATGTGCAGGTGTAAAAAAATAAAATAAAATAAAATAAAATAAAATACAATCAACGGAGACTTTTTTTTTGCAAGAAAAACCCACTGCTGCTACTGTAAAAATTCAAGCATTTAAAATAGCTAATTTTCGCATGTTTCTGTGGTGCTTTGGTGGGGTTTTGGGCAACGATTTCAAAAAAATATTGCGGTCGCCATTTTGGATCCCCCGCACTGCATGGCAAATGGATGCGCCCTCCCAGCCTGGTACCAGCAGCGCAGCAGTAGCAATAGCCAAGGAGAGGGGGGCGGGGAAACCCCCCCCCCCAAATAAAACACCCTTCTGGCCTGGTAGGTGCCCTCAGACAGTTTTCGCCTACTTTTAGGGGCGGGAATCGGGTTTTTTTTTAACTCTTAAAAACTTTTTTTCTGTGTCGCTTGGCATTGCGCGATCGCCGCGATGCAAGTAACGAGCACGACAAATCAGACCAAATTGTTCGTTCGTCGGTTCGAGCTCGAATTCTGGCGGAGTAATTCCCGTTACCGTTTCCGTAGAGTAACGGATACGAGTAACGGAAACGGAAACGGGAATACCGCTAAGTCGTGCCCATCTCTAATTAGAAATAAAGAATAGGCCTAAAACTAAATTAAGGGATCCTCATCAGGCTGCCTCTGGGAGCCCCCTACAATAAAAACAACCATACAGATTTTACTCGATACACAGCCTTCATCCTACGTAGATCTGAGCAAGATCTTCATCCTTTGCACATATACAAGCCCAACTGCAGCAGAGGCCAGAAATTTCCCTGTGGAACTCTGATACTCTTTCTTTTAAATCCAAAAAGCCTGATGCTCTTTCTTTTATATCCAAAAGAGATTCATAATGATGCTAATGCACGGATTGTGCTGACATATCCTTTTCCAGTTTGGTATGAACTGAAAGGTTCCATTACGCCTGGCCAGCATGCCAAATGTTGTTTCCCTCTTCCATACCTCTTCTGTGCCACTTCCCATTCCAAAGCCATAATGTGTTTAAAGAGTGTGACGTGCTCCTTTATTGCTATAATAAAAGACCCGAGTGCGAGCCAACCACCTGGCTCAGCGTCATAAATGAGAAGAGGTGACCCCATTGTACCCCCTGTTAATCTCCGCTGGGCTCATCACTTTGTTAATTGGTTTCATCTACTTGGGGCTCTATTATCTCTGCCCTTTATATCAAGCAGGGGTCGAAAATGCCATGTCACTCAACACTGACGGGCTACATTACTCCTAATTCTAAACATGAATGAAGGTTGCCGCTGCAGTTTCAACTCTTCATCAGCAATGTCTCCCCATGTGCTTCATCTGAAATCAAAGTTCTGATATTTGCTTGGTTCTTAATTTTGGGGCTGTTTCCAAAGCAATGTCCAGTTCAGTTAGTATGTCTCAGCTTGTTGGCAGAAGATTTTTTTAAAATGGTTTGTTGGTTTAAATAAAACCCTAACTTTTATTTCAGTGAGAAATTTCACGGATCAGTATCTGTTTCTTCAGAGAGAGTATCACAACAAATACATGTGCTCCATAGTGGTCAGGTTCATGTCCAAGGGAGGAGACAGATAACAGACACAGTGGCGAAAGTTTATAAACACATGAGTGGAACTAGCAAGACACTGTTGGTGTCCATATAATCCAGGCAGGAATCCCAGGCCAGTTTTTCTCTCTGCAACCTGACTGATCCAAAACCAATCAGCTAATGACTGCAAATTCTGCTAAGTTACTATTAGTTTGAGTGGAGTGTTCTGGAGGAGGTTTGGGAGGATTGAAAAACAATTCCTTCCATTGTCCTATTGGTTGCTGCATGTAAGAATGTATTTACTCAGTGTTAGTAACTAGGAGGTGCCTGGAGCTACCAAGCTTGGCATATGTAGCCACATTCTTTTGACTGTGGCATATGTAGCCACAGTCACATTCTTTTCTCTACTGTACTCATTATATTATTTATTCTCCACCATCTCCACCATCGAAACTCCTCTTTGTTTTAGCATTTGCACAATTTTTTCTTATTTTATTTTATTTTAATTACTTCCAATTAGTCATGCCCATTCAGATTAATTTCACTTACCTATTATGTAGCCGTGTCATGTTTCTCTTAAATAAAAATCTCCCAGTTACACAGATTTTCTTTAGATATATAGGATTTGCAGTATATACAAATATGCCAGATTGAACATTATAGTAGACTAGATCTGTGGTATTTCTGAGAATTCATTCTGCCATGTTAGGTTATGTTGTACCACATGTGTTGAGTGTCCTCATTGGATATAATAGCTTGATGACACTAGGAAGATGGCATCAAGAAAGGGCTGTGCTGTACCATTATTATGTAGTTGTGCTTAAGGCGACCTGCCAAATAACATCTCATGATCATTTTAAAAAAAACACCCTCATTTCAATGGTTTTATTTCAAAAGTGCTTGCAGATTTAGGATAAATGAAATTTTGGCCACACTGTGATTTTGATTTTGTGTGTATGTGTGTGTTGTGTTGTGTTGTTACATTCGTGGCAGTGTGGGAGAGAACACTCTCAGGATGCTGGTAGGCAGTATATTAAAAGTTTATTAAAATAGTCCTTATTAAAATAGCCCAACGCGTTTCGGCCCAAATGGCCTTCTTCAGGGACTTATTCACTATAAAAAAAGGTGACATTTAAAAGACATAGAGTGAGAGAATTTTACATATGAACAACAAACAGAAGCACTAATAATCAAATGCATGATAAATACTTAAAATGCTGAAACAGTAAGTTTTGTAGGGATACTCACTAAGTGTTACAGGTATACTTTAAAAGCAGTATGGCCTGCTGTCTCAAACTCCTAACTAGCTTACATAATAACATTCTGGAGAACAACCATATAAGGCGTGGTATGCATGTGTATACAGTCTCAAAAATATATAGCTTCAAAAGAGAAGTGATGATAGCAGATACATGGGTATTTTACTGTTTACCCCACTATTTCCATATATAGGGCATCATTCATCTGCTTGCATGTATGTGGGTGTTGTCTACAACTATTTCCAAACATCTTATCTGAAGCGGAATTTGCGGGCATTTATCCCTGTGTTCCACTTGTTGGAAAACATACTCTTATCTTTCTTAGTATTATCACTTCATTGTTTAGAAGGGTAAAAGAACTGTTTTTATTCAACATAACTGCAATATTATACTACAATACATACCACTAACCTGTGCTCAAAGAAACTCTGGAGACGTAAATGTCTTGCTTCTCAGTCTGTTGCTAGTTACAGCTGAGGACTTTTATAATTGCTGGTGAGATTACCCAGCTGGTGTAGCATTCAAGTGAAATCCATTTGTAGCTGTAGCCTTGACCAAAATTTATAATAATGGTAAAAAGTCTATTTCTTCATTCAAACCCATAGGGGATAAGGTGTTTAGCCTAATGATCCAGTCTATTTCTTTTTTTAGAAGGATTTTTTCATTGTTTTTTCACAGTTTCTATTGCCCAAAATTTAAGATCTTTTTCTGAATGCTTGTATTCTATGAAGTGGTTTACTAAAGGAGTACCTATCCTTTTATTTCTGATGTTGCTAATATGTTCCCCTATCTGTTTTTTTCAAGGGTCTGGAAGTCTTCCCTACACACAGTTTAGGGCAAGGACAGCTGATGACATATACGACACCCTGAGTATTACAGTTTGTGAATTGCATTAAAGTATATTTCCTATTTTGTGTATCTGTAAAATCAGTCATTTTTGTGGTATGTTTACAATAAATACAATGCCCACATGGGTAATGGCCAGTAGGTGGCTTTTTGGTCTTGAGAATGTTATCTTTTATCTGATTTTTTTCTTCTTTGAATTCACTCCTGATTAAAAAGTCAGCTAGGTTTTTTGTTCTTTTAAAAGTAATTAAAGGTTTTTCTGAGCACCCAGGTATGTTATTGAGGATGTGCCAATGAATGGCTGGCTGAAGCTCCAGGATGCTATCTTCGTCCAAGTCTTTAGGCGACCATTGGTAGAGGAGAGGAGGATTAAAATCTGGAGTGTCCACCTCTACTTCTTCCCTAGGACAGTGATGGCAAACCTATGGCATGGGTGCCAAAGGTGGCACTCGGAGCCTTTTCTGTGAGCACCCGACATCACCCCTTTTAGCTACCTGTATACAGGTTAAATTACTGTATTGGCACTTTGCAAAAAAAAAAAATAGTGGGTTTTGAATTGCAGTTTCGGCACTTGGTCTCTAAAAGGTTCGCCATCACTGCCCTAGGGCATGGCTTCATTGACTCATTGCAAAAGTGTTTGTGTTGCATTTGTGCAATGTCAATGCACCAAATAACTAAGAGTCAGAGAAGGGGACTGGTAAGCAAGACAAAAAGTGCTCACACCATTTGGAATAAGGCTGGGAGCAGAGTGACAGCACTATGACTCACTAGACTTCTTGTTGCTTGCGCTGTAGAAAGGTCAAAAAAAGGGGGGAAGAAAAGAAAATGATTTCTGAGAGTTCAAAGGGTTTTGTTGCATGACAATAGTTACTACATGGTGCCTTCTTTTGGAACAGGAAACGGGATGGAAGAGTGACAAGGGAAAACACCACCCCAGCACCAGGTACCAGATTGTCGCACTTAGACCCCGTTTAAGGGGCGTGGTCCCGTCAATTTTCTGTAGTTGAGCAATGGACGTGAAGTAACTTTTTTTGGGTACCATTCCTAAGCACAACACTTATACAGAAAAAACGGACGTGAAGTAACTGCCTATGACCATGACTATATACCTCAATTTGCTTGCTTAATAAAATAAATAGTCCAAGAAATTGTATTATTTTTGAACAAAGAAAAATATAGTAATTTATCTCTTAAAGGTCTGGGCAGAATTAGCCCAAAGCCAGTAAGCTTTTAATCACAGTCCTAAAAAAAAAAAAGTCAAGGTTCATGCAAAGTTTGCTCTGAAGCTGTGTGGCAGCCTAACCCACAGAAATAACCTGTCGGGTATCAAGATACCCCTGGTATTGGTTTTCAGCCAATGGGTAGTGCTACTGTCTTGGGGCCTGAAGTCTGAAGTCTCCCTAGAACTAAATTTATACAGGGCTCACAGGATTTCCACAACTCACTGAATGATCATGAATGTGCAATGGCTGTGAAATATCTTTGGTATGTGTTCATCGCTTGGCTAGATTCTCATAGCTGTGAGTCATGTAAAGCTAAGTAAGCCGACAGACAGGTAAGTAAGCCCGACAGACAGGCAGGCAGACAGGCAGACAGGCAGACAGATGGATAGTGAAAGATGGGCATGAAATCGAAATATAGTGTTTTGTTTCATTTCTTTAGTAGTTTTGTTTCATTTCATTAGTAACAAATTTTAAAGTACTTTCATAATGAAATGAAACAAAATTAAATGAAACACTATGGTCCCCTGGGTCCAGAGACACCAAAATGGCAGGGGAGCGTATTTGGACTCTTCCCTGTAAGCCCCCCAAATTTGGAGAGGTTTGGGCTTCAGGGGGATGAGTTATCAAACTCCAAAGGGAGCTCCCATTTGGAGAATATTATTCTAATTGAGTAGTGAAGCCACTAGTCACTCGCCCGCTCATGGGAGGGGGGGGCTATTATCAGCTTCTGACTCAATTAGAAATGATTTTTCCTAGAGGTACCTAAGTTGGAGTTTAATAACTCAGCCCTCTGAACCCCAAGCCTCTCCAAATTTGGGGGGCTTACAGGGAAGAGTTCAAAGAAGCCCCCTGCCATTTTGGTTTCTCTAGCACGAATCATTTTGTTCCTAGAGGAAAAAAATGGTGTTTCATTTCATTTTGTAATGATTCATTACATAATGAAGTAATTTGTTATGTACTGAAATGACAAAACAGCATTCCTTTGTTTGTTTTGTGCCCATCCCTAATAGATAGATAGATAGATAGATAGATAGATAGATAGATAGATAGATAGATAGATAGATAGATAGATAGATAGATCTATTCTATAGTAAGTGCTCTTACACCTTTGGCCCCTATACCACCTCCCTTTAAATGCAGATTAAATTTGTTGATAAACCATGTCCAAAAATGCTGTCCCCATGGCCACCGGGCTTTTTGAAAATAAAAGAAAACCTGGTAACACCCCCTTAAGCGAGGTTTCCAAGACTTACCAGAGAGGTAGGGAATGTTTTGCCTTGCTTAAAAACTCCAGCTTTTAAGGAGGCAGATGATGTGGGACCGTGTATATGATCCGGTTTTCTTTTTTTTTTTTCTCATAGCGCCTACCGGCTGTACCAGGGGACAATCGGGCACTGGTGTTTTTTTTCCCACTTTCCCCCACCCCTAGCGGCAGTCAGCTGGTCCTCTGGCTGGTCTGGCGTTATTTTTTAATGATTTTTTAAAATTTTCTCCCACCCTCCACCCTCCTAACCCAGGCAGCTGGCTGATCAGGCACTGTTTTTTTTTAACTTCCCCCACTCCTAGCGCCAGCCAGCTGGTCCTTTTTTAAATCCTAGTGCCACCTGCTGGCCATGGGGCTGAACTGAGCTTTTTTAAAAAAAACCTTTGTACGTGGGAACTGCTATCCCACATCTTCAGTCACTTGAGAGGAGGAAGTGGAAAAGCCACATCTTCTGAAGATCAGGATCCTCCCCAGGGGAGATAGCAGCCTTTGAGAAGTTTGTTACTATATCTTACCCATGTTTAGACTTCATAAGTTACAAAGTATATATTATTTATTATAAATTATTCACTTCTGGAATGGATTATCTATATAATTCTGTAGACTAATGAGATCAGTTTCCTTTGCTGGGCAACTTTTACCATGTTTTTCATAGTTTTCTAGCTAGAAGGTGCCTTTAACAAAATTATTTTGGTTAGTATTATTCGCTTCTAAACTGTGAAGCTTCTCGGAGAAAACTAAACTGCAATGGAAGGAAGCAGAAAGGAGAGAAAGGAGAAGGTGGCAGGTGAGCAGCAGGGGGGAGAACAAGGCTGGGTGCCTCCTGCTAACCACCTTCTCGTGTGGGTAGTGGTGGCAGCAAGAGCAATATCTTTTTCAGCCAAGACTCATCCTCACGTAAACTCGGGCACTCTGTATGTCAGCAGGGCAGTTGGGTTGTGCAGCCATGGAACAGTGTGGGATGCATGATAAGACATCAGATTGGGTTCACAGGGGCAGGGGGAAAGCAAATGGGAAGAAGGCAGAAAGGCTTTTAATTTAGCCTGGAACAAATACAGACAGAACCAGTCCATTGAGTGATTTTTCTAGGCTCTGTACAGGTGGGCTCCCCTGGGCTGCACGGCCTCTGCAGCCACTGCCGCTGCACCGCCTAGGGTAGCACACCACCGCCATCTCTGCCCCTCATAATCGAATAACTGAATCTGCAGATGGTGAATCAGCGGGTATTTGGGTGCTACTGTATGCAGTAATAACACATGCATTTTCTAAGCTTTTTGTGAATCTGAATTCCTCTAAGAGTCCTGGGTTTCTGACATGCCAATGGAACTGTAGTTAATTAGGAGGGGTAGCCCCCAAACTGTGGCTCCACTGTCAGATACCTAAACTAGTTATTCAGAGAGCTAGAACACATCTACTGAGAAGGAAAATGTTGGAAGAAGCAACATGCAACCATGTTGATTCCAAGAAATATAATAAGTTATGACAGAGAGCAGAGGAATATGAGGCAGGTTATTAAGATTCTCCCAAACTGGCAGCTTCCACACAATACCAAAACAAAAGGTAGAGAAAACTCTTACCGGTGGTTTAGAACTGCTAATGCTAGAAGTCCTAGATCCGCAAGTTTTCCTGAGATTGTTTATTACAATTTTGAAACTGCCTTTCTCTCCTACTACCCTGACTTTTGTGTTTATATTCTTGTTGTTATGTGCTGTCAAGTCACTTCCAATTCATGGCGACCCTGTGAATGAGTGACTTACGAAAGGTCTGATCTTCAACTGCCCTGCTCAGCTCTTGCAAATTCCAGCCTAGACCAATTGGTTCCTTCTAAACTGATCACACACACGCACATCTTGCATCCTCCTGAGGTACCGTGGCACTAGAAACCTAAAAGCAAACAAGAGTCAAAGTAGAATTAAAGGACTTATCCATCACTGTTCTGATTGGTCATGGACTAAAACAGGCCGTCAGCTACCCTACGACATTCCAAAATGGATACCCCAACAATTCAGAAAGACTAAGAAAGAATGTGTGTTTCTTTTTCATTGGGGATATTGCCGCCACCCCCCATGGCAAACTATCACCAGCTCATAAAATTCCATGGATGTTATGTCTTGAAAAGGTATTGTGTTGTTAAGATGAGGAAATAGCTAGTGGTTTCTCCCATCTCCATATAACAGTGGGAAGATAAATCCCTTGTCTGTTTACCTTTTTCCTCTACCTCCACTGCTTATGTTACATGAAGCAGGATGTGCCAGATGCAGAGGTCACCCCTTTTGGAACAGCCCTCCTTTGCAAACACCGTAGTTTTTCCATGTAGCTTTGAACGAGTGGGTGATTCAGTACTGTAGCAATATCACACTGTGACCCTGCAATGTGTAAGGCACAGTTTGGATCCCATTGTATCGAATTTAGCCATTCTATCAATACACACCCACCCATGTTGGACCACAGTGCAAATTCATACAACATTCCTGAACAAGGTTGAAGGAGAATATTAATAATCTGGATTCTGGGGTGCTAGAAAGTCGTGAATGTTTTGTTTTACCGGCTTCTTGGCTGGTGCTTGATGGTAGATGAAGGGGAGAACGCATTTCAAGAAATCTTTATATTAAATCTGGCCTGCTCCATTGTTCCTGCCATCCTCCCCTTAGACGGTGGTTAAATAAGCAGCTACAGTATGAATTAAGAAGAAGACGGGCATTTGATTGTGTGTTTCATCCTAGAGTATTATAATGTTTAAACAGGCTATACTAACTTAAATAGCTGTTCAAATAGCAGCACTAATGTGCAGCCCCATCAGAGGCAAAAGCATAATAAAGGGTGGCAATAAATAAAAGAGGGCAATCATAAATGGACGGAAATATAAAAATCAGCCTCACTGGACCAGAAAGTGCAAGGACAGTGGATGACAGTGTCGATGCGGCTCAGGTGCTCCCAATGAAATGACTCTGCAAATCAAACAGGGGTGATGGGGTGGGTGGAGATTGCCACGAGTGTGAGCCGCTCAGAGCAGTGCATGAAAGCAAGTCTTGACATTTTTTGCTGCAGTATAAGGTCATTTCTTAATGCCGCACTGAGCTCTTGGTTCCAATAGGAAGAGAACTTTATTCCTAGCAGATAATAATTTACAGTAAGACATTCTACCCAGGCCACACGGCTTATGACTCCCCACTCCCTGATAGAACGTTACAGAACAGCATAGAATGAGAACTCCTTGAATCTTGTACCTTCTTTCTTTCTTTCCCTTCCACACATGCTATGCTTGCCTAAGGATTGTTTAGATCAAAAGCATTTAATCTTAAGAAAGCTTGGTTGGAAAATCAGTCTGTCAGATCTGTCCACCAGATTAATATCACCCTCCCTCCCTCCTTTTTTAAAAGGCACAATGAAAGAGGAGTATGCTGTCTCTTCTGTCCAGCATGGACTCCATCCTAGCCCTAGTGAAGTAGTGGCGAACCTTCGGCACTCCAGATATTTTGGACTACAACTCCCAGAATTCCAACACTGTATTGTCCATGACAAAGGATTGTGGGAGTTGTGGTCCAAAACACCTGGAGTGCGGAAGGTTTGTCACCATTGCACATTTACCCCACCTGCTACCTAATAATTTGATGGCTCTGAGTTTGTACACTACTACTACTGTCTGACATTACACTGCCCATACAAGCTTCTTCAGGAAACAGCATAAAACAGACTGCACATCTGCCTAACAAACATTAATTGTCAATAGAGATGGGCACGACCAGAAAAAAATACGTTCCAAGTTGTCGTTTGTCGGTACGGGCCTGTTTCGGCTCGTTTCCGTTTGTCGCGAAATTTTTCAAAAATTTGACATTTCCGTTTGTCGTCTGTCGTTTGTACAGTGGTTTAGGGAGCGTAACGTGTAGCCACCGTTATAATTATGTTGGGGTTGTTGTTAGTGTGACAGGAAACCTCGTCGGCACTTCTCTGTCTCACTAAGAACATTTGGGGGTTAGTGTGTCAGAGGAACCTTGTTGGCGCTTCTCTGACTCACTAAGAAGGAAAGCATACTGGCGTACTGCCGTACAGGTTACGCTTAGGGAGGGAGGGAGTGGGTCTCTGAGTTGAAGGCACCTCTCTGGGTGCATCACTCTGACCCACTAAGAAGGGAAGTGTACTTGCGTACGAATCTGGGTTAGGGTTGGGGTTAGGGTAAGGGCTAGGCTTAGGGTTACGGTTAAGGTTAGGGTGGGTTAGTTGGCTGCACCTCTGGGTGCCTCTGACCCACTAAGAATGACAGTGTACTGGTGTATGGGTTAGGGTTAGGGTTAGGGTTAGGGTTGGTGGGCTTTTTATGCCCTCTCTGGCACATCCAGAAGTCTCAGCAAAACCTGGCCATGCGATTGGTGGAATGGCTCCAAAAATTTGCATGGTCCCATCCCATGGCCAGCCCATCATTGCGCGTGCGCAGGTGTAAAAAAATAAAAATAAAAATATAATAAAATAAAATAAAATCAATACGACGTTTTATTGCTATAAAAAAACCCCACTGCTGCTACTATAAAAATTCAGGCATTTAAAATACCTAATTTTCACATGTTTCTGTGGTGCTTTGGTGGGTTTTTGGACCATGATTTCAAAAGAAAAATTGCGGTCGCCATTTTGGATCCCCCCCACCGCATGGCAAATGGAGACGACGAGGATGACCCCCCCAGCCTGGTACAAGCAGCCCAGGACAGGAGAGGGGGAGGGAAGGCCAGGGACCCCCCCAGAAACCACCCCTCGGTAGGTGCTCTCACTGAGGCAGGCATATTTTCGCCTGCTTTTATGGCCGGGAATCGGGTTTTTTTTTATTTTTTTAAACTTTTTTTCTGTGCTGCTTGGCATCGCGTGATCACCGCGATGCCATGAATGACAACGAAAAATCAGACCCAATTTTTCTTTTTCGGTTCGGGTTCGAGCTGGAGTGGAGTAATTCTCGTTACCGTTACCCGTTACGTAACGATAACGAGAACCGAAAACGGAAACGAGAATTTTGCCTAGTCGTGCCCATGTCTAATTGTCAAATTAATGGAGCAACTTTGATCAGTTGTGACGGCATACCTTACAGTATGACGGGTGCACCCTCAAACTCTTCTCAGGAGAGTTTGGAAATCCTCCAGATTAAAATTTTAAATTAAACAAAGGACTGCAGGAGGCAGGGGAGATGAACAATTTTTCAACCTTGTTGTTGTTATGTGCCATCACATTGTCTCCAACTCATGGTGATTTATGAACGAGCAATCTCCAAAAAGTCCTGTCTTGAACTGCACTCCTCATCACTTGTAAACTCAAGCCTGTGCCTTCCTTAAAGGAATCGGTCCATCTTGTATTCAGTGTTCCCCTTTTCCTGCTGCCTTCCCCCTTTCCACATTATTTTTAATGGGAGCATCTTCAGTTTGCATATCTGGAAGAAGGTCAACCCTTGAGAAGGGTGGAGCACATTCTCTGTGTTAAGCTCTGCTTTTATGAACAGGAGGTGGGCCATCAACTATAATTTAAATAGGAAAATTTTCAAGATAGACATCTGAAAAGCGACATGAGAAATCTCTCTCTCTCTCTCTCTCTCTCTCTCTCTCTCTCTCTCTCTCTCTCTCTCTCTCTCACCATACAGAGAATTCTATGACTTAAATGATCTAAGTGGATTTTGTGACTAACATGAAATGAAATACTATGGGGAAGCAACCAACTGAAGCAGGACAATTCTAGATATGGCTAATGCTTGGCTTGGGTAAGCCTGGAAACTCACTAGATGCTCATCTCATACATTGCCTGTTTGCTTATTAACTGAACCATCACCCGATCTTCCCATGGATAACCAAGCCATCCAAGATAAGTGATGTCTGTAATTCACATGCACACTGTCTTTAAACAGAACTTTCTGCCTCACCTTCTGCCAAGATAAATACAATGATTTCCAGTGATTACATACCTCAACTTTGGCTGAGATACACCAAATGATGAATTTGAAGATACAGATTGGTCCATACATTTATGATGGCTCTCAGTAAGCAGAAATGGGTAATTACTATGCTGGTTGGATCTTACTCACTAGGTTGGCCTTGGTATTTATTTGTGCTCTGTAAGCTACTGAAACTCACCTTTTGATCTTTCTATTGCATGCCCCCTATAATTCAATAAATAAAAAAATAAGAGTAAGAATAAAAACCTATCTGTATGTGTCATGTTTGTCTGTAACTGCCCACTTAGGAGACCACTTCCTGCATCTCATTTCATCTGAGCTGTCCACGTCTTTATTGTTGTCAATATTACAATAAAATACTACCCTCAAGATTCCATGTTAGAGATGAATATTAGCAGTTGAAAGGCAAGTCCTTAAAATCTTGTCTATCGTTGTTGAGCACCTCTTGATGGCAAGGTAGCTTGATAAGTCTGTCACACGTGGGTCTCCTCCACAACCAATGCTTGACATTTCCTTGGGAGGCAACTTGAAAGCAACAATGGTTAGCACAGTTTTTTTAAAAAAAAATACAACTCCCAGAATCCTTTAGCCAGCATGGCAAGTATCCTTATTGGTTAGAGATTCTGAGAACTGTAGTCTTCAAAAGTAACTTTTCTAAGCTCTGCTTGAAATGCACAGCTATAACTTATTCAGTTGCTGGACTCATATCAATGTAAAGTCACTGAGTTCAGACAAGATAACCTTCAAGTTTCTTTCACTCTTCTTAATGTTTGACGGTTCTGGTTTGATCTGTGAGATTAGGCTTGTAAACTGTGGTCCACCCAAGGTGTGGCATTTCCTGACAGTTAATGTAACCTTACTATACAGGTATTGTCAAGGTTACAACAACTCAAATAAGAGCACATAGAATTAAGAGCACGAGCACTCAGTGTGTTATATAATCATTTTCTTCATTCCAAGCAGCCAGTGCATTGACAAAAACATTTTTCACATATGACTCATGCTAGTAAATAGATAACTCCCTCTGTAGTATACAGTAATTCTAAGGGAAACTCCCAGCATTATGAATACACCCTGACACATCTCTCTACACAGCAGTAATCACACTGACCTCTGTGGTTTTGTTTTAAAAGAGACACTTTGGCTCTTAAAATACAATTCTTATATTACAAACATGCAAAAGAAATGTCAAGTGTTGTATAATTATTAACAATTCTAGAGTAGGCTTCATATTTAGAAAATAAACTGTGCATGGACACAAACGCATTACATCCGAATACCTCATTTTTTGAGATGGAGGTTAAAGGCTCTACATCCGCTGGATGACCCTGGGCAATTCACACAGTCTCAGTAATACTTAGCAGGGTTGTTGTTGTGAGGGAAGAAAGAGCCATGAACTTCATTTGGATTTTACAAATCAAATATATGGCAGATGTTTGATCCACATGTGATAACAAAATACTGTATTAAGAGGATTGATTTTTCCCCCGGCTTCTCTTAACTGACGGTTACTTGTATGTTTATTTTTTGTGGGTTTTATTTTTTTGTTGTTTCATTTTTCAGAATGTCTGTGAAGATTCTCAGTCATCCAGGTGAGTTTATCTGGAAGTTGAGTCATGGCAAGTGGACTTCTCTTCTTGAGAGATCGAAACATTTCACTACTCATCCAAGCAGCTTTGTCAATCTGAAGAAAATTAGTGGCAAGGTGAACTATAAAATGGAGGACTTGCCACTAACTTTCTTCAGACTGACGAAGCTGCTTGGATGAGTAGTGAAAAGTTCCAGTCTCTCAAGAAAGGAAGTCCAGTTGCCATGACTCAACTTTCAGATTGTTCAGAATGGATTGTAAGGAGAGGGAAAAATTGTCTATTTTAAAGCAAAAACAAACAAAACCCCATGATTATATACTGTACTGCTCCATAGCACTGAAAGCACTCTCTGGGAGGTTTACTATTTAACTATGCAAGCTGCACATTCCCCTCCCCAACAAACTGGATGCATTATTTACTGTCCTCAGAAGGCTGGAAGGCAGAGTAAACGTTGAGCCAGCTATTTGGGATTGAACCCAGGCTGTATGCAGCACTATAGTTTAACCACTGCCACCACAAGGCAACACAGCTGTCGAAATATTTAGTCATTTAAAAATTCCCCTACTGCATTTTATGAAGTGAAATCTAGGGTTTTGTGGGGAGGGGAGACCTAAAGAACTGTTTAATATACACCTTATTATTACACAAAACGAAGGGTGTGCAACACCTTTATTTTGTCTTATTTTTCATGACCTAACTGCTCCCATTTGTTCAGTCATTTTTCATTTTCATTCACTGACACTCAAACAGACGAACAAATGAAAGAAAGAACTTTTTAAAACTGCAGCGGTTTTGAAATGGGCCTTTTGTCTGACGCCCTCCCCAACAGTTACATGCATGATTAGGGACTGGATCACAATAAAGATAGGTGTGCCTAGAGAAACAACAACCTGTTTCACAGATCTCCTTCACATAATTGAGGATGGCACTGCTCTGCCAAATATTAGTTGACTTTCATTATGCCAGTTTGATAGTGGGTGGGTGTCAAAAAATACAGCAACACCAGCCAGGACCAGAAACAACTCATCTTGATGTGCTTATATATTAGCAGTAGAAAGGATTAATACCCTTTTGTTTGGGTTACACCAAATTGATGGAGACTGTTTCTCAGCCTTACCCTCCCTCTTCGAATGGATTACTTAGGTATCAGTTGTACTTTGAGGATGAAGTAAGCTCCTTGGGAAAAAGAGAATCTGATTGACCACCATTTTGTTTTCACTTGAGAATCTGTTCTGAGGTTCTTTTTGACTTTTAAAAAATTGACATGGCTGCTCCCATAAGACACAGATTATCCTTTTTTTTGTTTCCTTTTGGTTTTTTTCCTCTGCTTTTTATTTTTAATGCAAATAAAGGGCAAATACATAATTTAAAAAGACACAGATTATCCGAGACTATATGACCACAAGCATGAGTGAGTTTATACAATGGATTGACAAGTCATGGCCCGTCAATTACATACACTGCCAGTCTGTTTTTGTGAACCACCACATCCCTCAAAGATGCTGCTATGTTGCCAAATATTGCCAAATGCTTTTTAAAATAAAAGAAGACACACTTCATTTTAAAGATAAATCGTGCTCCCGCAAACCTCCTGGCATGATTCTTTTTAAAAACAAATCACAATCTCTCTGCTCACTTTGTTTTCAAAGGGGATTGCACTTCCTGCATCACTACAACAGTAAACCTGGAGCCATGCAGCATGCACTTGGCCCCAGTGGGTGAAAGGGGGTCCGATGCATCCTGCTGTTCCTAGAGAGAATTCCCTGCCTCTGAATTACATAGGCACCTTGACTTAAAGTAGAGAAGTCCAGTGGTGTTATGTACACACAAACAAACAACTCTGAAGAAGCTTTCTGCATTGGGTTGTTGGAAGTAGGGTGTGCGTGTGAACTGCCTTCTGCATCCCCACTTTGATAGGAGAAGAGATATTGTGCACCTTTGATCCTAGACCGTCTGAAACCTAACTGCCTCTTAAACAAAACACATATTTTTACTTGCAATAGAGATTCTGTGGAATTCTGTTCCTAAGATGTTTGACTTGTCAGCATGGAAAAGCAGAAAAGGCATGTTGAGCCCCATAAGGCAAGGGTGCGAACGTGTAGTCTTCCAGATGTTTTGGACTTACACTCCTTAAATATCCATCCAGAAATACCAGTGGTAGAGGCTAGTGGGAAATGTAGTCTAAAAATATCTGGAATATTCCTTTGGTTTGAGGCCTGAACCATATACAAATATATGTACTGTACAAGCCAAAATAGCTTAGCAGTAAAAACAAGTAAAATAAAGCATGAAATACAATAAAAGATTAATTAAATAAATACATCTCTCCCTCTCTCTCTCCCTCTCTGTGTTTTTCTTTCTTTCTTTCTTTCTTTCTTTCTTTCTTTCTTTCTTTCTTTTTCTTTTCTTTCTTTCTTTCTTTCTACTGTGCTTTATTTTTAAATTGCCTTTACAGCTAAATTGTTTTGGCTTTATATGAATTTTAAACAGCATACATGAATAGATATATTTTAGGTACTTTATTTCATTATCAGTCTTAGAAAAGGTGGGAAATATCTGCATCCGTACTTAACTGCAGGATTATTCCTGCATAGCTAATACACACAAGTGTCCCTTCAAAATAGCTGAATTGTTTTGTTTTCAAAGAGAGTGTGTTTATTCTGTGGACTGCGTGAAGAGCAAAATGGCCACAGAAGAAATGGCTCAGCATGGTAGAGTTAATCCCTCTCCCTAAACTGAAACGCTCTCCTTAGCTCTGCTGTGTGGCAGAACAATTTCAGCCTAATTAAACACTGGAGACAACTTGAGAACTGGGGATTGGCAGCAAGAGGCTTTCTGAAGATGAAATCCAAGATGAAAAGTCACAAATGTAGGCATAAGGGAAATACCATTAAAAGAGGTATTAAGAACTTTACAAGTGAAAACTGATTAGAAAGCATTTTGGATCTTTGCCTGGGGTGTACAACATGCAAAACAAAAGGTATCTTAGCACACCAGCAGAGGCTTTCTCCTCTAAAGAAAAATATGTTTTTTTAAACCTTTTATTTGGATCTGAAGTTACCAGGTTTCCCTATTTAGGGATGCAGGGAGTTAACAGCCTAAATAAATAAATATTTAAAATCTCTGATTAGGACAGGAAGAACAGTTTGTGGTAGACTTGAAGGGCTGTGTGGTCAATTGAAAGTAGATATATTCCTCAATATTTTTTTAAAATTTTGCATGCTGGGCCAATCTGATACTCACCATGCACAAACAACTAACACAACTTTAATATCCTACCTAGCCTATTGCTAGTTCATTCAACATGTCTTTATAACTAGAGTTGCCACAGTGCCATCTGGGCTGGAACTTGGTTTTGGCAGGAGGGTCCTCACTTACTACATGTGGGGAAAAAGTGAAGCAACAGTAGTTTTGCCCTAGGATTGTTGTTTATCTTTTATGGTAGTTTTGCTCCAGGGTCCTCCAGGGTCCCCTATACCCCCCAACACTATTTTACATCGACATTTATGTCTGCATGAAGTCTATCAGTATGAAGTCATGGTGAAGCTCTGGATGTCCTCTATCAAAGTTTGTGAATAGTAATGACTGAATAAAATGAATCTCACTCAAAAAAAAAAAAGATGGAGGTCAGCCATAAAGGATTTATTCACCTGGGTGAGTATTAGCTCCATCATCAGGGCCCATCTTTGCCCTGAAGAGTCAGCTTCATAATCTGATGATGCTCTTTGAAATAGCACTGTCATTTGAGGCTCCAGTGATCTTCATAGCTCAAAGCATCTTCTCCCAGCTCTAGTTTGTACATAAATTCTATACTCTAATGGTGATTGATACCTACAGTTAACCCATTTCATGGTGACCTTTCATTACTTCAGTGGAGACAATGGCCACTGATTTCCTTAGTACAAATGATCACACTATCTGAGGATTATTAGATCAGGGGGAGGGGAAAGCTGGAATGACACATAAAGGTCACAGAATCAAAGAATAATAGAATTGGAAGAGACCTCAAGGGCCAACCAGTCCAATCCCTTGCCATGCAGGAACCCCCATCACAGTACTCCCAACAGATGACCACCCGGCCTCTGCTTAAAAAACTCTAATGGAGGAGGCTCCACCACCATCCATGGCAGCATATTCCACTGCCGAACAGCTCTAACTGCCATGAAATCCTAATATTTAAATTCAATCTATTTTCCTGAAATCAGTCCCGTCTTCAATATGACATCCTTTCCAATATTTAAACATAGCTATCATATCCCTTATTAGCCTTCTTTTAGTAAGGCTAAACATTCCGAGCTCCCTAAGCCGCTCCTTGTAAGACATTTCTTCCAAACCCTTAACCATCCTGGTCATAGGTGGCTTGTGAACTGAGCCAAGGAGGTGCCTCACTGACATATTTAGGAGGTCTTTCCCCTGTGGTCAAGAGCTGGTAGTACTCATGCAGTTATGCCTGATTTGATGAAAACAGATATTGAGGACAGTTTTCTCTCCAGTTCTCAAACTTAAGGTCATTCATGAAGCTGTAATCTAGCAGGTCCAGACAGAGGGGTTAGCACTCTGGACAGTTCCTACAAAGTACAGACTAATACCCTAGCAGACTCACATCCTCCCTTCGAAACCAGAGCCACCAGCCGCCTCTGCTTCCCATTTTGCTTTCAGAATCCCTCTTCCTGTTTCTGCTCCCTTCTGAGCAGTGCATGTAACATAAGAACATAAGAACATAAGAAGAGCCAACTGGAAAGTCAAAGGTTAATTCAGTCATGGTGGCCACTACTACAAATAAATTCAATATATATGCA
This sequence comes from Phrynocephalus guinanensis, assembly GCA_037367245.1. Taxonomy (NCBI): domain Eukaryota; kingdom Metazoa; phylum Chordata; class Lepidosauria; order Squamata; family Agamidae; genus Phrynocephalus; species Phrynocephalus guinanensis. The sequence goes on along the minus strand of CM074732.1, from coordinate 178,562,848 downwards.
AGAACTGAAAAGGCAAGGATTCGAGAAACAATATTTACCATTGGACAAAATACTACTTGTAACCAAAGAAAAACAAATACATCAACTTTATAAATATTTGTTGGATTGGGAAATGAAAGATGAAAAAGTTAAAGATACGATGGTCCAATGGGCAAAGAATGTTGGCTTGTTAGATTTAGAACAATGGGAGAAATTGTGGTCTTTTAATTATAAATTAACAGTAGCAGTAACATATAAAGAAAATGTACTTAAAATGTTCTACAGAGCCTCGTGGAGCAGAGGTTAAATGCCTGTACTACAGGTAAAATTGTGCTCACGGCCTGGGGTTCAATCCCAGGTAGCAGGCTCATGGTTGATAGCCTTCCATCCTTCCGAGGTTGGTAAAATGAGTACCAGCTTGCTGGGGGGGGGGGGGTGCAATGTGTAGCCTGCATACTGTATTTAAAAACTGTAAACCGCCCAGAGACTACTTGAAGTTGTATGGGGTGGTATATAAGCAGAAGACTTTGCTTTGCTTTATAGGACACCAGCTATGCTTGCTAAAATGTATCCCAATCTTTCAAGCAAATGCTGGAAATGTAAAAGCCAGGAGAGTACATTCTATCACTGTTGGTGGACCTGCGCAAAAGCTAAGTATTATTGGGTCATAATTTATACCTGGTTAAGAAGGATGACAAAGCAAAACTTTAAATTTAAGCCTGAAATATGCCTACTGGGAATCCTGCCAAAATTGGAAATAAAGAAAATAAATATCTAGCACTACACGTCTTAATGGTGGCGAGATTGGCGTGGGCACAGTTATGGAAAACAGATAAGATACCAAGAGAGAAGTTGCTTATAGGAAACATTTTGGACTGTGCAACTATGGATATATTGACCTATAAACTAAAAGAGAGGGAGGAAAGTAAATTTTTAATGTAAATAAGTTATTGATTAACTCAATGATAAGTGACACAAGCAAAATGTTATTATGGTAATGCATTAATATAATAATAATAATAATAATAATAATAATAATAATAATAATAATAATAATAATAATAATAATAATAATAATAATAATAATAATAAAATATTGGGGGGGGGAGAAGAGCCATGCTGGATCAGGCCAAAGGCCCATCTAGTCCATCTAGTCTCATAGTGGCCCCACCAAATGTGTCCGGTAGTGCACAAAACTAGATATCTGTCTCCTGATAGCACTCCCCTGCATCTGGCCCTTGAAGTACCCCGGTTTTAAGCCTGGAGATGACACATCTCCATCATGGTTTGTAACCTGTGATGGACTTTTCCTCCAGGAATCTGTCCAATCCCCTTTTGAAGGTATCCAGGGCAGATGCCATCGCCTAGTACTGTTACAATCATTTCAATTGCAAAACTGACTAGTCATTCATGGGTCCTGGACCTGAGTGGAGACCCTTTGGAAGCTGGTGAGTGTTGTCTTTCTCATCTTTTCCAAGCCAGGGGAAGCACATTTTATTAATCCAAACCTCTTAAGTGATTTAACGTTAAACAAACAAAGTCTTTCTGGGTAACTTGTGTTTGGTGGTTTGTGCTGCAGAGCGAAGTATTTTCCGCCACCAGAGAGGAATCTGGAAGTTGAGTCATGGCTACTGGACTTATTTTTGAGAGATAGAAACGTTTGAATTATTTTGATGGTAAGATGCCCAGAGACCTTTGGGTAGTGGGTGGCATATCAGTTGAATAAATAAATAAATAAATAAATAAATAAATAAATAAATGAGCCTGCTACCTGGGCTTGAACCCCAGGTCGTGAGCACAGTGGTTTTAACCACTGCTCACTGTGGTTTTAACCACTGCGCCACGAGGCTTTTTTTCAAGCTGTATTCTCTCCTAGCTCTACTTGATTAGCCATCCAAGAACTAACCAGACCTAAGTCACTTAGCTTCTAAAATCAGTCAAGAACATGTGTGCTGGGTCCAAATTGCAGCATGAAATCCAGTGGCCAGTGCCCTGTTCAGTAGCAGGACACACAGACCTCCAGCTGCAGAAGCTCCTGAGGCAAACTGATGGGTTGCCGCTGATGTATATTAGCATATGTTTGGCCATGCAAACAGATCATGATATTAAGCACATAACCAGATGTAGCTGGCATCTTGTCAGATCATGGAGGCAGCTTCTGGAGAAATGTGCATAAAAAGTGATTAAGATACTGCCAAAGTCTTTAACATTAAGTCCAGAGTCTCATCATTTCTATTAAAGCTTGAGATTGTTTAATTGCCTAGTTGTCAGAATTCACAACTTTGTAAACAAAGTGGAAGGCTGGGAAGTGGGTAGAGATGAAGAGTCTTGCTTCCTTGTATTTGCCTTGGCCATATATCCAGTGTTCATGCATCTTTGAACTCTGGCTTTTACATTGAACTACACTTATCAATTGTACTCTTTCAATACCCAGATTTAAGGGATCAGCTAAGCATATTTGCCAAGCATGGATTAAACAGATCTGAGTATAATCGTTTTATTGTCATCTAACGTGTTACAGGATTTTAAATAAACTCAGGAAGGCTAACTTCCATGTATACAAATACAGTAGTTCAGAAAGAAAGAAAGAAAGAAAGAAAGAAAGAAAGAAAGAAAGAAAGAAAGAAAGAAAGAAAGAAAGAAAGAAAGAAAGAAAGAAAGAAAGAAAAGAAAAGAAAAGAAAAGAAAAGAAAAGAAGAGAAGAGAAAAGAAAAGAAAGAGTCTCATCCACCTCAGCAATGTCCACCAATTAATTTATGTAAAAAGAAATATGGGGCTGAACTAAACCTATTAAATTTAATTTGGCTCAGCAAGCTGAAAGCTGGAGGTGGGGCGGGCAAGGGAATCTGAGGCATTTCCAGACCTCAGCTTGGTTCCCCTTTGAAGGCTGTGTCCTTGATCAACCTCCTTTCATATTTTAGTCATCTAATTATTGCTATCAGTCCCGAGGCAATTTAGGAAAATGCATAAATAACCTAAAAATTGTCATTTGGGTGATACACAATGAAAAATAAAATCACAATTAACTCAACAAATAGAAAACAAAAAACAATATAATCAGAAGCAACAGCGTGCACATTTAAGAACATCAAGAATTGCACAAACCTGGGGAAGTGCTCAATTTTTTAAAAGGTTCCTTCATTATATAAAACAGAGAGTGGTAGAGAATGACCTAATGGAGCCTCCATCTTCAGGAACAGTATGTCACTGCTGAAATCCTGTTGCTTAGCATAGAATTCATAATAGAATAGGTCCATTATGTGAAAGCCATTCACGTGCATATAGAAAATCCCTCTCTCAACAGGGGTGGGGGACTCAGGCAGTGTCTGTCTGCCACTTATCATGCTGCTCTTTCATCGATCCCCAGACAAGTCAGAGGCACTTCATGCCTCCACCAGGATGGCCACAGCTAATGACCCATACTTAATGGGTGTTAGGAAGGGTTCCATAGATGAGACTTTCATACACCCCAGAACATTATCCAGTTAATGAGTCTAGTCATGCCACTGTCTACCTAGAGAGCTTTTTCAGACTAGGGTGTGGTGAAACCAAGGCGAACTATAAATTGGAAGCCTTCCATTAACTTTTCTGCAGCTGAAGAAGCTACTTGCATGAGTAGCAAAACATTTTGATCCCACAGGAAAAGAAATCCAGTTGCCATGACTCAACTGTTCTTTGCTGAAACTTTGTTTTGGATCAGTTCTTTAATCTGTTAAGACCATCCTGAATCTTAATTCTGTATTGTGAAGTAAAAGCTTGCCTTCCCATTTCAAAGACACTTGCAACTTTGATGTGATAGCCTCTACTGCCTTAATCAAGCCATTTATAAAGGTGTTAAACATCTCTGAGGCCAGAAGAAAAGCTATGACAACCTTCTATCACTTATCTCCAGTAGAACAAGAAATCATTGATGAGCACTCTTTGTCTATAACCCATTATCCTGCTAAAAGTAGCACTGTCTAGCCCACATTTTACTAGCTTGGTCATATCAGCATCATATTATTTATAAATAATAAATAAATGAAATTGTAACGCTTTTCAAAAACACTGCTGAAATGAAAACATACCATAGCCACACAATTCCCCCAATCTACCAAGCATTATGTCTGGGAAGGTTGTGAGTCATCCATGTCAGGTTATCTGGCAGATGAGTCATGGCAACTGGCCTTCCTTTCTTGCGGGATCAAAATATTTCGCTACTCACCCAAGTAAGAACATAAGAACATAAGAAGAGCCATGTTGGATCAGGCCAAAGACCCATCTAGTCCAGCTTCCTGTATCTCACAGTGGCTCCACCGAATGCGTCTAGGAGCGCGCAAGACTAGATATCTGTCTCCTAATACCACTCCCCTTCATCTGGCCCTTGAAGTACCCTGGTTTTAAGCCTGGAGATTACACATCTCCATCATGGTTTGTAACCTGTGATGGACTTCTCCTCCAGGCATCTGTCCAATCCCCTTTTGACGGCATCCAGGCCTTCACCACGTCCTTTGGCAGGGAGTTCCACAGAATAACAACACACTGGGTAAAAAATTTTTTTTCTTTTGTCTGTTGTCACTCTCCCAACCCTCAGTTTGAGTGGATGTTCCCTAGTTCTGGTATTTTGTGAGAGGAAGAAAAGTGTTCCTCTATCCATTTTACTCATGCCCTGCAATATTTTGTAGTATGTCTCAGTCATATCCCCCCCCTCAGGCGCCTTTTTTCCAGACTAAAGAGCCCGAAATCTTTTAGCCTTTCCTCATAAGTGAGGTGCCCCAGCCCAGTAATCATTTTAGTTGCTCTCTTCTGCACCTTTTCCAGTTCCACTATGTCTTTCTTGAGATGCGGTGACCAGAATTGTACACAATACTCCAGGTGAGGCCTTACTATCATTTGGTACAATGGCATTATAATGTTGGCTGTTTTATTTTCAATCCCCTTTTCGATAATCCCTAGCATGGAATTGGCATTCTTCCCTCTGCCACACATTGGGTAGACACCTTCATTGAGCTGTTCACCAGCACACCAAGATCTCTTTCCTGATCTGTCACGGATAGCTCAGAGCCCATGTGTTGATAGATAAAGTTTGGTGTTTTCCCCCAATATGCATTACTTTGCATTTTGCTACATTGAAACGTGTTTGCCATTTAGCAGCCCATTTCCCCAGTTTGGAGAGATCCTTCTGGAGCTCTTCACAATCTTCTCTGGTTTTTGCCACACAGAAAGGTTTCATGTCATCTGCAAACTTGGCCACCTCACTGCTTATCTCTGTATCCAGATCATTTATGAACATATTGAAAAGCACTAGTCCCAGGACAGATCCCTGGGGCACACTGCTTTTCACCATTGTGAAAATTGCCCATTGACACCTACTCTTTGTTTCCTGGATCTCATCCAGTTCTCATTCCATAAGAGGACATGCCCTCTTATCTCTTGACTGTGCAATTTTCTCAGCAGCTTTTGGTGAGGGACTATGTCAAAAGCCTTCTGAAAATCAATATAGACTATATCCACCAGTTCACCCAAATCCACGTCTGTTGACATTTTTAAAGAATTTTAATAAGCTTGTCAGGCAAGATTTACTCTTACAGAAGCCATGCTGATTTCCCCTCAGCAAGGTTTGTTCTTCCATGTGTTCTAAGATTTTTCTTAGATGAGTCTTTCCACCATCTTCCATGGGACAGATGTAAGGCTAACTGACCTGTAGTTTCCTGAGTCCCCCCCTCCTTCCTTTTTAAAAAATTGGTGTGACATCTGCTGTCCTCCAGTCCTCCGGCACTGGGGCCATTTTATGATACAAGATGCATATTACTGTTCAGAGATCCGCAATTTTATTTCTCAGTTCCTTAATAACCCTTGGGTGGATGCCATCTGGGGCCGGTGACTTGTGGATCTTCAATTTATCAATTAAACCTGAAACATCCTCTCTTTTAATGTGCATTTGATTTAATTATTTATTCAAGAGGGGCCGTTCGGGCAGTGGAATCTTCAGTTTGAGAAAGGTTAGTGGGAGGCTTCCAATTTATAGTTCACCTTGGTTTCACCACACCCTGGTCTGAATAGGTGTTGGGTAGGCAATGGCCTGAATAGGCTAATTAGATGTTTCGATCCCACAAGAAAATATGTCCAGTTGTCATGACTCAAGTCCCAGATTTAACAAGCTTGTAACTCTATTTTTTTAAAAGTTATGTTTAATCTGGTTTATTTTTGAGAAACCTGTGTTAGATCTTAAAAAATATGTTCTAAGTGTGCGCAGATTGATTGTTTATCTTTTCCAGAACTTTCCTGGTATAGTTATCAAGAGGAATGTTGGTAGCTATCTGAATTCACTTCACCTACACACACTTTTTGAAAAGGGAGGTTTCCTCTGTTCCATTCCTTAGAAATCTCCCTTGTTCTTCAATATATTTCTCAGAGATTATACCCAGATCCTTTGAAATAACTTTGAATCCTTGACTGCTGTTCCTCTCACCTTGAAACATGAATTTATTTAGTGAAGCTAGGAGTTCTTATACCAAGAGCTAGAACTAGAGGTGGGCATGAAACAGAAAACCGATGGTTCAGTTGGTTCTGTTTCAGGCCCACCCTCGGTTCGCTTCGGGTTTGTATGAATTTTTTAAAAAACAATCGTACGAACCTGAACCGAGCCGAACTCGGCCGGGCAGCAGTAGACAGTCCCGCCACCCGGACCGGGCTTGGGGGCGGTAGACAGCCCCACCACTGCTTTTTTCCCCCAGCGCCAACCACATGGGCCCAGGGACCGGGTTGGCACTTTTTATTTTTTTTAATTTTAAAAACATTTTATAGTGCCAACCATGGGGTTCCCCAGCCAGGTAGGCACTTTTTTTTACAGCCCTGGTGCTGGGGCTTGTCCCCCCTCCACAGCTTGCTTCCCTTAGAGGCTGGGGGTGCCACTTTTATTTATTTATTTATTTATATTTCCAGGACCCATCGGGAGTCTGCTCCGCAGGAAGGTTAGTGTCCCTCAAACAAAAAACAAAATGAATGAAATGGGAATTTCCAGGTTGGTCCATTATTCGTTTCATTAGCTAATGAAATCAATAACAAATAACAAAACAAATTAAAAATTCATTTCATGCCCATCTCTAGCTAGAACCTCTAGTTACACTAGGAGAAATCTAAGAGAAATTCTAAGGTAAGGACATCAGAATGTTTTGTTTTCTGAAATTTCTTCTTTGCTATGGAGATGTTTAAGCCCATATTCTGAGTGCTACTTTTGGCCTAGCCACTGCCTTTATCTTGTGCATAGTTCTGTTCTGTTCCTCCATAGTTTTGTTGGGCTAAGGGAAATGTTTTCATTTGTGACACACTGCAAATTGCATTGAATTTGCAGAAGGAAAAAAATAGATTTTTTATCTTAAAACCAGAACTGCATATGAGGTCCCAGTAACTATAGTCCAGAAAGTAACTTCTCCATGCTCTACAATTGCTGACAACATTGCAATTTAAAAAATGGGATTAGGTTCAGCACAGCTCATTTCTAATTATTAGATGGAAAGGACAAAATATGGCAGAGTGTTTCCATTTGCTTGATAATAGGATCTGAGAGCTTGTTATATAAATAAGATTTCTGTTCAAATTCAAGTTTAAAGAAGGACTGAGTACCTGTTTAATTGAGCCCAGTCCCACAAAGGCTTCTTTAAATTTCCATTCAGTCAATGAGACAGGTCACCATTATCATAGAAAGAACAAGGGGAATGAAACATTGGAAATTCAATTTTGAAAATAAGCCTGCATTTTTCATATTAGAGTATGCAATATTTAAGCTGCAGGCCTTTTAAAAAGCATTTCCTTTTCAAACATAAATGTTTGCTTCACTACTCCTATAGCCAGGATCTATTCTGTTAACAGACTAATAACCAACACTGATACTGTTTTGCCCTGGAAATTCTTTATGAATTCTTTGGCACATTATTTTTTATTCTCAATATAAGGCATCCCAGGAAGGGCTTCCCAGTGGATGTAGATGTTTTCTCCAGAAACGTCCACAGAGCACTCCGAATTACCAACATCGACCTGGCACAGAGATCTTCCTAATTACACTGTTTTTACTACCTAATCAGTATGAAGTCCCCAAGAGTGGAATATGTGACTGTCATCCTTATAAGAGGCAGACAACTTACTCAACACAGAGCACGGGAATCCAGCCAAAAAGAGGCCTCATACACTTCTCCCTGTGAAGGAGACAGAGCAAAAACCTCTCTCTCCAGCTGTAATCTTGTGATGCCTTTCAACTGACAAAACTGCTTCTGTCAGCAGAAGGGGGTAGTGATCTCTCCTACAGCAAAATCAGTTCCAGAGGACTGTGGCAGCTTGTCACATGTAACAGCAACAATAATAAGTTACTGTTTGAGTACTGTAATAAGTTTTCTAACAAAAAGCCACAAAGTTATTTTTAGGTGTAACAATCAGCATCTAGGTGTGCATGTCCGGTCAGAACTGACTTGTTTTCAAGAGAAATGTGGTATTTAAGGCGTGGTGTTATCAGTTCTCACCCCCAGTGAGTTTCCAAGAAAGTAAGTAAGGATATTCCCTGTCCAAAGTATTTCATTAGTAGTATGGTTTTAAAATTTTACTGTGATAAGATATAATGTATATTTAGTTATTTTGATATTATAATATTCTGTTGTTTGTACTGATATTGCTGATTCAATTTGTTTTAAAGCACCCAGAGTGATCTTGCCATCAGCTGGGCGATATAGAAACCAAATAAATAAATAAATAAAATTAAACTGGAGTCTTGTGAGTCCTAGTCGTTTATTTTGCCTACTACACCACATTGGGTACCCAGATACACTTAGGTGTACTTAAATATAATAAGTAACTTGGGTTACATTCACACATAAGTTCTAAGGACATTTTAAGGCATTCTAGTTGGTTTTGAGAGGAATCTTTCTGGCTTTATGCAATTGTCTTAAGTGGCAATAGTGTATTCTTTTGCTTTGTTTTTTTTTTAAATATCTTCCAACTTGCAATGTCATAATCAGCCAGTAGAGGGTCACCCCTTTAGGACAGATGGAGAGGAAATGGGTTTGCAGTGGAAAGGTCTGCTGCTTGAGTGTATTTCTGTTTAGATGATCTTGCTCTCCACATATGATTCTGCAAGACCCATTGTTTGTAAGAATAGCCAGACATAAAGGAGGGCACAGAAAGAGCTTGTTGTAGAGAAAAGTGTACCCGGATAACCAAAAGTGATCCATATTACTTACAGAATTATAACACCTACTCCTTTATTGTCACAGGATAACCTCCAACAATGTGGAAACATACCAGAATAATCCAGCAAAAACAACTAAGCAATCAAAAAGTAATTTATTTACCGGTTGAAAGGCTGGATATATTTACATTTGTTATATCAATATTAGTGTGGTCTAATACAAAGGGTCAAAGGGTCTCTCCCCAACTTACAGTTGTGTGGGTAATAACTGCTAAAGCTGAGCAGCCCTAAGAAAGGAGATCATTTAGCCTGTATCCTCAATAGGTCTGTTCCCGGTAGCTATGGATGTTCTGGATTTCCTCCCTTCAAATGTCTTTCCTCCCCTAAGGCCTCTCATTCTCCTTTGGGTTGACAGTAGAAATCAAGGCTTGGGGAATTCATTGACACCATCCTTTCTGCCAGGTTCATTCTGGGAAGCCATACACTCCCCTGTACCAAAACTGTTTCCAACTTTCAGTCAGAATTTGGGAACCATTAGGAAGCCTCCAGAGAGGCCATCTCTGTGTCTATTCAATTAACTAATGATATAGTTGATGACAGGATAAAGGGAGGGAGTAGAAGGAAGAATTAAAGGAGCAGGAATGTCCTATACTTCCTCCCACCTAGGCATGTCCTTATTTCTTTATCATCATCAAAGCAGCAACTCCCATGTTTCTCTGTCAAATACTGGAGAATGAGATCAGAGTAATCAAAGAGCCCATTTCACTAAAACGGAGACAATTGGGTCCTGAAGAAGTACTTTGATCATAATAGTCACATCCTTACACGCCTCTCAATAAAGTTTCACACATGGCCCATCAATATGATGGGATATAGAATGGCGACTGCGCCTGTTAATTAACCAGTCAGGAAGAATCTGGAAGTTGAGTCATGGCAACTGGACTTTTTTTTCTTGAGAGATAGAAACGTATCGTTGCTCAGTCTGAGAATCTTCACAGACAGTCAGGAAAAAACAGTGATTTCCTTCCAGGTGCTACACCAAAGAGACAGACCTGTGGGCTTCTCCTTGTAAACAGAAAGCATTTTCCATTGCATTTGCAACTTCTCTCCTATGACTCCAGATCTGGGAAAAGTACATGAGGTTAGCGGCATTGTTGCCTGTTGAGTCAGATTCCATTGCTCTCAGCTAATGAGGGATTCTTCTGGAAGGCAGATCTTGAGGCACAGCCTACTTTTAGACCAGTTTCCTTTTTGCCATTATCTCCTGAACATTTGGGCCAATTATGGGAAATAAAAGAATGGGTTGGGGAGGGATGGAGAGTGTGATGTGTTGGAAACTGAAGGGTGTTAACTGAATGAATATAGGAAAAGCAGAGTAGGCAGGGGGCCATATTTATTTTTCTAGATTTGCTGCACCTCTATTGTTTAAAGCCGGAGATACCCCTTGAGAGGAAGAATGTTCCTGTTGCTACCCTTCTCTTGTTTTTCAACCCAGACCTGATTATTCAACAGAACTAGATATATCTGCATTGTTGCTTTGGTCTTAAATGTATTACTTTTCAAGGTTTGTGTGTGTGTGGGGGAGGAGGGATTCAATAACAATTTCTTTGTAGTCCATATGTACATCATGGGTAGAAATAAATGCTTTTGCCTAAAACTAAAAGTCTATGTAAGGAAGAACAAGACATTATCTGAGTTGGTTGGGTTTATTTTGGATAGCCCAAAGGGTAGGACACTGAATCTTCTCCCTCCTAAAATCTCTTCCTGAAACCTAAAATGGCACCAGATAGAAAACTATTGGCATTTGTGCTTGTATTTTTAAAAAGTTATATATAATTGAATAGGAATAGGATAGGAATAGGAATAGGAATCTTTATTGTCATTGCCCCTTTCAGGAACAACGAAATTTCACGGTTGCTATATTCAACTCATATAAAACATTCCACATAGATTTAAAAACAGCTACAACACATAAAATATGACATATAAAACAAGCTGACTTCAAAGTCCAGAATTTTTTTTTTGCTGTTTGACAGATTCTGTATTCCAAATCAGGAGAGTATCAGTTATTCTTTCAGTCTTTCCCAATTGGTGGCTCTTAATGTATGCTCAGCTACTATTCCCATCATCTTTATGTAGTATGACTTGTTTGTAGAGGGCCAAGTAGTGAAAGAATATATTGGACTATAACAGCAATCTAATAATTCCAGATTAAAAGTAAGAATTATTCTCAGCATAGCATTATCCTGACTTCATTACAATCTCAAAAAGGCACCCATGTTAAATTTCTACTAATATGCAAATCACTTCAATGGGCTCTTCAGCAACACAATATGTCCTTTTAAAAATGTTACCAGAACAAATAGTTAATTCCATCTAGTCCAGGGGATGTGATCGACTGCAAGCAGCAATGACCAATTAAAAACCCATATTTACGGCATGTATTTTTTTTGTGGCACACTCCTTATGTGTGAGAACAGTGCATAGCACACGGCATAATGAAAAACTAATGCATATAATATGTTTGGCATGCTTTTGTGTTCTCTGGTTGTGGAACACCCTCTTTTGAGAAACTCTGCTGTCTTTAGGCCAGCATGCAGACTTTTTCTTTTTAGGCAGGTGTTCAGCAGTTGAATGGCCAACTGAAAAAGGACTTTTAATGTATGTTTTGCCGCTTTCTAATGTGTCTTTAAAGTAGTTTAAACTGCTTTTTAAATTAATGGGGGGGTTTGTACTATTGTGGTCTTGTTATATGCCAACTAGTTGCTTGCAACCCTCTACATTAAAGCAAAACCAAAGTGTGCTACTTACGTACTGCCCCATAATACTTCAAGTACTCTCTGAACAGTTTTGCAATTGAATTATGCAGACTACATGTTGGTTTGCCCCCTTCTGCTCCTGTGAGTTTATTCATTTTACTGACCTCGAAAGGTTGGAAGGCTGAATCAACCTCAAGTCAGCTACCTGAACCTCTCGGGATCAAACTGAGGCTGTGAGCAGAGGCTTGACTGGAGTGCTGCAGTCTAACAACTGTGCCACAAGGGGCATTTATACACGACCCCTAACTCCGGGGCAAATGGCTCCCAGCTCCGGAGCTTAAAAATGTTTACCCACCAGCTCCGGAGTTAACAGGAAATTAAGTGCGACCCCGCCCACTTTAGCACGTCCCAGCGCAGCTTTCAGGTACCTGCTCTTTGGAGGTGAAAATTATTTGATCCGGTGTAACGATAGTGAGTGCTGGGCTCTCCTTGCTTCTGTTTATTGTTTTCTGTTTGTTGTTTTTTGGCTCCCGCCCCTTTAAGAGCTACTTTTACAGAGACGAGAGGCAGAACGAGGTGAGCGGCATGCTTTTCTTTCTCTTTTTCTCCCTCCCCTCACGCAGCCAGCAGCCAGGAAGTGCGGAGGGAGTGGGAAACGCAGGAAGAGCGACGAACCCCTAAGATCTCTGGTCCGAAATTAAGTGGCCAGTGGATCTTAGGGGTCGTGTAAAAAGGCCCAACGTTTTCATTAGTGATATCCAAAGCATTCTATCATGAATAGCCATGGTCCTCCCAAGTCACAAACCCAAAGCTGTGGCTTCTTTTGAGTCAATTCTACTCAGCTTTTATCTTCTTCTTTCCCTGCTTCTTCTTCTAACTATTCTCAGCATGTCTCTTCAAGTGAACCTTGTCTTCTTATGATGTGCCCACATTACAATAGCCTCCATTTAGTCATGCTTCTAGAGAGACTTCTCTTTCTTTCCCCGCCCCTTCATCTTACAATGTCAGGGTTGCTTGGATCTAGGACCCAGTAAATTAATTGTCGTTGTTGTAGCCTATGGTGTGTGTATGGCCACCTCAAATATTCCATTTCAAATACTGTACAGGTTCCTCCCCTTCCTGTGAGCTTTTTTCACTGTCCCGCTCTCACATTGGTATATAACACAAGATGAATGGCTATTTTTGCATAACTGTTTTTTAATTTTAGATTTTATTTTATTTTTTGAAAAAACTTTTATCAGCTGCCTTGGATCCCTTCAATGGAAAGAAAGGTGGGATGGAATTGAAGTGAAATTAAATAAAGAAATAAAAATTTAGCTATCTTCCTCTGTCCTCTTCTATAGCCATCTCTCTACTGAATCCATTATTTACCATATTTGTAATCTCTTTCCACACAGGAGTCATCACACTGACTTTGTAAGATGAAGGGGCAGGGAGAGAAATAGAAACATAGAGGGACAGAGAGATTAGTCGAAGGTTGTCCACTAAATTCTGAGGCGGAGTAGAATCTGTACTACTGAGGTCTCTCTCGTTCACGTTTTTTGTCTATTATTTTTAACATACTTGCTTCATTTTTTTTTTACATTGCATTGTTTTTAGCTGTAAATTGCCTTGAGTCCTTTTTAGGAGAAAGGCAGGATAAATAAATAAATTAATTTTTAACATTACATAATGCTAAAGACTGCATTGTTGTTATATTTAATGATAAGCCATTCATTTGCTAATAAGGGTATGCTATTTGTGTTTAAAATGTTGCAGTAGCTTTAGTGCTTCTTCTTCTGACTAATAAAACACACAGGAGGAAGGCTAACAGCTTAAATGGAAAATTGTGGAGATAGTCTTTCCTTTTACAGAGCCTGGGGCTGTTAACGCTAATGAACTGACCGAAAATTCAGAAGTAGGTCACCACTGTTAATATCCAGGGGATGCTTTGTTAAAGTGAGTTTATTCTCCCTCCCACATATGTGCACAGTCTTTGCACTCAGCCTGGATTATATAGAGTGTGTGTGCCAACACTGTACATCTAGCTTCACCCCACTGACTTTCAAAGAGTTTCTTCCTACCCTTTTGCCCTGATGGCGCTAAGATTAGACTCTGCAGTACATTCTGGGTTAGCCATGTGCCATGGAAAGCAGAGAAGGGAACTGCAGGGTACCACTGGCCCCTCTGCTGCACCTTATCCATCAAAGTGGCCTGTTCCCTGCCATCCTGTATCAGCTCCTCCTTTGAAAACCTGACAAGAGAGGCTTCCAGTGTTGCCTATGAAACCTAGCCTGGGATTTGGCTCAGCGGGAGAGCTCTGTGTTTGTGTTTGATGTGCACAGGGAAGAGGCTAAGGAGAACCACCCCCAGGCAGCTGCTGCTAGAGAGAACTGGATAAATTAAGAGCAGCACGAGGAGAGTGATTCGGCGTCTTTTCAGTCCTTGTGCCCTACATAAAGCCAAATGCAGTCTATGTAGAGTTGGCTTCTGCTTGCTGCCCTCAAAGCCTGTTTTGGAATGGATATGAGGACACAGAAATCTGGGCAGCCATCTTTAATCAGATCAAGATGATAAAAAGTAGAGACGCGTGAAATTGGAAATATTCCATGTTTCATTTTTATTTTACTTCATGTTTTCAAAAAATATTAGTCTGGAAAAACTGATGACTCTTTGTTTAGAACTTACTGACTGGGCTGTAAAGTGCTTTGACCTTTTTACAAACTCAATTTTAAGTCTTCAGATTCCTCCATGGAATTCCTGGGACATGAGACTTCTGATAAACAAAACATGCTCCTAGGGGAATTATGGGAGTTGTAGTCACACAGAATATATCTGTGAAGATTCTCAGTCACTTGGGCCTTCACAAAGCAGTGTACCGACCCAGAAGAACAAGGGATCAGGTTGAGACCCAGACCCGACCGAAGAACCTGGTCATTCCCTACATGGCTGGAGTGTCTGAGAAGCTTTAAAGGATTTTTGGCAAACACCACATCCCTGTTTATTTCAAACCCACAAACACACTAAGGCAGAGACTTGTCCACCCAAAGGACCCGACACCAAAACAAAAAAAGGAGCAATGTAGTATATGCGGTCCAATGCAGTGAGGAGTGTGCAGACCTCTACATTGGAGAAACTAAACAGCCATTAAATAGAAGGATGGCCCAACATAGGAGGGGTAACAGCTCAGGACCAGAATCAAGGGTTCACCTCCATTTGAAGGACAAAGGGCACTCATTCAAAGATGAGAATATACACATATGAGAGAAGATAGGTGGTTTGAGAGAGGAGTCAGGGAAGCCATTCATGTGAGCATTGAAACCCCCTCCCTCAAAAGAGGTGGCAGCCTCAGACATAGTCTATCTGTTACTTATCAGGGTGTGATTTCAACAATACCCAGACAAATCAAAAAGCTTTCACCACCAAGGCCATAGCTAATGACCCATACTTTATAGGTTTCAGCACCTTAGGCCATTGTTCACCTTAAGGCTATGAATACTATTGTCTATCTAACGGCCCTATTCAGGTCATTGTTCATCTTATGAGCCTATTTCAGACCAGGGTGACAAGAGGTCAAAGCTGACTATAAGATGGAGGACTCATACTAGCTGTATGAGGTTGATGAAGCTGTTTGGATGAGCAGTGAAACGTTTCTCTCTCTCTCAAGAAAAAGAAGTCCAGTTGCCATGACTCAACTTCCAGATAGTCACACAGAAATACCTTTTCTAAAATCTTCACTCATCATTTGAAGGCATAACTGCTTTAAAGGCAATAATTATTCTCAAAATAAGACTAGTCTAGCAATATAATTAGGAAGATACAGTGGGTGACCTTTCCCTTCAGACAGGTTTTTCCTTAGCGACTGGCAGTCTGAGAGGACTTTCCCCCCAAATTGGATTGTTGTGCTCTGTTGTTTTAAAATGTGGTTTAGTATGGATTTTATTTACTGCTTTAATATTATACTTATTGAATTCTTTTTAAAATATATATTTACTGTTTTAGCTTTTAAATATTGTCCTTTTAACGTCACAAGCTGCCTTGGGTCCTTTTAAGGAGAAAGGTGAGGAAAATATTTTAAATAAATAAATTAAATAAATAGCATAATTAATAGACAAGTTTGATATCAAGCAGTACAAAATAACTACACGATGTCTGTAACCCTTAAACTATATGGAAATAACATTAAAGACTATACACATTGGCTGGGCTATAGTCTCACTAGTTCTTCTGATGCTGTGCTCTTTATCTCTAAATACCTTATTTGTGCAATCATAGTCTTGAAAATTTGGTGTTCTTTTTTAAACAGCATCCTTATTTTCCTCTACTTTTTGAGAATGCTTCCTAATTATGGTTGTGTAAATTCAACCACCACAGAAGAAAGTCTTTCTCTTTCAACATCCCAGCATAGTTCAATCTCATCAAAGAAACATTCCACACAATTCCATTACAGCACAGAGAAACATGAAGAACATAGAAAACCACTTCATGGTCTACCTGCTCTACCAGAACAATAGATCCATCTTAATCCCTTCAGACTGGAACTACCACCTAATAATGCTCCATTTCCAACCCCCTTCTACATGCTGATGAGATTCAGGTCAAACACAGACTAATTCAGTTACCAAATATATCTATGGTGCTTTCGAAGTCTCAGCTGGTATTTCTGAAATTTTCAAAGGCAAATGGAAAATAAACTGAAACAGGAAAGATATTACATTTTACACAAGTCCTTGGAGACAGCTGAATATATCCCCTGTCAAATGATGACACGAAGGAAGATGAATACCTGTTCTTCTCTCATCTCACTTTTGGGATAAATGTAACTTTTGCAAGAACGTCTATTGTGCATTCTATTCTCAGATGGAAGGAGCTTCTTTTCTGAATCCAGAACAGGTGAATAGGCTCTTTTTAAATGTTATAATCCAACCTGTGATGAAATATTGGTCCCTTAGGGATATAGTAATGCAAAAGCAGGAGGAAATCTCGCCATCTAATGACTTAATAAATCTGGACCCTGAAGTTGAAAAAATGAAATCTGAGGAGGACTCAAACCCTGCTGACCATGGAAGCAAGAACTTCTCTTGTAATGATGATTGCTCAGAGATACAAATGGCATACCCCTGAGTTCTCAGGGACCAAGTTCTCAGGAACTCTCTAGTCTAGATGAAAACCTTATGGTGCCTAGGATCCCAGAACAGGGAGTCCTAATCAAGACAGAGACTTAAATTGATAGACCTATAACTGAACAACAGTGGATCATCAAGCAGGCTTCACATGATCCTCCATAGACTAGTTAGAAGCCCCTTCAGTTTAAATTCTTTGTAAGACCAGCTGACTGAGCCAGTCTTAAGATTCACAGACATTTGCCCGATGGCAGTGCTTCCCAGATTTGAGTAACCTGGGAATTCTTGGACTGCATTTCTCAGAAGTCTTCACCACCAGTTTTGCTGGAAGAGTTTCTAGGAGTTGCAGTGAAAGAATACCTTGGTTACTGAACGCTGGGAACAAGAGATGGGCATGAACCAGTTCATCTAAGTTCGTAAAGGTCATTCTAGCCACTAACCTGTCACAGTTTACTAGCTTCCAGCAGCTTCTCAGCTGATTTTCGACTCATGGCTGCAGCTCAGGCTTGTCTGCCCCACCCTTTTGTCCACATGGGTGATCAGTGTGCTTTAAAAATGAGGTTTGAACAGTAGTTTACTGAAAGTTACTGCAAAGCAGCTAACTCAAATTTAGTCTGAAAGCAAGGTCAATGTAAAATTACATTGCCTCTGAAAAGTATCTCTTTCCTGATTAGCTAACAGCTGAACATGTAAACAACTAATGAGACATGTAAAACGATTGAGAAGGAACACACTACAGTCCTAAAGAGTGAACAGAGCAAATTGGTACTTGACCAACTTAGTTTACCAGCACTTTCCACTCATGGCATTTTGCCTACTCAGTACAATGGTATTAATTTACGTATTGTTCCCAGGGATGCAGGAACCCTGTTAGTCAAAAGGTTAAGGTTATTATCTGCTATACCAGCAAATTTATTTTCTCATATTTTATGAGAGCTGTACTTTGCCACCTCAGTAAAAGGAATAGAGATTTCTGTTAAATATATTCTGGCTATTTATAGAGATTGGCAACTTAATACAGCAGCAAAATTCACTTGTGTACAGTTGAAAGAAAATATAAACAACAGAGAGAAATATAAATATTAGGAGGAAAGCAATGCCCACTGGCAACACATCATACCATACCCTCTGAATACCAACACAGATGCCAAGGAGCCTCGGGCACCACATACAGTAGTAGCTGTGACAAACACAGGCTTCTGGTTTTTCCCAGAGTTTTATAAAGTTCTCTAGGGGTCTTAGGGAGATATTCATGTGTCAGACTTTTTGACCTGGCAGAACTACAGGCCCTTCAGGCATCATGGTTTCTTGCTACTGAATCTAACACAGTTAGAGTACTGTATTTCCAAAAACAAAACAAAGTTAACATAAATCCCCAGCTCAGGTTGTGTCTGTCATGATTTTAACCCAAACTGATTGCATCTATGCAAAGCTGCATATAGCTAATGATAAGCTCTTAGGTTTAGAAGACCTTACGGTATATATGGAGAGCAGTTATCCTTACAACTGCATGATGCAGCAAATGATACCTTGCTTTGTACTAAGGGAAATAGATCCAAATGTACAGGAGCAATTCCTGCTGGTTATACTGATGGTATGCTTAGAAGGAACAAACAGCATAGGCTACCATCTTCTCTATGCTTTGAAAAATGCCAACAAAATTACCCTATAGGATTTTAGAGGGTGGCCTTCCCAAATGATAGATAAGGATTTTAAAGTTTGGTTTGTTTGTTTTTTTGCTCCCAGTTTGAAGCTATTGTCATTCAATAAAAGTAGGCAATTCTGTCTAATGGCAGTCTATTTTTCAGTTCTCTTTGGACAATTTATTGCTGGGATTAAGCCAGAATTACTTTATAGCTTGGGTACTCTTACCTTCTCATCCTTCCCTGTCAGGAGCGCATTCAGCCCCAATGAAATAAATAATTTGATTACCATTTCGCCTACAAAGATCCTGAAGAGGTTATCTTTCTGGGAGAACTATTTAAATCAAATACCACATGGTTTTGTGTCATGCTTGCGATGTACTCCTATATAATGGGAAACTACCTTAAAGCTGGGAAGTAAGCATTATTGTTTCACTTCATAAAAGAGGCTTGATAGCTAATTCAAATAGCTTTAGGCCTATCAGTCTCCCCTTGTATTCTAAATATTTGCTGGATAAATTAGAAACTTGGCTTTCAAAACGTGGTAACAGTAGAAGAACAGACAAGGTTCCAAAAGGGGAAGTCCACTGTAGATCAGTGTTTCTGTACTCTGTCACTTGACAATAAATAAATAAATAAAATTATGGCAGTGAGTGAGGTTGTAAAATGTTGAGCCACAGATGTGTTTTTTTGGGGGGAGAGAGACTTCAATTACAGGTTGCATTCATTACCATGAATAGCTGGTGCAGATTCAATAATCAACTACCCTAAAATAAAAGCCTCATGGTACAAACATTAGAACATATGATAGCAGAGCTGCCAAATTTGCCAGTGAAATCTGCCTACACAGAACTGCGAAGTCCCCTTTACTCGCATTTGAATGCTTCTGGCTCATTACAAATCTGTGCAACTTTGGATGCATACTGTGTAGCTTTTACTCTGCATGACCTCCCGCAAAGAACACTGAACAGTCTGTTCAACAGGCCCCAGTTTTTGTTTTTTCCCCCGTATTGTGGGGGATGGCCTGGAGGCGATCATTTGGGTGATAGCATGGAAGAGCCCTTTAAGATTTTTCTGTACAGAGGCAGCCCTGTAGGTCTGTCTCAGCAGGTGGACAAAATTAAAGGGCAAAACTAATGGGGGCGGTGGGGGGGGACAAAGAGAAAAAATTGTTACATTTTTGTGGCATTAAAGACTAACAGATGTGTGTGTGTGTGTGTGTGTGTGTGCGTGTGTGTGTGTGTGTGTTAGGATGTGGATTTGTTATGTTCAAACTAATGTATTGTATTTATTGTATTTACATGTTTTTACTGTTCTAATTTTATTGTTTTATTGTTTCTCTATCTTTCCATTTTCCTCCTTATTTTTGGATAGCACTTTTTAAGATAAAAATTAAGCTTGATAATATTAAATCCCATGACAAAGATTACTTCTGCTGTAAGATGTATTGCACCATCAGTTGTTCAGTTGTTCAGGTAAGGCCCATCAGCCAGTGGCACTGTGGGGGCACCAACCTTGGGGTCAGAAGTCCACAGTCCCCTTCACCAACATGAGCCCAAGGGTCACCAAAAGCACTAGAGCAGGCATTAGAGATGGGCACAAAACGCCAAAATGGTGTTTCCTGTTCGTTATTCAGGCCCTGGGGCCCGCTTCATTCTGTTTCCATTTTTTGGGCCCCCAGGGCCCACTTTGTTTCTGTTTCTTCGTTTTTCGGGTGCCGCAAGCTGCGGCCGCAGGGAGCCTTCCCAGTGCCAGTCGCCACTGGAGCCAGTGGCATGCGGGCCGGGACAGCGTTCCCACAGCCGCAGGGAGCCCTCCCGGGGCCGGGGCAAGCCTCCTAGGAGAGCCATCCCGCAGCCATGGGCAGCCCTCCTGGGGCTGGGCGCTGCCGGAGCCGGTGGCAAGCCTGCCGGGAGAGTGATCCCGTGGCCACGGGGAGCCCTCCCGGAGCACCGCTGAGCGCCACCCTCCCTTGGGTCCCCTCCCCAAGGACCGATCCGCCGCTCTGTCCGCTACCCCCGTCGGGTCGCTACCCCCGGAGCCCCGCACAGCGCCGCCCTATCTGGGGCCCTTCTCCCTGGGAAACACTCCACCCTGGGAGCAGCCACCCAGGCAGACCGCCACCCGCACCCCCCAGGCCTAGACCTGGGAAACCTGTGGGGGGGTGCCGCTGCACTCCCCCCATGCTCCAACGACGCCCTCCCCTCCGGCTTCTGAGCCAGCTGCACCGTCGCTGCTTCGCCATGTGGCCAAGATGGCTTTGGGCACAGCCGAGCTCCAATGTCCTCCCCTCCAAAGCCTGCTGAGTGCCGACAAAGAGGCCAAGATCCGGGAGGCCAGCCCTCATAAGGGCTTGGATCCCGCCTCTTCTTGCGAGACCAGCTAAGTCTCATGTCGGCTCTGGCAGGGAGTGGTCCTGTATCTCCCTCATCACAATTGATGAGATACAGGATCAGGTACATGTAGATGAACAGGCTGCAGGAGAGAAGCTCCTTCTGCTAGGGGATTCTATAATTAGAAATACAGAGGGATGGATTTGTGATGAGCATGATAACCGTATGGTCACTTGCCTGCCAGGTGCAAAGGTTGCAGACATCACGAGAAATCTAGATAGCTTGTTAGAGAGAACCGGGAAGGAGCCAGTGGTCATGGTACACGTTGGTACCAATGATGTCAGGAAGGCCAAGCAGTCAGTCTTGGAAGCCAAGTTCAGGTTGTTAGGAAGAAGATTAAAGTCCCAGACTTCCAAGGTAGCATTTTCAGAAGTGCTACCTGTTCCTCGTGCAGGACCCGCCAGGCAGGCAGAGCTCAGAAGCTTCAATGCATGGATGAGGCGATGGTGTCGAGAGGAGGGCTTTAGATTTGTCAGGAACTGGAGAACATTTTGGGACAAGCCAAACCTGTTCAGGAGGGATGGGTTGCACTTGAATCATGATGGGACCAGGTTGCTGGCACTCAACCTCAAAAAGGCTGCAGAGCAGCTTTTAAACTGATAACTGGGGGAAAGCCGACAGGAACTGAGTGGCATCCAGTTTGGAACACCTCATCCGCGGGGAATGAGGTTGGAAAGGGTAGAGAATCACATAGAGATGACATAGCAGGTATTAGCACTGGGAGAATAATTGGAATGTGATAGTTTGTCTACTGAAAATAATAGCTGTGGGGGGGAAATAACAAAGCAGCAGCTGTTGTTGCAGGACCCACTGTACAGGTGCTTCTACACCAATGCTCGAAGCCTCCAACCAAAAATGGGAGAACTTGAACATTTGGCAGCTAGGGATAACATAGATATAATAGCCATAACAGAAACCTGGTGGAATGTAGAGAACCAGTGGGATACAGCAATCCCAGGCTATAAACTCTATAGAAGGGATAGAGAGGGGCGGGTTGGAGGGGGAGTGGCCATTTATGTCAAAGAAGGGGTAAAATCCAGCAGAATGGAGATTGACAGAGGGTCTGACTCCACCATAGAATCACTGTGGGTTAAACTACCAGGCCCAAGGAGTGATGTGATAGTTGGGGTATTCTATCGTCCACCAGATCAAAAACTTGAGGGGGACCTTGAAATGAGGAGAGAAATCATGGAGGTGGCTAAGAGGGATAGGATAGTAATTAATCATGGGTGACTTCAATTATCCCCACATTGACTGGGCCAATGCGAGCTCCGGGCAAGAAAGAGAAACTGGGTTTCTCGACTTGCTGAATGACTGTGCCTTAGAGCAACTTGTCATGGAGCCCACGCAAGAACAGGCAACTCTGGATCTAATACTGTGTGATACTCAGGACCTGGTCAGGGATGTGACTGTCACTGAGCCTCTGGGGAACAGTGACCATGCTGCAATCTCCTTTGCCATGCATGTCGGAGGAAGAGTGTCAAGGAAATCAGACATAAAAACCCTTGATTTTCAAAGGGAAAACTTTCCTCAGATGAGGAAACTAGTTAGAAAGAAATTGAAGGGGAAGGTTGGAAGAATCCAATCTCTTCAGAGTGCATGGAGCCTGTTTAAAAAATGGTAACAGAGGCCCAGCACAAGTGTATACCACAAAGAAAGAAGAGCTCATTTAAGTCCAAGAGGGCACCGGCATGGTTAACAAGTGGAGTTAGAGAGGCTCTAAAGCGCAAGGAGAGGTCTTTCTGTAAATGGAAATCCTCCCCAAATGAGGAAAATAAGGAACACAAAAGAAATGTAAGAAGATGATAAGAGAGGCAAAGAAAGATTTTGAGGAACACATGGCTAGCAATATAAAGGGTAATAATAAAAGCTTCTTTAAATATGTTAGAAGTAGAAAACCTGCCAGAGAACCAGTTGGCCCTCTGGATGGTGAGGGAGGAAAAGGGGAGATTAAAGAGGACTTGGAAATTGCAGAGAAATTAAATGAGTTCTTTGCATCTGTCTTCACGACAGAAGACCTTGAGCAGATTCCGCTGCCTGAACTCTTGACTAAAGAATTAAATCAAATACAGGTTAAAAGAGAGGATGTTTTTAGGACTAATTGATAAATTGAAGATTAACAAATCACCAGGCCCAGATGGCATCCACCGAAGGGTTATTAGGGAACTGAGAAATGAAATTGCAGATCTCTTAACGGTTATATGCAACTTGTCTCTTCAAACAGCCACAGTGCTGGAGGACTGGAGGATAGCGGATGTCACACCAATTTTTTTAAAAGGAAGGAGGGGGGACCCGGGAAACTACAGGCCAGTTAGCCTTACATCTGTCCCAGGGAAAATGGTGGAAAGCCTCATCCAAGAGAAAATCTTAAAACACATAGAAGAACAAACCTTGCTGAGAGAAAATCAGCACGGCTTCTGTAAGGGTAAGTCTTGTCTGACAAATCTTTTAGAATTTTTTTGAAAAGGTCAACAGGCATGTAGATTTGGGTGAACCGGTGGATATAGTCTATCTGGATTTTCAAAAGGCTTTTGACACAGTCCCTCACCAGAGGCTGCTGAGAAGATTGCACAGTCAGGGGATACGAGGGCAGGCCCTCTTATGGATTGAGAACTGCTTGAGATCCAGGAAACAAAGAGTAGATGTCAATGGGAAATTTTCAAAATGGAGAGAAGTGAAAAGAGGTGTGCCCCAGGGCTCCGTCCTGGGACCGGTGCTTTTCAATCTGTTCATAAATGACCTGGAGACAGGGATAAACAGTGAGGTGGCCAAGTTTGCAGATAACACAAAACTTTTCCGTGTGGTAAAAACCAGAGACGATTGTGAAGAGCTCCAGAAGGATCTCTCCAAACTGGGGGAATGGGCTACAAAATGGCAAATGCGTTTTAATATAGCCAAATGTAAAGTAATGCATATTGGGGCAAAAAAATCAAACCTTTATCTATCAACTCATGGGCTCTGAGTTATTCGTGACAGATCAGGAAAGAGATCTTGGTGTGTTGGTGGACAGCTCCATGAAGGTGTCTCCCCAATGTGTGGCAGCGGTGAAGAAGGCCAATTCCATGCTAGGGATTATCAAAAAGGGGATTGAAAATAAAACAGCCAACATTATAATGCCATTATACAAAACAATAGTAAGGCCGCACCTGGAGTATTCTGTACAATTCTGGTCACCGCATCTCAAGAAAGACATAGTGGAACTGGAAAAGGTGCAGAAGAGAGCGACTAAAATGATTACTGGGCTGGGGCACCTCCCTTATGAGGAAAGGCTAAAACATTTGGGGCTCTTTAGTCTGGAAAAAAGGCACCTGAGGGGGGAAATGATTGAGACATACAAAATAATGCAGGGCATGAGTCAACTGGATATAGGGAAGCTCTTCTCCCTCTGACCAAATACCAGAACTAGGGGACATCCACTCAGATTGAGGGCTGGGAGAGTAAGAACAGACAAAAGAAAATATTTTTTTCACCCAGCGCATTGTTAGTCTATGGAACTCCCTGCCACAGGATGTGGTGATGGCATCTGGCCTGGATGCCTTCAAAAGGGGATTGGACAGATTCCTGGAGGAAAAGTCCATCACAGGTTACAAACCATGATGGAGATGTGTAATCTCCAGCCTTAAAACCAGGGTATGTCAAGGGCCAGATGCAGGGGAGTGGTACCAGGGGACAGATATCTGGTCTCATGCGCTCCCAAACGCATCTGGTGGGGCCACTGTGAGATACAGGAAGCTGGACTAGATGGGCCTTTGGCCTGATCCAGCATGGCTCTTTTTATGTTCTTAATAGGCTCCGCCAGGCCCAGCCCCGTCTCGCCGCCCTCCGCTGCTCCATTTTTCATCACACGAGCGGCGCAACACCAGTAACGGAAACGAACAGAACCAAAGAAAATTTTCTTGGTTCTGTTCGGTTCGAGCCTGCCCCATCGCAACGGTCATTATTCATAACGTTACGTAACGGAATGAATAACGGAGAATGGTAATAAAAAATGTCATTTCGTTCCCATCTCTAGCAGGCATACTAGTGATATGTTCCATTTTAAACACTGGGGGGTGAGAGAGATAGACAGCTAAACAGGGCAACCAAAGATAATTCCCTTCCTGAGGTAAACAACAGGATGTCCTTTCTTGTTTTAAGTACACGAGCTAGCTGGCCTGGGCATTTAAACCTGAAAGAGGAGGTTAGTTTAGGGGCTATTCCCTATAAGGAATAGGAAGAAAATGCCTTTCTGCGTTCACCGTCTGAGGCTATTGCCTCCTTCTACTAATTGTATATACCTCAGTAAGGCCAGAAATCTAGAAGCTAACATTACCTCATTGCACCACCAAGGGCAATTTTACCTCTGCCAATCTAACTAGTCAGTTGCAAGCCACTTCTTGGGGTAGATTTATGGTAGTTTTTTCCCTACATCCTTCTCATCCTGACTTCCCTGCTTATTCTCCAGAAATGCTAAATGCTTTCTTATGCCATATGTATCCATGCAGTAGCCTGCCCTCTATTCATTCCTTGGTTTAAACACACACACACACACACACACACACACACACACACACACACACAGAGAGAGAGAGAGAGAGAGAGAGAGAGGGGTGGAAGTGGTTACAAAATGTCAGATGTGTGTGCG
Organism: Phrynocephalus guinanensis; assembly: GCA_037367245.1. Taxonomy (NCBI): domain Eukaryota; kingdom Metazoa; phylum Chordata; class Lepidosauria; order Squamata; family Agamidae; genus Phrynocephalus; species Phrynocephalus guinanensis. The sequence continues at coordinate 178,537,191 of CM074732.1, read as the reverse complement.
TGTTGCGTGATAGTTACCAGTCAGATTACCTTTAGTACCTTAAGCCATGAAGGCATCTTAAAAATTGATACATTCAAATGCATTCATTGATGATGGCATTAAGTAGAGACCAAGAAGCATGGGAGTGTAGAGTGTCACCAATTTGATTCTAACCTATAGTAAACCTGTTAGGGTTTTCCAGATATGTGAGGTTTGAAGAACTTTTGGAGTGCTACCCCCTAATCAGTTTCCATGGCTTACCAGAGATTCAAACCTATATCTCTTGAGTCCTCTTCCAACACGCTATTCCACTGGCGGTGAACCTTTTAGAGACTGAGTGCCTAAACTGCTATTCAAAACCCACTATTTTTTCTCAAAGCGCCAATATGGCAATTTAACCTGAATACAGTGGTACCCTGAGTTACAAATGCTTCAGGTGCTACCCTTCGGGAAAGTAAGGATCGAAGAGCATGGGTGCTACTCTTTGGGAAAGCAAGGATCTAAAAAGCAGTGCGGCTGGAGAGTAAACTGGGGCTATGAACTGGGGCTGCCTCTCTTTCGCCCAGCTCTCTGCATTGAGCCCAGTGGCATGCTCTGAGCAGAGGAGGATGTGCCGTGGCTGTGAGGGGGTAATGTCGTGCGGCCTCAGAAAGGGCTCTGCATGCCACCGTTGGCACCCGTGTCATAGATTCGCCAACACTGATCTATTTGCTATACCTCAGTGGTTCTCATTAGCCTATAATAAGGCAGGTATATATTCACCTGGTTGTAAGGAAGTAAAGACTTGTAAATCAAGAGGTCATACGGAAGTGGGAGTCACATTAAAGCTTTAAATCCTTACAGTGGCTGGGTTCTCTGAAACTGATGTTGATGACAGTACCTCTGTTCTCTGATATGGAATTTTGTTCCTCTCTCATCTCCTAGAGATACTTTGTGCCCCAAAAGCCAGGTTTTAGGGAGTATTCTCAAGGTCTTTATAACTGGAACAAAGGAAAAATGTAGCTTTCTCACAACCAGTGTTTGGAGCTAAATAAAATGTAACATTTTCAAAATATTTCAATGAAAATAAAAATAGGCATTTCAAATTACATACTGTATTAACAGACTGTTACAGTATTTTACTTCCAACCATGTAGTTCCTTCAAAGCTCTGTGATTGAATGGTGAAACTTGCAAATGGCCACATAATCACAGAATAATAGTGTTGGAAGGAGCATATAAAAACATCAGCTCCAACCTTTCTCAATATAGAATGCAAATCAAAGGTTTCTTGAATTCATCTGGCCCAGTGTCTGAGCCTATTGCTATAAAGGTTCTATTGTCCAACTTCTCTATCAGTCAGAAAAGTTTCCAGATACTCAAATAAAATCTGGCTTCCTATAACTTGAGCCCCTTATTATGTGTCCTGCACTCTGGGATGACCAAGACCATATCCTGCACTTCTGTATGACTGCCTTTCAAGCATTTGAAAGGTGCTATATCTTTCCCCCAGTCTTCTCTTCTTAACTTACTCAGTTCTTTGAATCTTTCCTCATAGACTTAGGGTCCAGTCCCTGATCATTCTTGTTACCCTCCTCTGAGTTTGTTCCAGTTTGTCAGCAGCCTTCTTAAAGTGCAATGTTACAGAATAGAGAGGGACCAGAATTTCCCAGGTTTTAAAGATTATACTTCTATTAGTACATCCAAAAATAGCATTTGCCTTTTTTTTAGCCACATCACACTTTTGGCTCATATTCAGATTGTGATAAACAATTCCAATACCCTTCCCACCTGTAGTTTTACTGAGCCAAGTATCATCCAGCTTGTAGTTGTACATTTGCCCCACCATCACCTGGTGTAGAACTTTTTATTTCTCCCTTTTAAATTTCATGAAGTCAAAATATACTGCCCATTGTCTACCAGGGAAGGGAGCACATTAAAATATATGATAAAATTAATATTTACCACCCTATAGCCAATCACAAAACAAAAGCAAGCCAATTTGCTACATGTGGAATAAAGCAAGGTTTATTGCTTTAGGATAGATAGACCAAGACCTTTTGTCCCTTAATGTGGCTCTGCTTCTTCAAAATTGATGAAAAGCATGTCTGGTTTGACCCAAAGAGGAAGAACTGTGGAAGACATTTCAAGTGCATGAAGAAAAAATAAGGGGCAAGGAGAGGCTTGTGTGTGCCTTTTGTGTGCCTTTTTGTGTGTGTGTGTGTGTGTGTGTGTGTGTGTGTGTGTGTGTGTGTGTGTGTGTGTGTGTGTGTGTGTGTTGGTGACAAGGGAGAGAAAGAAGACTTATTTGTGCCCCACATAAGAGTTTACAGTGCATACAAATCCAGTTCTTCTCATCCTGATGTTGATCTAGCACAGCATTCTTGAATAAAGTATGTTAGGAAGGCAGGAAAAAAGATTGAATGACAGTGCTAATCCAAAACAAAATGGATTAAATTTTGCCTAGGGAGACCTCTTGTTTCAATGTCTGTTGTAGCTTTGAAGAGAGAAAATGACTGCTGAAAATTGTTACATAAATACATTCTGTATGGGGCTCATTTTTAGCACTTGTGGGGGTGTGGGGAATTGTTTTGAGCTAAAAGAATTCTGTGTGAACCTAGAGAAAAGGACAGTGTTTGAAAGTAAACCAGCATAAGAGGGAAACAAAGGCCAGCTGAAGACTGAAACCAAAACAAGTCTTGGTTTCTTGATGAAACAAGAAGTCTCTCTGTTGGTCTCCATGGTGTTGCAGTGATGCAATTACTCAGCTACAGAATATATGTAGATTTGAAGATGATGTTTTTGGTCAAGACCAAATAATGAACATTTACCTTCAGAATGAAAGATCCCCCCCCACAAAAAAATCAGGCTTATGTTGTATTACCATGAGCTTCATTGGCATCAATGCAATGTGCCCCAAAGAATATAACATTCATTTTTAAGCTGCATCAATAGCTTTACACCTTTGATAAGATATGGCTTTATTTTTGATAGGAATTTCAAATGAGTGTGATGTGTAGAGATCTCCACAACCTTAAGGAATCTTAAACCTGTGAAAGGCTAAACCCAATGAGCTCCCTGGCTTCCTCTTCCCTTACCTGGACAGCTACACCCATTCCCACAGTCGCCAATCTGAGTTGTTTAACACACAGCCAAGAGTTTATTTAGGTCACTTTATCCAACCCATGTTCTCAATAAACACATCAAACATGGAAAATATTTTTATTTTCTTTGCTGTTTATTTCATTGGAAAAAATCTGGATAGGAGAAAAAATTAAGGCACTAATAAGGATAGTGCCTCATGATGCAGTTGTCAAGCTGCTGTACTGCAGCAATGTGTCTTGTGTTGTTACAGTCATGACCAACTCTTCGTGTCCCCATGTCCATGGAGTTTTCTTGTCAGGAATACTGGAATGGTCTGCCAGTTCCGACTCCAGGCGCCTACAGCACGTGATATTCCCAGGTGGTCGCCTATCCAAGTACTAACCAGGGCCGAAGCTGCTTAGCTTCTGAAATCAGGCGAGATCAGATGTGCTCAGGGCATCTAGGCAGCTGTATTACAGCAATAACTCTGCTCAAGAGTTGGGGGTTCAATTCCAGGGAGCTGGCTCAAGGTTCAAGGTTCACTCAGCCTTCCATCCTTGTGAGGTTGGTAAAATTAGTATCCAGCTTTCTTTGCATGGTGTAGGGGTGCAATGTGTTGCTTGTATAATTACTTGCAAACCATCCCGAGAGTGCTTTAAGTGCTGTGGGGTGGTATATAAGCAGCACACTTTGCTTTTTCCTTTTTTTTGTCGTGTTTAGTTGCATTTCACACCTAGGCCCAAATGACCCATTTGGTATTCATGTTTTTTGAAGGTTGGTTCTGAATCAATAGCTGACATCCAGTAGTAACCATAGAATAATTGAGTTGGAACAGGCCTATAAGGCCATTAAGTCCATCCCCTATTAAATGCAGGAATCCAGATCAAAGCAGATCTGACAGACAATTGTCCAATTTTCTCCTGAATGCCTCCAGCATTGGAACACTCATAAGCTGAAAGTGGAGTAGGGCCACTGAATCAGTGGGTATTTGCCAAGTCAACTCTGCCACTTGCATCGACTCAGTGGATTTACTCTGGTTGTGACTATTCCCATCTCTTTAACAAAAAAAAGCCACAACATTCAAAGGAAAATATTTTAAATTAAAATAAGCATAAGCATTTCAAGTTACCACAGGGTTTTAAAAATGTATGAAAATGCCCTAGTATCACACCCACCTAGGGATGTCCTTATCCCTCCCTAGGGGATATACTCTCCCAGCTTGAAGATGACCATTTGAAATAAAATCAGCTCTCTGTGGAGTGAGGCAGAAGCAATGCAGAAAAGAGTGGGTTTGATAAGCCCACCTGTGTTGTCTTCATTATAGATCTATGAGATAGGCTAATCTGGGAAAATATGTAAAAAAGTCTCCATCTGAAGCTTTTCTCCTGTTAAAATATAATACTGAGGAAGTCCGGAAGTTGAACTTCCAGATAAACTCACCTGGTTGACTGAGAATCTTCACAGATAATATACTGAGGAAAGTTTTTTCCTGCCAGTTGAAACATAACCCATTGTCCTTGTGTTAAGGATGCAAGAGTTTTTCCAGGCTAGGCTAGGAGGGACTCTTGATTTCTGCACCTTTACAGTGGCCTCTCCCTACTCCCACATTTTAGTCTGACCTATTGAATGGAAAGAAATGGGAGCCATGTGTTCCAAACAAAACAATATACAAATGCAAACATAAGCAATATATTTATAATCCTCTAAAAACCATCACACAATACACAAGCTTTCCAGGATGGAAAAAAAAAACTTCATCAGGTTTGTATTGTCTTAAAAATCCAAATGTTCATGGCAAGATGCATTTTGCCAGGAAAATTACTCCTAGATGTATAGTCCAAAAGTTATTGGCAAGATGGAATTTACCAGTCACATCTTTCTTAGTTGGAAGCCAGGAAGCTGTGTGGCTGCTGTTTTATGGTTACAGCTGAGACAGCTGTGGATTACATTCATGTTTCTGGAAATGCTACTTTGTCCTTTACAATGCTCCATATAATCTCTAATTCTGATTCTAAATAGTGGGATCCCACAGATATTAGGACATCTGCTGATAGCCCTGGCATGCAGCCTAACACCGGATTTTGGGAGGACAGAGATTTCACAAACTAAATTATCTTCTGCCACTAACAATTAACAAGGTTATTTCCCCCTGCCTCAACTTGCCCCTCCTCTCTTCCTATTTGCACTCCAAAAGATAAAACAGATGGCTGTGAAGTTCTTTTTATTTTAACACAATTTGATGTGTTCAGGTTTCTTTTAGCTCAGAACTTCCAATGGACCCAGCAGGCTGGCAAATAGTCAGAAATTATGGAAACTGTAGTTAAAAACAACCAAGGTCCACCTGCATATTTACCCCATGAATGGGTTGGGAAATTTTTCCTCACCATCCTATAAAAAGAACAATAGGAAAAGCCAGACAAAAACACACCACAGACTACATTCTAGATCAGCTGTAAACATTTTAATATATAATTCTTAATGATTGCAAATTAATTTCTGCAAGTAATATTTAAATAGTTCTATCCTAAAAATATGACACTCAAAGAAAAAGAAACACATTTAGATTTGTAAAGATGTAAACACAGAGGGCAAATCTCTTGCACTGCTTTTAGAGCAGAGTGCCGCTGGCGGATTGGATCCTCTGGAGGAAATTCTATTTTTGCTATTTCTAATCCCGTCTAGTTTTCCTCCTTTCTGCCACCAACCCTATTAGATCATGCCATCATTGGGAAGGTTATCCATCGCTCGAGTGTCTCTTTTTGTTGAAAAGCAAGGCCATTGTGTGTGAGAGAGAGAGACTTCTGTACCAGTGAGCTAATATACATACAGATGTGAATAATTTCTTTTTTTCTGCTCACCTTCTTCTGAAAAGCAACTAGGAATTCAGATTAAGGATTTCCCCAGACACCAAGGAGAACAATGTTCAGTTTCTCTATTATAAAGTGACTTCCTTTTTCTTTCTTTCTTTCTTTTCTACAATAGGCTGTTTCAAAGGGCTGGTTTATGCAGTTTATGAAGCAGACATCTTGACCAGAATATACTGCGTATTTGCTATGGTGGTGTAAAGTCCGAAATGTGAGAGGTGCTCAAGACAAAGGACAGGGAGAGGATGTGCCGTCAACCATTGTGGCATAGCAGGATGAATAAGCGTTAAGATTTCAATATCTACTTTGGTTTTTTTTTTCTTTGAACCACAGGGTACACCAACCAGATTCTAGTGCATAGTAATGGACCAGGAAGGCAGTTAGAGAATCATGGAACAAAGTGGCTTTGAGCAAATATCTCGTCCAGAAATCTGTTCACAGTACCATCATTAGGTTCACACAGACATCCTTTCACATACAAATCCGCATCTATGGGCCTTTTCACACGACCCCTAAGATCCGCTGGCCACTTAAATTCAGACCAGAGATCTTGGGGGTTTGTCGCTGTTCCTGTGTTCCCACCCCCTCCGCACTCCTGGCTGTTGTCTGCGTGAGGGGAGGGAGAAAAAAAGAAAGAAAAGAATGCTCGGTCACCTCTGTTCTGCCGTCTCGCTCTGCTCCCGGCAGCAAGTATCTCTTAAAGGGGCGGGGGGCAAAAAAAAAACAATAAACAGAAGCGAGGAGAGCCCGGCACTCACTACCTTACATCCACATCAGGAATTCTTCACCCCCGGAGAGCAGGTACTTGAAAAGTGCGCTGGGACGGTCTCAGGTGGGTGTGGTCGCACTTAATTTTTTTTAAACTCCGGAGCTGGTAGGGAAACAATTTTAAGCTCTGGATCTGGGAGCCATTTGCCGCAGATTTTAGGGGTCGTGTGAAAAGGTCCTATCTTTCTATAAACTTCCTTGATTTCAACAATTAGGGGACGAGAAAGACTTTGCTTGCCATTATCACTCTCCTGCAAGTCTCCTGGTGATCTAAAGCAGTGTTTTTCAACCTTTTTTGGGCAAAGGCACACTTGTTTCATGAAAAAAATCACGAGGCACACCACCATTAGAAAATGTTAAAAAATTTAAGCCTATATTGACTATATATAAAGTAATTCTCTTGAATAGGAATCAAATAAACACAAAGAAAGTATTTTATAATTACTTTATTTGAAATAGTAAGTAAACAGAAATATGAAAAATTATAAAATACTTTATTCAGTGCGCAACCTGGGCCTGTTTGGCTGAACACAAAGCTGATATTCTTCAGCTTTTCCAACGGCACACCAGGCAACATCTTGCGGCACACTAGTGTGCCGCGGAACAGTGGTTGTGATCTAAAGCAATGTTTGCTACTTACATACCGCCCCACAGTGCACCATATAGAGATACTTATTGTATTTCATATGCATCCATTATTTAAATTGTGCAGTGCTCTATGAATAAAGATTATCTTCATGCACTATATGTTTCTAGAGACATTGGAACACTCCTACAGAGTTTTTCAACGAAGTAGCCATTTTAGTCTGTTCCATCATGTACAACCAAAAATAGAAACAAGGTTTGAGGTGCCTTAAAAATTAACAGATTTATTTCAACTCAGCTTTAATGGACTGCAGTCTCCTTCATTAGACACAACTCGGTAGAATCTTGGTAGAATTCCTCAGTTGAGTGCCTTACTTGATTGTATTTAGAGCTTGTCCGGACGATTGGTATATGGATCATATTTGTTATGGTTTTATTTGAACCAAATGACAACATCCACACCTTTTGACTTGGATTGATCCATCTTGCCCCTTTAAGAACTACTGTGCACCTGTCTGGCACAGTGCTATCGGATGTATTCTTTTTGGTACAATTCAACTTGACCCTAATTAGTTCTTTTCATAGCCTATGCAGGCAGCTTGCATCCAAATGGAGCTATGGGCAACTGAGGAGAAAAGTGGGAGGTTCCCTCCCTTCCATCTCCCCAACCTTCACCCAATGTTTTCATGGTACCTCAGCAAGGATGTTAAGAGTTATATTTTGCTGAGGGAGTCTGGGAATTCTCATTTCTCCAAAGGAATATTTCCAAGCTCTGTCTATATCTCTCTCTTTCCCATGTGTACCTGCTGTTGCTTTATACAGTATCCAAACATGAGTCAATCTAAATCAGTGTTCTAGGGGTCCTCCTCATGGTTTCAGGCAAAATACTTTTCTCAGCACCTTTATCTGAGATAATTTTTGCTGGGGATGTCCTATGACTTGGGACTTCCTGCCTGTAAAATAGGGCTTGGAAATGTGTGGCCCTCAGGATGTTGCTGGACTGTGGCCCCCGTTACCCCTCTGCAGCATAGCTAATTCTGAGGAATGGTGGAACTAACAGTCTAGCAAAAGCTAAAGAACTAGAGATGGACATGAATGACCCCCCAGGTGTCATGCGGATCCATAAACACACACACACACACACACACACACACACACACACACACACACACACACACACACACACACACACAACACACACACAGAGAGAGAGAGAGAGAGAGAGAGAGAGAGAGAGAGAGAGAGAGAGAGAGAGAGAGAGACCTGGGCCACTTACCAGTCGTCACACAGTGCCAGGGTTCTTCTTTCCTGATGGCGCTCCAATCTGGTGCTCCATTCCAGACTGTCCTGTCCCCACCTCCGCTGGTAGCCGACCACTCATTGTCTGCATGGGGAGAATCCCCATCCCGCCTCCTCACTGGAGTGGTCAGCTGCCGGTGCAGGTGGAGACAGGCTAGTTGAGCTCCTTTCCAGGTTGGAATGCCTCTGGAGAAGAAGGACCCCAGTGGCACATGCCAACTGGTAAGTGGCCCAGTCAACACAGGGGAGAGGGAGAGGAGTGGGATGTAACCACACTGTGTCTGGGATGCCATGCCAGGTGCTTCATGGGTGTCATACCCATTTCTAATGTAAACTATACATTCTATAACAGGTTTATCACTTCTTGACCCTCTAGTCTACAGAAAAAACAAAGTCCAAACAAAAAGAATCCCATTGAATGGCAAGTCAAAGAATATTGTGGCATCTTAAAAACCCAACAGTATCCTGTTAGGAAAATGTGGAGTGGAGCACATATGGATGTTGCAACCTGTGTGTCCTGCGGCTTCCAGTTGGGCAAGCTAGAGGCTGCTCTGCTGAAAGTAACAGGACTTGGATGTGTGCAAGACAGAATATCCCTTTGTCCAAATGCTAGGAAATGATAGTTTTGTACACAACAAAACCATTAGAGTCTTTGTAAAAACCAAAGACAGTTCTGGCCTAACTCATTTATAACATGATTGTTACTCAGAGTTTCAGTATGCTCAGTTAGAAATGGGAGACTATGAGATCAAAGGGAAATTAATATGCAGCAAGTATTGATACTGTCAGTTGGATCACAGACAATGGCCACTAACAAACTTGTGATATCAGAAGAGTCTGTTCCTAGTCTCAGGATTTTGGCCTCAAATATTAGGGAATAAAATGCTGCTGATTTGCAAGCCTGATTAGGATAGGACTCTGTTATTCTGTAGTGATAGATTAGAATCTTTTAATGAATTGTAATTTAGCAATATCTGCTTACAACTTCCTCTTACAGTCCTCACCACAGCAAAATCCCTGTGTATATGGCAGCAGAATGAATTGCTTGACAGTTGCTATAACTAGAATAGTTAAAATGGGGAAATGAGCAGCTGTTGGTTTTGGTGTATTTCTGCTTTTGGTAAGCAACATTTTTATCATAATAAATGTATGCTCTTATGTATATTTTCTATAACCCTGACTGCAAATCCTCTCTCTATTTCATGTATGTGCTTGAAGCAATACCCAGAAATAATAATATAAAGGGCCTGGTAAGTTCCATTGTTCATATAATCATTTGGCTATCAGACAAAAGGGCAACCCTTGAGCTGATAGAGGTCCCAGTGTTATGCAAATAGAGATTATATTGAAAAATGTTAGAAACCTAAATCCTGCTGCTATAACCCACTGACAGCTACAGAGGATTTTCTTCTTTGGTTACTGTAGGAAAAGTATGTGCTTGGTTGTATGAAGTTTAGTAGAGAAATGTCTGTGTTGCTTAAAAATGTATCTGGTACATGTATTTGGAAACACTATACAGAGGTGGTGGTGCTTATGTTCCTTTGGCCATGATGTCTTTCTCATCCCATCTGGGGAACTTTAATAGCCTTCTCCTTATGCTATAATTTGAGTTGAATAAGCATTATTCAAGTATTATCACTAGCTCCATCTTTGTCCTCCCACAAGCAGCCAATGACCTTTCTTTTCAGGCAGGCTTCTTCTTAATGACTGGTGGATTGAGAGTTTTTTTAAAAAAACACCAAGATGGACTGTTGTGTTCTGTTGTTTTAAACACATTTATTTAATTTACCATTTTAGCATAACACTTGTTTAATTCTTTTTAAATTTTGTATACAGTGGACCCTTGTATAACAAACAGTTTGTATAACATAAAATCTGTGCAACAAAAAAATTCCGGAGATAGGGGAAATTTGCTTAACATCATTGCCTATGGGGAAAATCCGCACAACATAAAATGGGATTACTCCATTTCCAATGCATTCCTATGGGAATTTGTATAAAGGAAAATTTGCTTAACATAATTTCATTTGGAACGAATTAATTCCTTTATACAAGGTACCACTGTACTTATATTTTAGCTTTGAAATATTGTGTTTGAATTAAGTGAGCTGGCTTGGGTCCTTTTAAGGAGAAGGGCACAATAAAAAATTTAAAAATGATACATTTAAACCTCTTTTATTTAAAAACAACAGTCATCATCATCATTATCATCATCATCATCATCATCATCATGATGTATAAAAGCATGTGTGCTTTTATTAATAAAGAACATGGCACTTCCACAAAGGAAATGGAATTGAGCTTATTTGGCTATAAAAACACTTAGTTCTGTACTGGTACAATAAGTAGCTCTCACGCTTTTCAGAACTTTCTTAGTGGAACACTAATGTCCTAGGATTGAAACTTAATAAGATTCCAGTTTCTACATTTTTGAACACATGGGTTTCCAGCGCTCACGACCTGGGGTTCAGTCCCAGGGAGCAGGCTCATGGTTGACACAGCCTTCCATCCTTCCGAGGTCAGTAAAATGAGTACCCAGCTTGCGGGGGGGAGGGCAATGTGTAGCCTGCATACTGTAATTAAATTGTAAACCACCCAGAGACTACCTAAAGTGTTATCGGGCGGTATATAAGCAGAATAGTTTGCTTTTTTGCTTTTGCTAAATGAAATTTCTTTAATACAACTACCTCAGCAAAAGATATTATGATTGCTACAGTTTGCATTTAACAAGAAATGAAGATTCGGTCTTTTCTAGTTGTGTGGATCTGATTTTGGATTACTGAATGATGTCCTACTCATCCAGGCGTTTAAGGATTAATTAACATACTTGGTTCCCTCACACCCAATTATACTAAACCTTAATGTTTAAGCAGCCTCCTTCCTCCTCATTAATCTTGATTCTACATTGAAGCACAAAGCTGAAGGCAGAGGTTCTGGCAATGGAGCAGAGAATCTCTCAAAGCAGCTGGACAGCTACAGAGTTCAAGTGAGGATCAGCCTCTCACTAATTACTTTGGAGGGTTACATGTTAAGCAAGGGATCTCCTGACAGGAAATACAGTACTCCTCAACTCCAGATCCTCCCCACCACCACCACCCACACACAAAACCCCACCATTTTGCTTCCTTCAGAAAGCTGGGACATATTTCAGTTGCAAATAGAAAAGGCAACTGGGCTGACAGTTTCAATTGGTGATGGCACCATATTTTTTAATACATTACACATAGAAGGCCAGAAGGCCATGTGGTGCTTAGGTGTCACAGGTAACAGGGATCTGTCTGTAACAATTCTTACCTCATGGCCAGTCACAACTTGGATATGCCCACCTTTCCTCCCCATATGTAGTGGATAAATGGAATAAATAGTAGTCTTTCCTTAATTACAGCAGGAAAGATTATTTTCATCACTATGAGCCACATCACACAGCCCATAAAAGAAAATAGATATCTCACTCTGCCTCCATAATTGCAGTAGGGAGAGGCAGCTAAATTTTAATCCCATTAATGTATGTAAGACAGTGATGACAGGGTGGGGAATCCAAATTTGAGTTTTATGTGAAATGATTTTTAGGTGATGAGGAGGGAAATGAACATGTGAAGTAACCTGATATACTTCATTTACTTCATTTCAGGGTTGTTGTTTTTTGTCCTCAGTTGTCCTTTTACGTAGAAGGCTTCTGTTTTTCACTGTGAAAATGGAAAGTGTGAAGAATTCCCCCCCCCTTGTCAAGGATCGACAAAAAGGGTGAGATGAAGGGAAAGATTCAAGAGGGAGGTTAACGACCCTGTTGTAATAAGCCAGTAGAACCCTCTCTGCAATGCAGCACTAAGTGCTCTACTTGATTGGTGTTCAATTCCTCTCTCTTTCTCTCTCTCTCGTCCTACGGCAGTGAACGTGTACCGGCAGCAGCTTTAATAACACAAACCCTGCAGCAGACTGCAGAGCAGGCTGATTAATAGTTTGAAAGGTACAGGGGAGCATACAGAAATATCCTCCTTGCTACCCTACAATCTGTTGGATCAAAGCTCCAGCTAGCATCAGGTTCCTCATTAAACTCACAGCAATGCTTACTCTTTTCCTGGTGAAGGAGAGGCGTTTGACGATGATAGCAATGATAACATCCTAGAGTTCAAAGGAGCCTGTCATTTGGGTATATAGAGAAAGGCCACGAATTAAGCAAGTAACAACCTGTTCTGACTGTGTACTTAGAAAACATAACATTTATAAAGGCACAGAGAAATAAGAAAGGGCCCCGTATCATACCTGCCAGGTTGAGCTGCTCTGGCAATCAGCATTCTTTTGCGCACAAAATGGTAGAGAACCATACTTTGCAGCAAGGCCTATAATGGAGTAGCGGGGGGAGGGGACGGCAGTAGGGCCATTTGGCCTGTGCTTCACATCCAGGGAGGGGCTCCAGTTCTCCAAATGATGTTATACATGGAGTCATGTTGATGTACTTTAATTTGTTAGAGGTGAACATTTAAAATTCACCAACATTTGTGTAACCCTGTTATAACCCCGTTATGGCCCTGTTATGGGTTTTAGGGGACAGAGCATGATCCACAACCACCAAGCAAAATCAGAACCTTAGAGAGACAGATAAAGAAACACTGGCCAAGAAATTAGGCACAGGGGTTGAGCCTCTGAGGTTCCACATAGCTGCCGTGGAAGAAGCATATACCAAATAGCTCAACCTCCTTGTGTACTAGCAATGCAAAGCAGGAAACAAAGGGCAGCTATGATTGCATAAGCAGTGGTGATGATTGCATGATTTGGCAGTGCCTCCTTCTAGGTGGCAGTGGGACTCCCTTTCTTGTATCCTACTAATTGCACTGGCTCTCTCCATTGTAGGGAGCAACAGATATTTGTCCTTCTGTTTGTGCTGTTTCCTTATTGTTCCTTTTGGCATATATACTGTCCCTTTTACATAATACTCTTGCTGATTGCAAGTAGATCTAATTGTTTACCATGAGATACTGTATATTTTGTTCGGATGGCAAAACTGGGTGCTTTTTTGGAGCATCTCTTCCATTTACATTATTTTGTCTTCCTTCTGGATTGTGCAATGGCCTATATCAGTCTTTCAGGGCCATTGCTGGGCATACCCAGATGGCATCAGTGATGACACATCGGGTGGGGCATGGTGTGGGAGTGAAACCTGCTCGTTTTTGCCTGCCTTCTGTTCACACTGGTAAGGATTACAAGGTCTATGAAAGGAAAGAGACAATTGATGTTCCTATGCAGATACAGGAGATAGACACTGCAAATTAACTGTAGACAAATTCATTTATTATTCCATTTATTTGTCCATTAAGGAAGAAAATGCAAGGAATTCTGGTATGACTATTTTTGTGGATGTCTGTGAAGATTCTTGGTCCAGGTGAGTTTATCTGGAAGTTGAGTCATAGCAACTGGACTTCTTTCCTTGAGAGATCAAAACTTTCACTACTCATCCAAGCAGCTTCATCAGTCTAACGAAAGTTCACTAACATTAATCTGCTACTTATCAAGCACCCCTTGCATCAATCCACAGATCAGAAGCACTTCACACCTCCACCAGCAAGGCCATAACTAATGACCCATATTTGATGACTGTTGGGAAAAGTTGCAGAGGTGGGACTTTCACCCACCTCAGGCCATTGTCCACCTAACAAGCCGATTCAGGCCATTGTCCAATTTATGAGCCTATTCAGACCAGGGTGATGTGAAATCAAGGGGAACTATAAAATGGAGGACTCCCACTAACTTTCCTCAGACAGATGAAGCTGTTTGGATGAGTAGCAAAACGTTTTGATCTCTCAGGAAAATAAGTCCAATTGCCATGGCTCAACTTCCAGATATTTTTTGTGGATATGAGGGCAGGGAAGGACTTCGGGATATTGATCCGAATGATGGGCCTCTCAGGGAAACTACAGTTCCCTTAAAATTTTTAATGGAGGTCATGAAGGTTGAAATGGTATGAAGCTGAGAACAGTTTGTAGTGTAGGTACAAAAAAAAGACTTAATAAAAAAGTAAGGGAATCTATTCAGTTGTGGTCTTCTCTCAGCTTGGCACTAGAAAAGTTATTAATACAAGTTTAATAGTAAAACTGTCCTGCTTCCTTTTAAAGGTGGCTTGTAAACAAGTGTGGAGGGAATATAACTCTGAAATATTGGGTTGAGGTTGCGCCTACCATTATCTACATCCTGCTCATCTCAAACATTTCTTATATTATTCCATAGCTTCTTCATTTTTTTTCTTTCCCCAGAAAGTCCATTAAGGACAAAATGAAGGATAGCTGAACAATGTCTTTTAATTGCCAGCGCTAGGAGCCCTCTATCTGAAAGAACCCCTAGGCTATATAAGCAAATAATTATTTAGATGCAACTTCCTTATTATTTGGACTGATTTTTGAAAGTAACATAATACAATCTCTCGGAAATAAATCTTAATGAGGAAGAACGTGGATAGGAATGTGACATAAGACTGCCCAAATTAATGAATGGACCCTCGTATAACAAACAGTTTGTATAACATAAAATCTGTACAACATAAAAAATTCCGGAGATAGGGGAAATTTGCTTAACAGAATTGCCTATGGGGCAAATCCGTACAACATAAAAATGGTTGCGATCAGGGATTACTGTTTTCAATACATTCCTATGGGAAATTTATACAAAGGAAACTTTGCTTAACAGAATTTCATTTGGAACAAATTAATTCCTTTATACAAGGTACCACTGTATCTCAAAAGTGAAGGTCAAATTAGAAAATATTCTTAGTATGTTTTTAGCAACAGTACTCCCGCAAGTGCTGAAGAGGAAAGTTTGTCATGAGACACTTATTTGCCTCATGCCTTAGTTTGCAACTAGCTGTGATTTGTGGCAGTCCTGTTTGGGGACAGTGGGTGGGGAGTAGGACTATATCATTTGAAGATAAATTTTAACTTTCCACATCTTTGAAGATTCCTCATAAGTAAAGGGAAAATGTATTAATCATAGGGAATATGCTTTTCTTTTAACATACTTCTTAGGTTTTCTTCCTGTCCGTTCAAACTGTACGCAAAACATACACAGAACACTGGTGTAAATTCAGATGAAGGAAGAGTGAAAATGATGAGAGAAACATCAGCAAATAACACTATATCACCACTAGAAAGTGGCAATGAAATAGCTTCTGATGAAAGTGAAAGGAGAAACTGCAAAAGCAGCACTGATATTGAATATTAAGACCATTAAAAAGAGAACATGTTTACAGAATAATTACATATTTAGCTAGTGTTGGCAATGTAGAAATGGAAACAGATACAAATTTCTTGTGCCTCATTTCAATCATCAACTCAAATAGAGACTGTAGCCAAGAAATCGGGATAAGACTGAAACTTGGAAGGGTGGATATGGTAAACAAGAAAAGATACTTAAGACCAAGCATTTTCCCCTGGAACCAAGGTGAAGTTTATTTACGCTATGTATTCCTGATTGCTGTGTAAAGATTTGAAAGCTGGACAATTAAAACAACAGACAGGAAAAAGAATGATGCAACTGAAATGAGGCGTTGGAGGTGAGTTTTTCAAATACAGTGGAAATCTAGAAGGACAAATAAGTGAGTTCTAGATCAAATCAAACTGGAACTCACCCTAGAGGCAAAAACAAAACAAAACACTGAAGATGTTATCATTTGAATATGTCACGAGAAGACAACACTCTTTGGAAAAGATAGAAATGTGAGAGCCAAGTTGATAGCTACAGAGAAAAGGGGGAACCAAATAAGAGATGAAGGAATCCATGGTGTTAAGAGCTTAGCAAGACTGTCAGTGACAACAACTTTAAAGCAAGTTTACTGAAACCTTGATGTTTTCTATCTTGAGGATTGCAATGTACTGTGTATGGAACATTTCCAGTCTATGAGCTATTGTTTTGTCTTTCACATTTGTTGGCATATTCTATGACAAATATCAACAACACCAAAGAACTTATAGTGGACTATCGAAAAAGGAAATCAGACACTCAGCCCCTGATTATTGATGGAGTTTGTGTAGAGCGGGTGACGGACAGTAGGTTCTTAGGAGTTATTCTACAGGAGGATTTGACTTGGAGTGCCAACACTGAAGCACTGGTTAAGAAGGCCCAACAGAGATTATATCTTCTGAGACTTCTCAGGAGGGAACAACTGTCTAAGAAACTGTTGGTAACCTTCTACCGGGGCTTTATAGAAAGCACTATCACTTACTGCCTCTGTGTCTGGTTTGCCAGTTGCACAGTGGCAGATAGAAGGGCACTCCAGAGGGTCATAAACACTGCTGAGAAGATAGTGGGCTGTCCTCTTCCTCCTTTGGAAGAATTATACAACTCCAGATGCTCAAGGAAGACATTTAGAATTTTGAGAGACCCTTCGCATCCTGGCCACCAATTTTTTGAACTGTTGCCGTCTGGCAGGAGATACAGGACTCTTAGGTCAAGGACAATAGACCAAAGAACAGTTTTTATTACAGAGCAGTATCCAAGTTAAATGCGACAGTTTTAGCACCATCTTAATCAGTTTTTAAGTAGTGTTTTAAATTTTGTAAGCAATTTTAAGAGTTTTTAATATTTTGTATGGTGTTTTATGTGTTTTATGTGTTTTGTATGTTTAGAGTGTGTAGTGGAACAGCACTCTAATTTCGTTGTGCATATCTTGTGTATGCATAATGACAATAAAACTCTATTCTATTCTATTCTATTCTATTCTATTCTATTCTATTCTATTCTATTCTATTCTTGTTGGTATTTTGATAAAATTACTTGATAAAATTGCAGGTGATTTATCACAGGATTCTCTTTTAAAGGAATCTGTCACTCTTGCATCTCTTTTGTATAGTTCTTTGTTATATTGGTTCCAACTTCTCTTTATTTGTTTTGGTTAGATGTTATATTCCCTGGATGGTCTTTTGGCATTCCTATTCTAGGTTTGCTGGCTGGATAGATTAGTAACCCAAAAGTTAAGAGTTTGATTTTCCACTGTACCTCCTAGAAGAAAAACCAGCCTCTACATTCCCAGGGCACCCCCAGAAGAAGAGAATACTAAATCATTTCTGTGTATTTTCTACATAGAAAACCCTGGAAAGGTTTGCCATAATTCATCATTTAGATGATGGCACTCAATTATTATTAAACTTGGTTTAAATTTTCATTTGCTTTCTCAGATCATCTTGATGGCACATCATAATCATCATCTTTATTCATCATCAGGCAACTTTCAGGCATGATATGACAAAGCACACAGAGAGAAGTCCTAGTTTATATCATGCAGACTTTCCCCCCTAATCTTTCCATGGTTATATCTCCAAAATGTCTGGTTATGTATGCAAAGGTTCTGAATGTCAGTGTAGCATAGCAGTTTAAGTGATGTACTAAGAAGGGCTTGACCAACCTGGACAGAAGTTATTCCTAGGCCATGAGAGTGATTGTAAGCTTAGCGAGGACAGCCACATATATTGCCATAAAAGAAATGAGGAAAGGAGCTAATGGAGAAAATGAGATAATGGTAATAAATAATAATGACATTATAACCTCTACTGTTTCAAATTATTCAGAAAATAAAGTTTAGCGAAGATGGGCTCAGAGACACAAATGTGTCTTACTTTTTAATTGCTGCCTTCCAGGTTTAGCTTTCTGCTCAGTGTAGGTGAGTAGCTTGAAGTATATTTTATATGGTCCCCGGTGCTAACCATTCCCACACACTTTCATATATCAGCTGACCAAACACAGAATAAGTCCAGCTGAAGAGCAATAGGGTCCTTCAAAAACATGTTTTAGTTACGATGCTGTTTCTTTGGAACTTCAACCATCTTTCTGAGATGATAAAAGTTTCTGAATGCACACACATCCTTACCCATGTGTGTCCTTGTTTCCTTTTTTCTCTCTTGTTTGCATAACAGCAGTGGCTGGATCTTACAGTGAACCACTGTCACCATGAAAAGCAAAGAAAAGCAAAAAGTGTTCTGCTGATATACCACCCCATACCACTTCAAGTACTCTCTGGGCAGTTTACAGTTTAATTATGTAGGCTACACATTGCCCCCCCCCCCCCAGCAAGCTGGGTACTCAATTTACCTACCTCGGAAGGATGGAAGGCCTAGTCAGCCATGAGCCAGCTACTGGGGATTGAACCCAAGGTCGTGAGCACCGTTTTACCTGCAGTACAGGCATTTAACCACTGTACCACGAGGCTTTCATGAGTGAGACCATCAGACTGGCACAGGTATAAATTGTTAAATCAACCTCAAAGGCTGCCTGTAGTAGGCTGAAAGTGACCTTTCTGGGCTGAGGTGACAGCCAATTAATCCATCAGTGACTCATTCTTCCTTTGCTGCCCCTTATTCCGAAGAGAGCTACATCTCTCTGCTTAAGTGTCTCCCCCCCCCTTCTTTTAGTTTGCTGGCAGTAAGAGCAAGGGTTGTGCTGTTACTGGAGTCTGCTGGAAGTAGGCTGTGAGTCTGTTCAGGCCTATGGCTCAAAGCAGTCAGCCAGATTTTTAGTTTGCTGTAATCTAATGTCTCAGGGTGAGTTATTGAGACTATAAGTGCCAGTTGTTGTAAGTGCCACTATTGATGAGAAAAAGGGGTGAACTAATCTGGGGAACTTGAAGCTACAGTAATTCTTCTCTATGGGTCTCTGAACTTCTGTTGCACAGCTAGAGGAATTTAACCAAAGTTCAAAAACAATGCAACATAAACTTGACAAAAGTATAAAACTGGAGATTAAGATTGCTCGTCAGCAACATCCCATTCTCTGTTATTTTGGAGCAATAGCAGTGTGTCCTTAGGATGTCATGGGTAGCCGATATTTCACCAGCTGCTAAAGCCTGAAACTTGGCAACCCTCACAGAGAGCCAAAAACATAATATGATTAGTATAGGGTGCATTTGGCAATAAATATATATTCCACTCTTAATGCATTCAAAAGTACTCTTAATTCTTCCAAAAGTTGGCTTTTGTCCAATAGGCCACTGTTCTACTCTGTAGAATGATTAATGTTTAGAGCAGAGGATCCCAACCGTGGATCCTCAGATGTTCTTGAATAACAGAAGACTTTTGACACAGTCCCTCACCAAAGGCTGCTGACAAAATTGCACAGTCAGGGGATAGAGATCCAGGAAACAAAGAGTAGGTGTCAATGGGCAATTTTCACAATGGAGAGAGGTGAAGAGCGGTGTGCCCCAGGGATCTGTCCTGGGTCTGGTGTTTTTCAATCTGTTCATAAATGACCTGGAGACAGGGATAAGCAGTGAGGTGACCAGTTTTGCAGATGACACAAAACTTTTCTGTGTGGTAAAAACCAGAGAAATTTGTGAAGAGCTCCAAAAAGGGGACTGAAAATAAAACAGCCAACATTATAATGCCATTGTACAAAATGATAGTAAGGCCTCACCTGGAGTATTGTGTACAATTCTGGTCACCGCATTTCTAAAAAGGCATATTGGAACTGGAAAAGGTACAAAAGATAGTGACTAAAATGATTACTGGACTGGGGGATCTCCCTTATGAGGAAAGGCTAAAACATTTGGGGCTCTTTAGTCTGGAAAAGAGGTGCCTGAGGGGGGATATGATGGAGACATACAAAATAATGCAGGGCATGAGTAAAGTGGATAGAGGGAAGCTCTTCTCCCTCTCACAAAATACCACAACTAGGGGACATTCACTCAAATTGAGGGTTGGCAGAGTGAGAACAGACAAGAGAAAATATTTTTTACTCAGTGTGTTGTTAGTCTGTGAAACTCCCTGCCACAGGATGTAGTGATGGCATCTGGCCTGGATGCCTTCAAAAGGGGATTGGACAGCTTCCTGGAGGAAAAGTCCACCACAGGTTACAAACCACGATGGAGATGTGTAATCTCCAGTCTTAAAACCGGGGTACTTCAAGGGCCAGATGCAGCGGAGTGGTATCAGGAGACAGATATCTAGTCTCATGTGCTCCCATAGGCATTTGGTGGGGCCACTGTGATATACAGGAAGCTGGACTAGATAGGCCTTTGGCCTGATCCAGCATGGCTCTTCTTATGTTCATATGACAACTTCTGGAAATCTTGATCCGCAAACAAGCGCTGAAGGCTTCTGGGATTTTCAGTCCAAGAACATCTGAGGACCCAAGGTTGGGATTCACTGGTTTCAAGACATAAAAGAGAGTTAATGCTTTCTTTGGAAAGTTCAGTACCAGTGCAAACTGAACCGGACCTCCAACACCACTGCACTGCCATTGTCATACATTCCTGTGCTAGCTGTCACCATTCCTGAAAGAGAATAAGAAACAGACAGGGCAGTGCATGTAAGAGTTTATAGGATCATCTACAGATATGGAGCAGCGGACCTAGACTAGTATAACATCTTTATAAAAAAATTACTGTAAGCACAATTTACCTTTGTTGGCCATCAATATTACTTTCCTCAGTTTACAGATGCAATAATGGAAAATATTTTATCAAGGGTGGCTAAGCATCTCATCTGGACATGTATTAAATGTACTAAGTCTTGTTAGAAAACACTCAGGGTGGTGGTGGGGAATAGGGCAAAAAAGAGAAATACAGCAAATATTACTTCATATCTTCCTTGTAGTGAATTGGAATACTGGTACTTTAAATCCAGAGTAAAATATTGGAAATAATTTATGTAACTCCATATACTGTCCACAACAGATACTTATCATTTGTTATGGAAAGGAATAACATACATTAGTATTCCACAGTTCCCTTTTGTGAGTTCATGCTAACTGGAGTCTGTGGCACTAAAGCTTATTAAAGATCAAGAGAATTGTTTCAGTTTCTAAATTCAGAGACAGTTTGGGGACATTTAAAGAAGAGCCTGAAGGTTTCTGCAGATTCTCTGTGTTTGTACTTTCACTATTTAAACACTTATTTTTCTCCAGTTTCTTAACTAACTGGGTAGGACATATAATGCCAGTGGGAAATGGTGTTGCAGCCAGTTTTAGTGTCATTTTTAGAGCTTCCCTTTTTCTAGAAGGAAAAATTCTTGGCAAATAAAATACCTTTTCAATTGCTCCATTCAAATGGTGCTTTAAAATGTTTTGCACTGTGGTGTTCCCATGTTCCTTGACTGAGAGATTCTTGTACTTAATTTTGTTTTATGTTTGGATTTCAAACAGCTTTGATTTAATATATTAATCTGGCCTGATTCCCAGGTTTGGGATGTCACTAGTCCATGTGGGACTGAATAATATATACCTGCATGAATGGTGTTTTAATGATGCATTATATCAATAGATCATCTGAGAGATAATACTTTCATGAAAGATTAGCACCATACATCATAGCGATGATGCTCTTTGTGTAATATACAGCCCAAACAATGTCAATGGGAAGAAAAGAGAGTCTCTGTCTGGCACTGTTGAAAAAGCTTTAAATATAGGCTCAGCCTATAATAAGTCTCAGGTCAAATATTGAATTTTTTTAACTTGTTGAATTTATTAATTGTTGATCATTGGTGCCTTTAATTGCTGGGACGTATTGGGACGCGCCAGGATTTTATGTTTTATACCTATTTATATTGATGATGTTTATTTGAATATTGTATTTTGTTGGTTGTTGATCGGCGCTTGGTCGCCCACTGTTCGCCGCTTAGAGTTCTATTTTAGAAGATAAGCGGGATACAAATATAACAAATAAATAATAAATAAATAAATAAATATATTTTTGCCAGGTCGAGGGTTGCCAAATCAGGAGGATGCCATGCCAGAGATATTCAGGAGCGTGGCTCCTTGGGAGATAGTGATGGTATGGCTACCAAACTGGGTGAATTTAAAAGATTAGATGAGTGAATGAGTGTCATGGCAGAGCAGGACAATGTTGTACAAAGTATTTTCTTTGGAAAGCTTCAGCAAGATGCCCACAAAATCCATATGTAGTGTTCTTTGCTTTTGAAGTGGCAGCTACTGTAGTTACAAAGACCCTGCGGATCAGGCATGTCCAGGACAGGTGGCAGCGGTATGAATGACATCTCTGTTCTGCTGGCTTTTTCCTCTACCATGTCTTCTCCTCTTGCACTGGTCACATTCTGCTTCTTCTTGGCATGCCAGACCTACTCAGCTTTAGATGGCACAAGGAGAAAGATCCACCCATCTGTCCAAGGGTCCTTATATTTGACCTACCGACAGCTGACACAGGGACCATTGTCCATTCCCAAGCCCTCCACCTGAACTGCAGATCTCACTCGGCAAGCCTTCTATTCTACACTACCCTCTCCCTCCTCCCACTGGTCTGTCTCTTCTGGTGGCCCTCTCTCCTTATTCCCATCTGCTAGGAGCTCCCTCATTTTCTCTCCACAGCCCTCCTCTTTCAGCTCCAGGGAGGAGGCCACAAGCCTCTCATCCATCTCCACCTCTTCAGCCCAGTCTACAAGAAAGCTGCATGTGAGAAAGCCCCTTCTGCCCTTGGTGGAGTGCTTTGACCCCCAGGATCCAGCCTCACCATCCTCTGTTGTGCCACTCCCACAGTACAACATGAAATAAATGAAATAAATAAATATATGAATCTGAAGAAATTGGTCAGCAACCATTTTGCTGCAGGAATGCAACCAAGGTTTTTTCTTGTAGGCGTATCACACCTATGTGAAATGCTCTAGGCTAGGTGATTCAGGAAACGAAATCCACTCTCCCTTTAACTACAGCGCTAATAATAATTTTGATTGTTCTGGCACAAACTGTAATGCCAGTTCCAACTTGGATGAATTTAAAAAGAGGATTAGACATGTTAATAGAAGATAAGTCTATTGGTAAGGATTAATCCTTTAGAAATATATATTATTTTCAGTATCATAGTCAATATATGCCTCTCAATGCCATCTCTGTGTGTATTCAAGTCATCAGGTGCTATTGCAGTTACAGTATAGTCACTGCAGAGATACATAACTGAACTAAAACAAAATAGTTCTAATCCGTCAGGGACCCTGTAATATTCTGAAATGCATATAGTTTTCGTTCCTTTGTTCCTTCCTTCCTTCCTTCCTTCCTTCCTTCCTTCCTTTTACAGTTTTCTCTGCTCATGTTTCTAGGATCCATCCTTCAGCAAGTTAGTAAAGCATTACTCTTTGTACGTAAAAATAGCTCCCTTTGTAATGTTTAATGTGTTTGGACTCATTTAGAGTACAAACCTGTTGCTCTTTGTACTCAGAGTTAAGTCCAGTTGAGCGTCTGAGCTTACGCTTAACTGGACATGTAACTGTAGCGTTTGTTATTTATGATACATAATTGTGGTATGTAATGGATAGAGCGATGGATTCAGAATCAGGAGACCTGAGTTGGAATCCCCAGTTGGCCATGAAAATTTACTGGTAGAGCAGAAATGTTAAAGGTACTCCTTGTCCACCTCACTTACTTTTAAAACCCTATTAGAGTCAGGGTAAGTCGCTTTTGGCTTAACAGTGCATAAAAACGACAAGAAGTGTTCCTTTTGCTCATTATGAGCTATTGTTTTGTACAATATAGAATCATGGAATAATTGAGTTGAAAGGGGGACCATAAAGTCCAACTCCTCATTTTTATATGAGTGAAAATGCAGCATTGGCAAAACAAAACGCAAAATGGAACAGCGAAAAGCTTCCCAAATGGAGGTGATGCAATCTTTTTCAAATGTGTAATAAATTAAACCATACTCGCTGCTGTTCAGACTCACAGTCTGCCTTTACTGCATCCCTCAGGCAATTACATTATGGTAGATTTTGTGAAGTAATGTACACAAATGTTCCATCTCAATAAAATATCTGGACAGCTTCCAACATCAGTTTCCTCCTTTGATTGTTACACCAAGCAAGAAGTGGTGAAATTACTTCAAGAGGTTTAGCTGTATACATTTGTGGCGTGCTTTGAGCAGTTTATATGGACTGTCATCTTGTCTAGACGATCTGGAAATTCCATGAAATTCTCCTGATATAATGTTCAGCAGAATTTATTCAATATTGCTGTCTATCTAAGGATGCCATGGAAAACCCTTTCAATAAGTTGTTTTAAGACATGCTCTTGTCAATAAGAAATCCTAAGACCCCTAATTTGTGTGAATGGAACAGGACCTTCTTTTAATTTCGACTCTGCAGCACTTTATATCTTTAATTAATGGCACGTACTTCATTCGAGCATTTAAAGAATAGATCAGCTTGCATTATAGAGCTTAGATATAATTGTGTACAAGTAGTGTACCTAAGTGGCCATAGATGGTTACAAAGTAATACTGCATTACTTTCATGTAATTAATAACCAACCCAATTGCTTTCAAAAATTATTTATAAATATTTTTTAAAAACACATTTTTCACAAGTGTTCTAATGCTGCCCTACCTGTAAGTTCCAAGGGAAGCATTTTTTGTTTCTGTTCTTCATATTTTCATATTTCCAAGGTGCAATATCAAAATTGGGACTAAAGCAAGCAAAATAAAATTTACCTTGTGTTTTTCAAGCCTATCATTAATGGAATGTGATGGATTAATAACAAAAAATGCAAAACGTACTTGTGCATTTGCAGCAATCATAAGCTGACTGCTAAAATCTATTTAATAATGTGACAAAAATCCTTTTAAATTGTAGCATTACAAGCACTGTTCTAATATGACCTTGGCAGTGTTTTGTGACTGAAAATCCTTCTGCACAGTGAGGTCATTTGTAAGTTTCTTTCCATACAGATTTATCCAGTTGCACAGAAAGTAAGGCTGTATAGAAATGCATAGAAATGTAGGGTGCTGCATCTAGGTAAAAAGAATGAATTGCACATATATAGGATGGGAGATACCTGGCTGGGAAATACAGAAAATACAGATACCTGGTCTCGAACTACAAGAAAAGAGATTCAATTCAAACATTAGGAAGAACTTCATGACAGTTAGAGGTGTTCGGCAGTGGAATACGCTGCCAAGGAAGGTGGTGAAGTCTCCCTCTGTGGAGGTTTTTAAGCAGAGGCTGGATGGCCATCTGTCAGAAATGTTCTGATGGAGGTTTCTGCATGGCAGGGGGTTGAACTGGATGGCCCTTGAGGTCTGTTCCAACTCTATGATTATATGATTCTATGATTCTAAGGCTGTGGGACTTCGTACAGGTATTGAAATGGTCCACATAACCTGGACATGTCATGCAATGAATGGTGCACATTCAATATCCAAGAGAGGTCCCTCTATTTGCTACTGCATAAACCTGTGACCCCAATAGAAATTGGGTGTTAGGCCCTTCAGCTTCCCTTATGTCTAATAAACTGTTCTCCTGGTCCAACTCTTTTAGGCAGCTGAGAAAGAAAAGACTATGCACAGTAAACATTTGCTTGCACAGGATTCTCCACATCCAGGACTCCTCAGTGTCTGTGAAAGGTTTCCACATCTCAGTCATCCCTGTTAATGTGTGGGTGGCAGAGTGCTGGAAACGGCACATGACCAACTGTGGGATCATGTGAAAGCATATTGTCTGCAACCATATCATCAACCTCAAGAATGTATCTCAAGATACAATCTTGAGAAAGAGTGACGTAGAAAGAGAAGAGATACTAGAAATAGGAATACTGTACTGGTCTTATAAACCAGGGCAAACATTCAGTTGTCTAAATAAGCCAGTATTACAGAAAAGTTGATCAGAACACTGTATCCTCTAGTGCACCTGTGGGTCTCACACACCTACTAATAAAGGTAAACACTGTCGTCCTGAAATATTCATTACAGAGGCTATCATTGTGAAGTCACTTTTTTCATAAGGTTGCCCTAAATTCAAGGACAGTCAATGGCACAGCACCGGCAGCAGAAACCACAAATGGTTACCAAGGACGCCTCTTTTAATTGTTCTTTGTTTCTCTGCCTTATCCAGTAAAATGTTTCTCCCTTTCTGCAGCTGGCTGGCATGTCTGAAGATCTGCTCTTTTGCATTTTAAATATTTTCTTGGTGCTTAATTTGAACTCCTGGGACTAATTCTGGAGCCCATGGCTTCCTGTGCAACCAAATACAGTGATTTATTTCTGTCACTGCATCCATTGTATCCTTGGCAAATTGGCTCCCTCAGTATTATCTTGGTGGTTTTTTTTAAGTTTTAAAAACAAATAAACTAATACTTAAAACTCAGGGTGTTTTTTGTTAACCACCATAAGATATTTAAATTTTTCAAAATTATGTGTGGTATCCATAGTAACTTTACATTTGCTGCTGCCTCCATTTGCTTGGTGAAATCGCACTTGGTGTTCTATACTAATGACTGAAAATAGCATCTGAAACAAGATTTGTAGTGCAGCCATTGTCCAATCTTAGTAGCAACTGTCAACTCAGCAACCAAGCAGACAAAGGCTGAGCTGAAAAGGACACCTTGTTTAATTATTCAGTGGGTAATTTACAGGGTTAACTACAACGACACAACACTCTTTAATGAGAACCCAGTGCAGCTGAAGGCTACAGTCTATTTTAAGGAATATTAACAAACTGTAGATGGTTCTAGTATTCTGAAAATCAGATTTTGGAAAATCTCTTTTAAAATTACCCTGATTTTGAATGTCATTGAATTTCATTCATTGGGAATATTTGAACAATCAGACGGTTCATTAAAAAGAGTTAATCTAGATGTCTCTAATTTTGGAGTGTTGGCAGCACAATTGGGATGTTATTTAGAAAGCATCCCAGGTGTTCTATCACAAAATGGCTGCCAGTAGAGATGCTGGTCCAAATGCAAAAAAAAAAAAAAAATCAGCTTTGCAGATAAAAAATTGGTAATGGTCAGATAATGTTGTCCTTTCTCTCTCTCTCTCTCTCTCTCTCTCTCTCTCTCTCACACACACACACACACACACACACACAGAGAGAGAGAGAGAGAGAGAGAGAGAGAGAGAGAGAGAGAGAGAGAGAGAGAGAGAGAACATCCATATATATACTCCAGCATTCCCCTTTTCAAAATCCAGGCAGAATGTACACTATCTGAACACATAAGAGAACTGGGGCAATATATATCAATTTCCAAATCAACCAACCAATTAACACACACACACACACACACACACACACACACACACACACACACAGAGAGAGAGAGAGAGAGAGAGAGAGAGAGAGAGAGAGAATCAGTTTGCACCATTGCAGCATCCCAAGTCTCTTTTAAATCAGTAATTAAAACAAAAAATCAGGAGAGCAGGTAATCCTGGCAGATGCTAAGAAGGTTGTGTGTGGCCCATCTGGTGCCCATCACTAACAAAAGGGATAGGTTGTCATTACCAAAGTTTAGTCATGCACCCAGAGAGATCTCTTGCTTTGTAATTCTTTGACGGATTTGCATGTGATTGCTCCACTAAGGTGATGACATGCATTGGCTCTACTGAAGAAGAGTCTTGTTGAAAAATGACAAGGCCTTAATAAAAAGCCATTACTCAGTCTGGGCCAGTGGTTCTCAACCTATGGGTCCCTAGATGTTCCTGGACTGCAACTCCCAGAAGTCTTCATCAGTAGCTGAGCTGGCCAGGATTTCTTGGAATTGCAGTCCAGGAACAACTGGGAACCCACAGGTTGAGAAACAATGGTCTAGGCCAGTGGTTCTCAACCTGTGGGCCCCCAGATGTTCCTGGACTGCAACTCCCAGAAGCCTCTACCACTTGCTGTTCTGGAAGGGATTTCTGGGAGTTGCAGTCTGGGAGCATCTGGGGACCCACAGGCTGAGAACCACTGGTCTAGGCGATGCACATTCCCGTGATTTTGACTTGTTTCCTGCTATTTTGGCATGACTCAGTTATACCCAAGGGATCTGAAGTCCCACTAACTTTGATAAGCTTCGGAAGAATCTTGACCCATGAAAAAAGAAGATGATCTGAATGGAGTGCACTTCAGGACATTTTTGGCTCAGTTATATGATCATGACAATAACTGATAATTCTCTCTTTGAAGAGCCTTTTCCCTGTGTGGTGTTAAAGCTATGTTCATGCATGTAATTTAGCATTGTATAATTTATTTACATTTTACCATGTACTGGTGCTCTTTTAGTAAGCTTTTTTATTATTGGAAGAGAGGAAGAGCTTATCAAGCAATAAGAGAGTTAAATTATCCATGTGCTATCAGTACAGAAGATTGCTAAATGTTTAATAGCACAAAAATGTCACATTGAAATGCACTTGGCTGGCATCATTTCTGGAAAATTACTATCTTCAGTAGAGTCATCCATTACTAAACCTTTTTAGAAATTTCTAGTGGCCATCTTCAACGGAACCTCAAATCAATTATACGTCTATCTGATACAGTGAGACAACTCTTGAAAATCCCATGTTTGTTCAGTATTCTTCACATGGTTGATTGTCACAATGCAACTGTCATGGCCCAAAATGGAAGTGTGTGCATTTCTACAGATGGGTAAGGGACCTGTCTGAAGTGACAGACCAGACCTTCATCTCACCAGTTCCTTGCCCCTATAGTCCTAATGATGTTAGTGTGTGTGGCCATCTCCCATCATGTCATTTGCTTCCAACATGGAAGACCAGCTGGCCCTTTATGCTGGCAACTTGGCTTCAAATTCCATCCCACTCCCAGGAGCCACATAGAAAACAAAGCTGGGTATCTTAATTGACTGAAGAATAGGGCCCAGGGGCATGTCACCCATCTTCTATCCTCTGTTGGTATAAAGAAAGGCAGTTACTCTACTAAAGAGCTCGCAAGAAGTTAACCTTAGAATTCTTAATCAAATAATTGTTAGCCAGTTAAACTACAGTTCTGAAGCAAGAGGCATACTGTATTTTGTTTCTAGATCAGTAATTCCCAACCTTCAGTAATCCAGGTCATCATGGACTACAGCTCCCAGAAACCCTAGGCAGCCCAGCTAGTGAGGGAGGCTTCTGGGAATTACAGTCCAAGAACACCTGAGTTACCCCAAGGATGGGAACCACAGGGCTAGATGATATATGAATAACAGTTAGTGGATAATTGCATTTGTACAAAGACTAAAAAATATCTTGTAAAGCAACTAGCATATTCCCCACCCTCTACCCCAGCAATACACTCAAACATTGTAGACATTAATAAACAAGAGCTTCCTTCTGTGCAGTTAAAGGCAGATGGAAGCTTTGCTATGATGGTATTTGCCTTGGGCAGGTTTCAAATAATAATGTTTAAAATATGTGCTATCTATTTAATGAGTATGGTATACAATCCATACACAAACATCATAACCCTGTGCATATTTATTTAGAAAGAATTCCCCCTGAATTCAGTGGAGTCAATTACCAGTTGAGCAGGTTGGGAATCCTATGGCATAAACAGGGGTAGACTTAACTTGGAAATCAGCCTGAAAACATGTTGGAACTTTGTATAGTGCGTTTTGTTCCAATATATATATATTTTAAAATTGGCTAACAGACCTTCTTGCAAAATAAGGGGAAAACACGCAAACACCATTCACCTTGATGAGCATGTTGCCTCTCAGAGTTTTTCCTTTAGAATATTTGTTCTCCTTAACATACAAGTTTCTGCACTGATGTTACTGGTGATGTTCCCCTTGACTCCCTTACTACAGCAATTCCCCCATTACTTTCTGCTCTTTCACATTCCTCCTGAAAGCATGGCTTACTTTTAGTATTGTTTGCACAGGGTGTATGTGTGAAGCTGGTATCTGAGGTGCTTTCAATGAACATTCAGGGAAGCAAAGAAGGGTCAGAAGATAAACTCCACAACTCGTGTCTGTGTCACCTGCGGCAAACGTGGATTCCATCTCCCCCAAGCAAGATCGATCTAGAATAGTACCAAGTACGAATACTATTTTGTCATTTGAGCACACACACACCATCTGAGTGCCCAGGACATATACCCTGCTTCCTCCTACCCCCGCTGCCCCCTGCCCCCAGTTGAAGGGCTGTTTCGCACAAAGTTCCAGATCCCTCTCTTTCAACGGGTTGCAAAAACAGTGGAGTGTTGGCTGGGGTTGTTTACTGGAATGTGTGTCCAAACGTCCCTCTGAGATTCTTCCATAGAGGAAAAAGTAGCTTTTCTGAGGGACGTTTGGACACACATTCCAGTAAGCAACCCCAGTCAACACTCCACTATTTTTTTTGTGCAACCCATTGAAAGAGAGGGATCTGGAACTTTGTCTGAAAGAGCCCTCTGTGTGAATGTGTACAGTTCCCTACTTCACTGAAGGGCAAGGGTGGAGGGTGGTGAGGCTCAAAGGAGTTCAGTTGACAACACGTTGGCTACTCACTTGCCCCCAAGGCAACATTTTCCAAAGTCAATGAAGTTCAGTACATGTACGGTACTCACAAAAGGTTAATCAGCACTCAGCTGTCGCTAGGCAACACTGTCCTGCCATCCAGATCATTAATCAGCCATAGACAGACAGTTTGTTCTAAAGATGTAATGCTTGTAACTTGATAGCCCATTCCCAAGCAATTGTGGTTGCTTTTCTGTTCTGCCCTCCAGATTTCCCTCTCACGTCTTCTAGAAACCTCCAGCAACAGAAAGTACCAAGCCCATCGGGAGACTCCAGTATTTCTGGATCCATCAATCTTGAGCGAGGGCCAGATCCTATAATTAGATCTCTGGATCCAAGATAGTTGTTTTGACAAGATTTAGCCAGGCAAGAGTGCTCCTCAGACGTGTATATCAAGGTGTGTGTATACTATGCGGGCCACATAACAACCATTTCTAGGCAGCTGTGCATTAAAACCTCAGCAATAGTGCATTTTAGCAAACCCAGTAGCTTACAGCCACAGAGATATTTCTGAGGGACATTTCATTGCACATTTGTCATGCAAGAAATGTAAGGGCAGAACAATTTCTGGTTAAGAATTAGGAAGGAGCAGCGATTATATAAACATTAGGAGAAATAGAGCAGTGTTTTCCTCCTTTTGGCATACTCTCCTTCACACATTCAGTCATGTGATCAACGGCACACTCAGTGCTTTCCTAGTTGCATGAAGGCGAGCCTGTCACAAGGGAAGAAACACACAATTGACCTTAACACAATCACATCATAAGCAAACACGATTCTAGCCACGTTTTATTTTATTTTTATTTGTCTGTTTTAAATCTTGCCCTCAATTGCCTTCAGTAAGAATGAGATGCAAATAAAATAAAATACTGTAGTATGTTTCTTTGCTTGCATTATATTTCTCCTCCAATAAGCTAAAAGTAACACATGAGTCTCTTCTACTTATTTTCAAAGAGTGCCAATGGCCCAGGATCACTCAACGACTTCCGTGCTTGAGGGGAGTTTTCAGTCCAGGTCTCCTAAATCCGAGCCTAGCAGCCTAATTGCTACACCCCATTGGCTGTAATAAATTTATAACTGCAGTTACTAATGTGTCTACTGAGAACTAAGTTCCACTGCCTCTGATGAGGTTTATTGCCACAAAGGGAAGAAACACACAATTGACCTTAACACAATCACATCATAAGCAAACACGATTCTAGCCACGTTTTTATTTTGTTTTATTTTTATTTGTCTGTTTTAAATCTTGCCCTCAATTGACTTCAGTAAGAATGAGATGCAAATAAAATAAAATACTGTAGTATGTTTCTTTGCTTGCATTATATTTTCTCCTCCAATAAGCTAAAAGTAACACATGAGTCTCTTCTACTTATTTTCAAAGAGTGCCAATGGCCCAGGATCACTCAACGACTTCCGTGCTTGAGGGGAGTTTTCAGTCCAGGTCTCCTAAATCCGAGCCTAGCAGCCTAATTGCTACACCCCATTGGCTGTAATAAATTTATAACTGCAGTTACTAATGTGTCTACTCAGAACTAAGTTCCACTGCCTCTGATGAGGTTTATTGCCAGGAAAGTAGGGGAGTACTTCCAGCACCCGATTTTTCAAGGCTGTTCTTATTTATTTATTTATTTATTTATTTATTTATTTATTTATTTATTTATTTATTTATTTATTTATTTATTAACCACCCGATATTCCCATAGGGAAGGTTTCAGGAGTTCAGAAAGGTAGAAAGCTGTGATGCTCTGGTCCCTGTAGAAAGAGGCCTGCTGAATCAGCTCAGAGAGTCAAGCAGTATTGGGATTTCCATAACAGCTAGGCAAATGCCTGCAGTACATTTCTCGTTGACTGCTGAATGACTGACATTCAGTGGCGTGCCAGCATTCAGAGTGGCATAACCAGTTATATAACTCTATAGAACACTATATATAACAGGTATATAAAAGTAATACTAGAGAGGGAGCTCTCATCTCCACTACCAATATATCCCAAAGTGGAAAATGCTCTGATATCAGGTTGAAGTTGCCACATCAGAAGAGCTCTGAACTTATTGCAATTTAACAAAGTAAAGAAATAGAACATGTGAACATCCTGATAGTAAAAGCTATTCAACATTGGAATGATGTACCTTAAAAGGTTATACACTCTCTCATCTTCATTGGAGGCATCCAAACACAGGTTGGATTAGCTGTCTCTCAGGGATGCATTTACTAATTAATTTTTTTTGCTTGCTTTGCCCTGGAGTTGAACTCAGTAACTCCTGGGGTCCCTTCCAAGTTTACAAGTCAATGATGTTCCAAATATCAAAGATGCTGCAAAATCCCTGTCTTCTTCACTACATTCAATAATGCTAGGAAGAGATTAAGGTTCTCAACTAGCCTAGTTTAAACTACTGTAAAGCCTCTTCACAATCAACTCACCCAGTATACTAACACATTTGGAATAAAAAATGTTTAAGTGTGTCATCTGCATCACTTCATCTGATATGGTTTTGCTTTATAGACTGGAGGTGAGAGTAAAGAGGTTGTTTGCCTTATGAAAACCCTCGTGCTTCATTACAGTCTTACTACTGTATGAAAATACTGTACCTTACCATGCTTCTTATGTGGAGTGTTGTCTGACTTTTGGGTGATGGCATCTAGTTGGTACATGGCTTGATTTCAATTTCTAACCAGCTTTTGTTAATCCCAATATTTTTGTCGTGTTTTCAAAGGCAGGAAAATGTATTTGATAATGCTCAACGAACACTGTCTTGTGGAACCTTGGTATAGAACTCTTAAGCATTAGGAAGATTTTCATGACAGTTAGAGCTGTTCGGTAATGGAATATGCTGCCATGGAGGGTGGTGGAGTCTCCTTCTTTGCAGGTTTTTAAGCAGAGGCTGGATGGCCACCTGTCGGGAGTCCTGTGATGGGGGTTCCTGCATGGCAGGCGGTTGGACTGGTTGGCCCTTGAGGTCTCTTCCAACTCTATGATTCTATGATATCCAGTTAATCCAAGGATAGTTCCTTCACTGGTTGAAATAAATGCTGGCCACAGGAAGTGTAATGTTTTTCATCCCTTCACCATGAATTCATTTCCAAAGCAGTCAACGGAGAAAGCTGTTAACTTCCAATAATCAAATGTCACGTACAAGTGAAAGACCAGAAGGATTAAACTAAATAACTGGAAGAAGTTAAATGCACAATCTCCGGGTGACTGGTAGTAGTTTCTGATGCCCAGTTATTTAGCAGAAACAGCAACAGTGACACAGTGACCGTCTCCACCCCATGTTTCCTCAATTATTCTGCTAAAACAAAGACGAGACTACATCAGATCTACAACTTGTCTTACATGTCATCCAATCTATTCCAACTAATGGCAACCCTAGTAAGAGTGTCTAAATCATGTGGGTTTACTAGTGTCACACCACCTCATGAGTGTCTATGTCTGAGTAGGGATTTGAAACCAGGTCTCCTGAATCCTAATCTTACGCTTTATCCACTATACTCAATGCCAGTTCCTGGTCTCAGAGTTCTTAGTTTCCAAGTGTACATCTGTGAGCTCAAAGCGTAACTGATGGCTGCTTGGTTGTCTGAGTAGATGCTGTGAACTTGAGGAGTGTGCACCACTGGTTTATACAAGACACGATTCCAAATCATCACTACCACAGTGAATAATAGTCCAAGTACTCCAGTCCAAGTACTCTCAAGTGTGAGTTAGTCCTATAAACTCCATCCATCCCTCACCATCAGTCTGTATCATCCCTAGTCATCACAATTATTGTAAATCACCCATGACACCTATGCTGCTGATAATCATGCAAATGTTCATAGAACCCGGTTCATACTTTCTCTATCAGCTCATGGTTTTCTGCATCCAAAAATGTATATAATCCCCGAACAGGTTAAACATCTGCCCTGTGATGGCAATCAAAAGCAATATTAAGTATTTCCAGCATGATTTGTTGGCATGTAATGCAGTTCTACTAAATGAAGTGAAAAACTCTGGATAAGATAAACAGAGTGGCTTCTTAAGATGAGTTGATCAGTTTCCACCTCAGAATTACTGTACGAACTCTTTGGAAGGAATGCAATAAATGTGCCTTTGCAGAGCTACTCTAGTTCTATATCATAGGTTTTGCGTTGCACCTTCCCCATAGAACTACCCTTGATATCAAGAGTATCACATATTTATTTAAGCATTGCAGTTGAATTATTTACAGATGAATTCTGAAGATACCTTGGACAGTCAGAGTCACTAATATAGCCGTATTACAGTGTTTGAATAAAAAGCTAGACCGTCTCAATATCATAAAGAGAAAAAATATATAATATTTTGGTCATATAATCCACAATAACAAATACCATATGCTGTAGGTTATTCTTCAAGGAAAGACAGACAGGAAGTGTGGCCTGGAGCACAGAACATTCTGGCTTAATAATTTAAGCCAGTGGTTTGCAGTGAGCACAGCTTCCATATTTAGAATAGCCTTAGATAAAAATCAGCTAAAGCTACTGATCGCCAACATCCTACAAGGACATAGCATTTGAAGAAGTTGTGTTTTTATGCTTGGCGGTAGCTGTTTGGGACGCAGTTGTTCCTTCCAGAATCTCACCCAGGAGCAACTTCATTCTTGCCTATTGCCAGTAGATATGTCATGATAAGGGGCTCTAGTTATCTCCCCTCCTACCACCAATCTTTTTATTCTTCTCTTTCTACTGGAATGGAATGTTCTGAATGCTCAAGAGTGTTGAGTGGAGAGATTTGCCATTTAATTCTCTCTGCATCATTAGTAATGTGGAAACATCTCTTTAGAGAAAATACAGCCATGCAGAAATACTGTGTTGCATCCAAGAATCTGCTCTGCAGGTTGCTGTTTTACTGTTACATGCCTAGGAAAACCGGAGTGGCTTACCAGAACTGTTTTGTTACAAGAAGCTAGAGACGAATTGCTAAGTACTGCTTCTGAATGTGCAAGCTTAATGTGATGTGCAAATGAATGGCACCAGAACCATAAGGGTACTTGTGATATTGGTTGCAATTCACTAATAAGAGAAGAAGCACTTTGCACATTAAAGCACCCGTCTTTTTTTTTAAAAAGGGAAGAAACTAGCACATAATTTTACTGTTATTGACTTCTAGCTTCTATACAATTTCTTGCAATATTTTCCTGCCCTTTTGTGTAGTGAGTTTTAGAACACAAGCAGAGAAACTTCAGTGGGTGCAGGAGGATGTTTTCTGTCTCCATCATCCACTGCAGCCCCCACATACCACAAAAAGAGAAAAAAAAGAAAAAGGAGAACTAGAGGTGGTCAGAAGTCTACTTCCTGTTTTCAATAACATTTTGGTTGTTAAATATTGGAATGACAAATTCTAAACCTTTAGCAGGTTGGTGGGGATACAGATCACCAAGACCACCTGGGGGGCACATGGGGGGGGGCACAGCTGCACTTGGACCAAACCCCATTCCAGAGGGTTGCTTATTTAATTGTTAAGTATTTATTTCTGCCGCTAGCCCTGTACAACTTGTTACAAAACAAGCAGGGCTGAAAGGTTTTAAAACGAATAAATGAAATGCACATGTTTGCAAAGCTAAGTGGCTGGTCCTAGGTTCAACACCCCATAATAGCCTTGGGCATGTCCCTCCCTTAGCCTAATTAAGGAGTGTTATAAATCCAAACACAACCAAAATGTTTTGCAAGTGTTGGCCTAGAATCCTGTTGCTGTGTTACACACATGCAGGAGGCAAATGGAGTAACACTCAGTGGCTTCTAGCTGGGAGTCAACAAGTCTCCAGTGGGATTTTTTGAGCCCACACCAAGACAGACGGTGCACATCCCCCTTACCAGCAAGAAACCCAACAGTGACTCATGAACTTCCAACCAGAGGCAGCCAAAGGGTGCACTCCCTTATGTAACAAAACAATGTGATTTCAGCCACACGCTTCTAACATACAGATGCCCTTAGCTGTTGTTGTGAGTTCTTCGGGCAGTTTGGTTGTGTTCTGGAAGTTTTTCTTCCTGATGTTTTGCCGGACTCTGTGGCCGGCATCTTCCGAGGGCAAGCAGCTGAGGGAACTAGGAGTTCTCTCTGTGCTCTGGGGTGTACCCTAGTTCCCTGAGCTCCTTGCCCTCTGATGATGCCGGCCACAGAGTCTGGCGAAACGTCAGGAAGAAAAACTTCCAGAACACGGCTAAACAGCCCGAAAAACTCGCAACAGCTATCAGATCCCAGCCGTGAAAACCTTTGAGAGTACATACAAATTCCTTCTTCTTTATCTAGATCAGTGGTTCCCAACCTTGAATAACCCACGTGTCCTTAGACTGCAATTCCAAGAAACCTTCACCACCAGCGGCTAGGGCTTCTGAGAGCTGCAGTCCAGGAAAATCTGGGTTACTCAAAATTGGGAACCACTGATTGAGATTAAGGGTTGGCAAAGCTGCCCCTCTCCTCAGCACTGGCTATAATGTGCACAGCTGATCAGGAATCGCAACAGTCAACATACAGAGAACAGGTTATGTTCTCCAACCTTCATTCTCATTGCATTTTGAGGCATCTAGGATTCTGTCTAGATCAAAGAACAATACATAAGTGTATCACGTGGCTTTCAGCTGAACTTTAGACAGCAACGTATTGAAGTTTCTTTTAAATACTTGAGAAAACTCAACCACAGCACTTTTCCCAGTCAATGTTTGGGTAATTTTTCCTATTCTCAGAACCTCTTAAAAAGCATCCATAGTGTGTAAATTATTATGAAAAACAAAAAAATTGTTACATGAGGTACTGAGATTGCCTGAACTTTCTCCTTGATTGAAATTAACATGCACATGTTTTAGTCCCTTAAAAATGCGTAAATTGTTGGAGCAGTTTAGTACAGGGCACAATGCTCAGGGCTTCCGTTTCTCATCCTTGAGCCTCTTGGGGTTATTTGGAAATGGGCAAAACAGACATAGACCAGCAAAAGCTCACAGAGCCTGCAATAAAGCAACAGTAGCTGCAGAAGAAAAGAAAAATCTGAATTCTACATTAGGTCATTTATTAGGACAAACCAAACTCTCATAAACTAGTGAGCAAGTTTTTGAAATCTGTCCTATATTTATATATAATCATTGGGATCAAATTATTCTTATGCAGAATACAGGATTTTTCTGTCTAGACAAGGCTATGCCTAACTAGTTAAAGCCTCTCCATTTTTCTTTATTCCGGGAATATCAAATTTTCAATATCCATCTTGAAACTTGGGACATTCCCCACTCCACCCATTTTAAAATCATACTTGGAAATTCGGTTTCATGCATCTCCCTGCAAGATGATGGGATCTGCAAAATGATTTTTTAAAATTCAGCTCCCCTCTCCTTATAATGCCAATTGCAGATGTACAGCTAACACAGACCCCATGAGAGGAAATGATGCCACTTCCCTGTGGAGTAATAAGAAAATAAGAGCCATGCTGGATCAGGCCAACGGCTCATCTAGTCCAGCTTCCTGTATCTCACAGTGGCCCCACCAGATGCGTTTGGGAGCGCATGAGACTAGATATCTGTCTCCTGATACCACTCCCCTGCATCTGGCCCTTGAAGTACCCCAGTTTTAAGACTGGAGATTACACGTCTCCCTCATGGTTTGTAACCTGTGATGGACTTTTCCTCCAGGAATCTGTCCAATCCCCTTTTGAAGGCATCCAGGCCAGATGCCATCACCACATCCTGTGGCAGGGAGTTCCACTAACTAACAACACACTGGTTTAAAAAAATATTTTCTTTTGTCTGTTCTCACTCACCCAGCCCATAATTTGAGTGGATGTCCCCTAGTTCTGGTATTTTGTGAGAGGGGGAAGAGCTTCCCTCTATCCACTTTACTCATGCCCTGCATTATTTTGTACATCTCAATCATATTCCCCCTCAGGCGCCTTTTTTCCAGATGAACTGGAAATCAAGTCCGTTTGTGAGCAAGTAAATTAAGATTATCATAAATATGAAAGGCAAGCACAAGTTCATTTATTTATAGCAAAGGCCTTGGGTTACAAGAGGTCAGTTCTTGCCAACCTGAAGAAACGTTAAACGGGTTAAGTTATTGCATACATGTGCATTAAAATTTAGCAGCAGGTCATTTACAGAACACAGTTCCCCTTCCTACTGCCTTCCTTCTTTATTTATGCATTTGGTTTAGTCTCTCAAATTGGATATAGAAATCTCTACATGTTCGGCTTTTACAAAGCATGTAACACTGCCTTTACGTTAATGGTCTTTTATTGGAAAAAAAAGAAGACTAGCATTTACAACTTGGAATGGACATAACTGTAGTATATTCTGAACAGCAATGTTGATAGTTGTGCTGAAATCCACAAGCTACTCCGCCAGCTCCAAGTCTCGGGACCGAGGTTTTAAAAATGCAAGAGAGCAGGGGATTTTTTTTGGGGGGGGGGAGAAGAGGAAGAGGAGGGAGCACATGTCCAAAGATGTCCCTGCCCCCTGTTGAAAAAGGCTTGTCCCAAAAAAAAAACCAAAAAAAGAGTGTGAACGGTAACAGCCCAACACCCGTTTCACAAGTAGTGCAATGCAAACAATATTAAAACCAATATAACGCAGACGTGCCATACATGGCCACAAATCATGGTTTGTTTTTTTTTTGAGGGGGGCACTGCTACTACATACAATAGACCCTTTTGCACCTTCCTGGCATTTTGTCTCTAACCATTTTTTTAATTATCCTTCAACCATTTTTTTGCTGCACACCTGAGGTATAGACCAATTTGAAAATAAACCAGCTATGACAATTTTATTATTACAAATTGAACCAGAATCCACTTTAGGAGAAAAGTGTGGATTGGGGGATTGTTGGCTGGGTCTTTTTTTTTCTTTTTTTTTCTTCTTTTTTTTTCTTTTTTTCCTCTCTTTTTTAAAACTGTTTTAATACAAATGTCTGACTGTGCTCAATTGTCAAGCTGCATGCATGAAAAACTGGCCAGCCCAAACAGTGTAATAGTTATTAGCAAATGGAACTTTTTGAGGAGTTCACTAAGTGCCTTCTTATTTTTAAAAGGTAGTACAATTATTTATATTGGAAAAAAACTGATGTTTAACTTGATCTTTTGGGAACAGGACCACCGACCATTACATGCAGTTTGTGGACAGAAGGTATTTCGACATTCAGTTTTGCTATACAGAAACAGAATGAATAAATGAACATTTTTTTTTGCAAGAGGTAAGTAAAAGATTCAATTTGATTCTTCTAGAGGAAAAAAGGTGGAAAGAGGTCTTTTCATTTCGCAGTCATCATCTGTACGAATTCTGAAAGACAGAAAGAAAGAAAACACCACCACATTTAACCTCTTTAGAAAGGAGGTGATAACGAACAGTTTCTGAAGCAGGAATCACTAAATAGAGATGTTCTGGGACAATCAAAAAGAAGGCACAACCCACAGTTTCTAATATAATACAACACCTTCCGGCTTTCATCCCTTCAAAATCCTATAAACGGATACAGGAAACCACAGCTTACCTTCATAGTTAACCTGTCCATCTCCGTCAATGTCTGCTTCTCTGATCATTTCGTCTACTTCTTCATCTGTTAGCTTTTCTCCTAAGTTTGTCATAACATGACGTAATTCTGCTGCACTGATGTAACCATTGCCATCCTAAGGAAGACAGTCAAACACTAGTCTTAAAAAAATAAATCAAGCAAAAACTTGCTAGCCCCAAGAGGGCATGGTTCTACTCAACTCTGAACTCATCAGCCCAAGCTTTCTTCCTATAACAGCACAGCAGAGATGGGGCATCGTTGAAATGCCAAAGGCTTTTTGGACTTCAGTTCCCATCAGCCTCCACCAGCATAAGCCATGATAAGTGTGGTAGATGTAGTCCAAAAATCTCAGCCCCCAAAGCCTTTGTTCTGGGGAATCAAGCACACCACAAGCTTCTTAGGAAGCAAAGCTCAATAATGGAAGAAGCTGCAGGGATGACGCCCATATATTAAAAAAACTGCTGAGATTAAGCCTCTGCTAAGGATGCTTTCAATTTGCTTATTGGTAAAATACATAATTTGGTTTCAAGTTCAGTCCTTTGGCATTTCCAACTAAAACAATGGAAGCAGGTGCTGGGAAAGACCATAGAAAGCTGTAAATAATATTGTACCGGATAAACATACGGGTCTAAGGCCATGTCCTCTACTTTAGGGTAAACATTTGAAGCAGTCTGATATCCATATAATCAATAAGCAATTTATATTGCTACCTCAAAGATCGAATCTCACAGCATGAACCAACTCGGGTGTTGAGGTCATCAGGACAGGCCTTTATCTCCATCCCACCACCCTCACAGGTATGTCTTGTGGGAACCCATGAAAGGGCCTTCTCACCTGCTGTGCCCAGACTCTGGAACTCCCTCCCACTAGAAGCCAGGACTGCCTCATCTCTGTTGTCCATCCGAAAACAGGAAAGACCTTTCTCTTCAGGCAAGCTTTCCCTGAATGATGGTCTACCACTATGAGTCTTTTATATGAATCTATAGGTTCACCTAGAATTTGTGTTTATAACTACTTATCACCTTGTAGCATTAATGTAATAATGTCTATTAATACTGTAAGATGTCCCTCAATTCCTTGTTCTCAATACTTGAACATGTCTTTATTGTACTGTACTGTATATTGTCATGTCTTAATTGTATTTTACTGTATATTATTCCTCATTACTGTAAGCCACTTTGGGCCCTTTTCCAAGGAGAAAGGCGGGGTAAAAATACTCTAAAATAAATAATAAAATAAATACATATCCATTTCACTGGAACCTATTCCCAAATAAGCATGTAAAATACTAGATCTCCTTGTACTGCATGATGACCTTCAGAACAATGCAATGATGCCTCTGAAAAGAATACTGCTTTCAGAAACAGGTGGATGAAGAACTGATGTTTGACTCAGACTGGTGTCTTCAAAATCCTTTCTTTGGTTGCCTGGATGAAACTTTCATTAACCATCAGTGATGTTGTTCCATGGCCTCCCTCCCTTTTCTACCTCTTCAAAAATGATCTAGGAGGAAGAGTAAATAGCAAGATAGCCACTAAATTATACAGGGTAGTAAAAACTGAGAGAGATTATGAAGAGCTCCAGAGGGATCTCTTGACACTGGTGGAGCGGGCAAACCAGTGGCAAATGAGCTTCAAAATTAGTAAATGCAGAGTGATGCACATTGGGGCAACCCCCCCCCCCAATGTTTATAAAATGATGGGGTCGGAACTCTGTGAAACAAAGCAGGAAAAGGCCCTTGGTGTCCTGGTGGACAGCTCAATGAAGGTGTCAACCCAGTGTGCTGCAGCAGTGAAAAAAGCAAACTCAATGCTAGGGATCATTAGGAAGGGTATAGAAAATAAGTCAACAAGTGCCATTTTGCCTCTTTATAAACCTATGGTGAGGCCCCATCTGGAGTATTGTGTGCAGTTCTGGTCACCATACCTCCAGAAAGACATTGTGGAAATGGAAAAGGTGCAGAGGAGGGCGAGCAGAATGACTTCTGGTTTGGAACACCTTCTTTACCATCGGAGGCTGCAAAGCTGGGCCTCTTCACTCTTGAATGGTGACGCCTAAGAGGTGACCTGATTGAAGTTTATAGAATCATACACGGTGTGGACAAAGTAGATAAGGAAAAACTGTTTTCCCTGTCGCACAACACTAGACCTAAGGGGCACTCCATGAAGCTTTTGGTTGCTAGATCTCAAACAAATAAAGAGAAAGTACTTTTTCACCCAGAGGATCACTGGTCTCTGGAACTCCCTGCCAGAAGAAAGTGGTGACAGCTGTCAGCCTAGACAGCTTTAAGGAAGGATTGGACAAGTTCGTGGAGAACAGGGTATCAATGGCTATCATTATGGATGCCTAAAGACAACCTCTGGCTTGGAGAGATAGGCAGGATATCTCTCAATAACATTTGCAGGGAATCGTAAGCAGGTAAAGACATCTGCTTGGGAATACCCTGAAGCAAATGGTGAGCCACTGTGTGAGATAGAATGCTGGACTGGATGGGCTGTGGCCTGTTTCAGCAAGGCTGTTCTTATGTTCTTATGTTATGTTGAGATGTAGCTCCATTATGGAGTCACTTAAATGTAATGCCTATAAGTGTAATTACAGTAATACCTTGGTTTATGAGCATAATTTGTTCCAGAAATATGCTTGTAAACCACAACACTCTTATATCAAAGCAAATTTCCCCGTGAGAAATAATGGAAACTCAAATGATTCATTCTGGGGTTCCATAAACCACATACTCCGATTTCTGTTTCTCCAATTATGTCTTACTGCTCATTTCCTTCTTGTCTATTCTGGTCTCTCTCTGCTCTGAATGATTCTGACAGACTTAGTGTTCTTATTTTGTTTTATATTGTATTTTTAAATATATTATTATGTTTAATGGTTGTACCTCTTGTTTAACCCTGTAAACTGCCCAGAGTGACCTTTGTTGCCAGATGGTGTGGTATACAAGT
Organism: Phrynocephalus guinanensis; assembly: GCA_037367245.1. Classification (NCBI taxonomy): domain Eukaryota; kingdom Metazoa; phylum Chordata; class Lepidosauria; order Squamata; family Agamidae; genus Phrynocephalus; species Phrynocephalus guinanensis. Next base: position 178,494,024 of record CM074732.1, on the reverse strand, counting down.
CAAATAAATAAATAAATAAATAAATAAATAAATAAATAAATAAATAAATAAATACTGTACACACAAAATGCCAAGGCTCACAAAAGAAGTTCCCCATGGTTTAGGTACCTGGCTGCGGAATCTGCTCTGCTTGGCACCAATAACTGGATTTCACTCTGTTTTTAATGTGAAAATAATAAATGTATAGCCCTATACACACTTGACTACCTGCCCCATGACTGGAAATGGTTTGAAAAAAAAATAAGAAAGAATGTTGAAAACAAATTAAATTATAAAGAAAAATAAAACCCTAACCTGCACTCCTCTTTGAAAATGTTCCTGGCAGGTGCAAGGGGGGACCTCTATTCCTCTCTCCTCCCTCTGCTTTGGAGGCTCCCTGAGACGGAACATTCCAGACAATCACCCACAATCAAGCAGACGGAGGGAGGGAGAGCCACCACTGGCTCACTTGTGATCATGCGACCTGCTTTAGTTACTTGTATTTCAAGACACTGCTTGTTGTTCAAGGCAACATTTAGAAGAAATGTTTGCTTGTCTTGCAAAATGCTTTTAAACTAAGTTTCTCTTAAACCAAGGTATTACTGTACTTAAATTTGGTGGTGTTGGTGGGGAGGCTATTAGAACAGAGGCTGACTATATGCATGTTTTGCTTCTCAGTTTAATAGGTTTCCCCACCCAAAGGTGAGGACAGGGTGGGGGAAACTTCATAGAGTAGCAGCATTTTTCTGCAATGGGGAAAACGCAACAAATATTCATCCATCCATGCATCCATGCATCCATCCATTTCTTTTTTTCTAAGCCACCTTTTTCCCAATTAAGAGATGTGAGGTGGCTAGGATATTGCAAAAATAAACCCCTGCTCTCAGGATTAAGGGCTCGATTAAGAAAACACTTGGTTATGTGTTCAATGAGCACTAGTGTGCCCAACCACAAAGCACCATTGACCCCTTTTCACCCATCTACCTGAAGCGGCTTCTGAAAAACATCTAGAAATCCTTTTGGGCACATGGTACAAATCAAGATAGCCTTTGCTTTTTTTTTAATATTGTTGTTATCTCACAATCTAACTTTCACCCTTAACGGGATAAGACTGATTCAACAATTTCTGCCATTCTTTTACCCTTGGATATGGTACAGTTCCGGCACAGCCAGAGTGGTTTTAATTAGGAGGCAGAGCAAGCCAGAAAGTCTGCCACCACACAAATACTGGATAATCCTGACTTTCTGACTACCAGGACCTAATGTGGTGTACCACATAGGCAGCCTCCTACCAATCCTGGTCGCAAACTCCTCCCTCAACTTGAATGAAAGAGTAACAGACATGAACTGTGTGGAATATCCCTGGCGATCCTAAGAAGACCAGTCAATTACTTGGTATGACCTACCTCACAGGGCTATTGTGAAGATAAAATAGGGAAGAGACCATGGGCTATAAACACAACAAATCGGTTAAATGAAAGAGAAAGAGAGAGAGAGAGAGAGAGAGAGAGAGAGAGAGAGAGAGAGAGAGAGAGAGAGATTTCTCATGTCACTTTTCAGATGTCTATCCTGAAAATTTTCCTATTTGGAAAATTCCTTACAATCTCTCTCTCCTGCCCTGTTTTGCTGTAACAGGTTGCAGAACACAAGTGGGCAGGACTGGGCCATCCAGCTGTTGTGGGACTACAATTCCCATCAGTCCTAGCCAAAATAGCTCATGGACAGGAATTCTAGGAGTAGCCACCCAGCAAAATTGGAAGATCATACTTTGTCCCTCAGTTCCTGAATTAGGACTTGATACCTGTGCAGTACACTTTGTAATTTTCACCTCTAATCTTTGTCCTCTTAAATACCTTGTCAGGTAGATTAGGCCAAGAGAGGGACTGAGCAGAGTTTGGCCTTCAGGAGTTAAAACCACGGGACTTTATTAGGTGTAAACAGACATTTCAAACACCCGGCTAGACATTCAAACTGCACCTTGTCAAAGACTCTGAAAGCCTCGCGGATTTCTTCCTCACTGTCTGTATCCTTCATTTTTCTGGCCATCATGGTCAAGAATTCTGGGAAGTCAATAGTGCCATTACCTTTGAAAAGAGAAAAGAGAAGGAATTATGTCCCAATTGTTAAACTCACACACATCTTTTTCTCTATATAACAGCTTGCTTTTACAATTAACACACCTCATCTAGGGATCAGGTATTCCCAAACTCTTCTATTTTCCTTCTAGCACCTTGATTTGATGCAACCGGATAGCACAGTGAGACTAGTCCGATTTAGCAGTCAATGATCTCATGAGGAAAATCACCCTTCATCAGCAATCTTCCTGTATCTCTTGCAATCCAGTAATGCATTAACCATTACTGGTAAAAAATCAGCAGCTCATTTGGTAACACTGGAGCACAGGCGGCACTCAAAGAGCTGTTGTGAAGGCTTTAAATCTTCGAGCCTCAGTCAACAGACCAATTTTTAATTTGGACTGTCCAGAAGAACAGGGTTCTTCAGAATAGATATTTAAGGAGGAGAAAGCATATCCCTAAGGTTTTAAAAGTAGAGGTATTCCAACAAACTGGAGATTCAAAAGCTCCGAAAGAGAACAATTCTTTTATTACCGATACGTCAATGATAATTACTCCCAATGATCTTGAGTTGCCACCTTTTCCCCACTAGAGACAGCCTACCAGTTCCAACAAGGATTAATTTCTGAGTTGAAGCCTTAATTTGCCACAGGAGTGGCCCAAGGACAGGCCTATGTCCTAGTCATGGGTGGCCTATGGGGCACCAGTCTCTTTCCAACTAAATGCTGGAAAAACGAGACTTTGCACTCACACAGAGTCAGTGTTATGCTTAAACTACCAGCCATCCTACGATAAGTCTTCTAGGCACCAGATCCGCTTTCAAAGGGATTCTTGATGGGAAACAATTCTTTTGCTAACTGCTGGATAGAGATCAGTAGTTACCGCTGTGTGAATCACTGGAAATTTAAGCTCAAGTGAACAGAAAGGGGTAACATGGTAATATTTCTATTATACGTGACTCAACAGGCTCATTGCTTTTAACTGAATGCAAAGCAGGCCCATGAAAAAACTGAGGATTTCCAAAAATCCCATGACTTTTACCAGCACTGGCACCAAGAGAGCCCTTTCTTTATTATTATTTTTCAAAAGTCATACTGGGCATAAATGTTAACCAAGTACCAATCATTAAAACTCCAATGGTGGCTATGAAACCAGTGTCAGGTATCTAACAGCACTTGAAAGCTATGATCCAGGGCGACAGTGGCGCTCAACAGTTCGTTATCTGTCACCATGAGTCAGCAATCATTCCAGGGCACACACTTCTTCAGATTATCCAGACTGCAAAGCTATTCTCTGACCGTATAGGAGCATTTTCATCAAGATTTACTTGTTTATTTATTACTTAAATCTGTATATCACTCACCATTAGTGCCATAGCACTATCCCGGGTAGTTTACAATCATAAACAAACCAAAATAAAACTAAACGTATTTAAATCCAAAGAAATCACCAGTAAAACAGATGGCACTGGAACTACAGAACAACAAAATGGCAGTCAGCTAGGAGAGCCTCCCTGAAAAGCCACATCTTCAGTTGCCTCATGAATGTCCACTGGGAGGGGGCCAGGCGAAGCTCCTCCATCAGGTGGTTCCATAAGGGAGGCTACCCCGAAGAAGGCCCTACTTCTATGATATGACTTCTGGGCCTCCCTCAGGGTCATGTACAGTCTCAATTTATTTCACATTAGAGCATGTCCAGAAAATTTTCTGGCTCCCATCACCTACTGCTACTGTTTCACTTTCTCGCATCTCAGTTTTTCCCCCTTTCGCACATTTATTTTTAAAAGGCTTGGGACCAACTACGCAATCATTTATTACCGATACGTCAATGATAATTACTCCCAATGATCTCAATGATCACCTTTTACCCACTAGAGACACCCTACCAGTTCCAACAAGGATTAATCAACTGTATTGTCCTTGTCTGGAATGCAGGGTTTATTTTCCTTCTTAAATCTCCCTTGGGAGCCTTTAATTTTATTAATTTTATTTATCATATTTATACCCCACATCTGGCCACTCTTTAACCCCATGTCCTGCATGCTGTGCTCTTGATTAAAATCAAAGCCCCCTCATACTTGCAATCTATCCTGCAAATGACTAGAAAAATATATCAAACAAATCAGTGGGGAAAGGATTCATTGGTCTCAACTAATCCCTTTTTGACAATGCACATTGCAGATTGGTGCTGCAGCAGGAAATAAATTATTGAAGGACTATAAACAATCATTCGATCCAAACAGGACTGGAGATCTTAGCTGACAACTTATGGGGAGATGAGAGGAGAACCCCTTGAATTCAAGACATGAATGTTGTACCTGAAGTAACATCCTTTGGCCAGTGTAGAGGATTATCAGGTAATTGCCTGAACTGATAACAAAACTGTTTTTTAAAAGGAGAGATGCAATCCTAGTAGATGTACTCCGCTTTCTTCAAATATTTTTACGAAGTACTGTATGTTCACCTCATTACACAGAAACAGCCACTACCCTTACTATCAGGATCACATCTGGACTAAGCAGAGTTAGTATTTGATAGGGTTTCTCTGATTTAAGCCTTGATTTGATTTAACTGATGTTGTAACGGCACAACAGACAGACAAGAACGGTAAGTCATTCACCTCTTCAAACACTTACCATCAGCATCTACTTCATTGATCATGTCTTGTAGTTCTGCTTCTGTTGGGTTTTGACCCAACGACCTCATCACAGTGCCAAGTTCTTTTGTTGTGATGGTGCCATCACCATCTTTGTCAAATAGAGAGAAGGCTTCCTTGAACTCTATGGATAAGAAGGGGAAATTATATCACCATTTATTATTGTGACAAGTATCCAATACAGCATTAACTACGAACTATAAGGATGAGCCCACAGGAAGCAAACTGAGGTCAGATTTAAATTGCTTACATAAGTAAATCCGATGCCAACCGAACGGTGCTACCCAGATCTATATAGATGTAGATCAAGATTGTATAAATGGAATGTTTCTGGCCTACCATTATCAATGAATTTGTCCTATGAACACATTTAGTGTTGAAGAAGAGGATCCAAAATAACAACCAATATGTGGTGGATGCAATGGACTACCACATGGACCAAAGAAGCTAGTTAGAAATCTGAATGAGCTGTAAAGCTGACCATCACAGTCTGACTTACTGCCTGCACAACTTAGGAGAAGAGCAGTAAGAGGATACAAGCAAAAAGGACATTAATGATGTCAGACAATTGAAGCAAAAAGCCAATTTTCACGGTGGATATAAACAAGGGAGGGAGCACCTTTGGTTCTCTAGCTATTTTGGATTCCTACTTTCAGAATCCCTTACTATTGGTCATACTGACTGGAGGTCATGGGAGCTGCAAAGCAACACACACTCTGGCCCACGCTTCACTACCTTTAGTCTAAGCCAATGGTTCTCAACCTGTGGGTCCCCAGATGTTCCTGGACTGCAACTCCCAGAAGCCTCCACCACTCAACTGTGCTGGAAGGGGTTTCTGGGAGTTGCAGTCCAGGAACATCTGGGGACCCACAGGTTGAGAACCACTGGTCTAAGCCCTTCAGTGATATCCTGCAACAATTAGCAACTTCCATACAGTATTCAAAGTAGATTAAAACCTCCCAGATCAAAACCTCTCTCCTCCAACTCATACTTATCACAAAACAATTAATGCAAACTTCCAACTGTTACAAACTACCACACATTAAACAATTACTATTTCCTTTTAGTGGTCAGGAACATCTTCCAGCAGTACAGGGTAGTGTTTCTTATACTCAACTTCCCTGTTCCCATGACATATGTCAGGTTAAGAGACAGAAACCTCAGCAACCTTCATGTCCCATAGGAGGGCCAAATCAGCAAGGACTATCACAATGAAAACCTGTCAATAATGTTTTTAAAAAAAAAACCCAACGTCTTAACCGTTATGACAACATTTTTTGTCGTTCGAGCAGTGTAATTGTAAATTGATTGTAAGCTGCAGATATGGCTTTGGCAAGATTCTTGCTTTTTCAAAGCCATCTAATTGAACTCATAGGAGAGCTGTACATTTCTAGAGGAACCTCTCACCACCCTTAGCCATAATGCTATGTATTACTTAGTGCTAAGGTTACCAAATCAGGGACATCATTAATTACATGTTAATGAGTAAAAAGGCCACAACAAACATGTAGGCAAAACCAGCAAAGCTTGGGCTTTGCCTGCATGAGTGTTATAGTTGAGCTCATGACAAGAAAGAAGGTAGCATTGCAAGCCCATGGGGTGGAGCACTAGCCAGTTTCTTCCTATGAGCAAAGGTTCCAAGTTGAAACAGTTCAATTTGGGGGAAGGGGGAGAGCACAGGAATGTTACAGATGTAAAATTATTATACATTGTGTCAAAAAGTTGTTCTCCCCCACCCCCAGATAATACCAGATACAGTAGGACCCTAGTATCCACGGGGGATTGGTTCCAGGACTTCCTGTGGATAATGAAAACCGTGGATAAGAGAGAACACCCCTCAAAACTGGCTGTTTTGTGACAGTAACTTGCTTTACAGTTGCTGTTTGTAACAGTACCTTGCTTTGCGGTTGCTGTTTGTGATAGTAGTTTGCTTTGCAACTACTGAATTATTTATTTATATTTTCCTCTGCGAGCCGTGATAACCGAATCAGTGGTTAATGAATCAGTGGATATGGAGCTCCTACTGTAATAGTAGATAATACCAGGGTCATCCAGTGAGAAGGATGGCAAAGGAGTCAAGTCAAAGCAAAACAAAACAATAACCCCACAGTAAATGTTTATTTACATTGGGGAAAATGAAATTTACTACCACATGCTGAAGGAGAAATACACCAGTTCTGTTCAAAAACCAACACCTCAAAAAAAAAAAGACAAAAATACCATGACCACTTTAAAGACTTGTATTTGATTCTGGGCTTTTGTGGATCCAGTCTACTTTCTCAAACATTATGCAGACTTGAGCAAATGAAAGCTCTCATTATAGTATAAATGGTTTTTAAAGCCCCTTTTGCACAGGCTTGTCTTTGAAAACCAACAATTATGGAAATCTTTCCGAGGTGATTATCAATCAACGATAAGGCTATTGGTGGCTAACAGTCACAATAACTATATGGAATCTCCAGGACCAAAGTCACCATGAATCCAAATACCCATGGCTCTGGAGTCATAGCAAGATAGAGCTTGTGCCTTCACAACTTGCTTCTGGCCTTCCTATGTGAATCTAGCTGGCCATCATGCTGGACCGGATTGGCCTTTGGTCTCATCCAGCACAACTTATATGTTCTGCTTCTGGCAGGATTCCTACAAAAATATTCTTGCTGATTTGACTGAGCAAGGTACTTATGTTTCTAACAGTACATACTTGTTCTCGCTGAATGTAAACTAATCTATGTTGAAGAGAACCTAAATCTGTATTCAAGGAGTACACCATACTTCCTATAACTTAATGTCCAAATGTGTTAGACAGCCACTCCCATTGTTTGGGCTGGCTGGAGTGATGGGGTTGTATTCAGTCACATCTGGAATGTGCCAGGTTCGGGAAGGCTGCAGCAGTCAATAGGTATTCCAGTAATCGTAGCCAAACCGAACACTAATACTATTAAATGACTTTATAGTCCTGTCAAGTGTAGAAAATCCTTCATGCATATTATCTGATTGCAAGAAGAGTCAGTAATATAATTCCACATATTATGGATGGAATATGGGCTCTCACTGAAGGGGCTGACCCACAGCCCTCTGCTGAATTGATGGCAATAACAAGACTGAAGCAAGGGTATCCCTTTCATGGTGCAGCCTCTTAGTCAAAAGGCTGCACCGGCTTTGTATCAATGTTGGAAGGATAAATTCAGAACCTGGAAGGGTTTTTGTTTTTTGGTGGGAATAACAGCTCTCTGAATGGTCCAGTCAGCATGCCTTCCTCCTGAGAAGGGTTAGCCAAAAAACAACAACAGCCTTTTCAAACTGTGGCTGAAATGCATAGACGGCTCTGATCTCCTTGGAGGGTGCGAAGAAGGAAAAATATAAAAGACTGGGGTGGAGGTAAGAAGAATCTACCACCTGAGACTGCCCTAGCCACTGCTGCCACTGTAGTCTGCAAAACTGATTAAAGAGTGCATTACAGCCTTCAAATCCTACACAATTAGGGCAAAAACTACAGTTTGACTAAGCTGGGTATTAAGCTGCATTTATGAATGGAGGAAGTGTTCAGGTACAGCACTTAATTGTGATTTTCTAGTCCATGGCGGGGAGGATCATCTGGACACACTGAATATCACACACTGAATTCATTATTGTGGGTTTACCCAAGCATTGGGCAATAATTAGAGGCACTAAGTTTGAGGAAACAGCACCTTCCCAGATTTTATCGGCTTCATTGGCCAAAATATCCTCATGAAACCATTTTCTTGTTTGCGTCATACACTATGAGTCCTTTCCAATATGTTCTCTTCTTTCATTTGATAGCGAACCAAATCACAAATGTATTCTGTCTTATGGAGAAACTGTTGTTGGTTTAGTAGCCCCGTTTGCTCGGGGGATATTCTGAGCACTTTAAATCTATTTGTTGAGTAGAAAGTCTTGCTATGTCTAAGGGATGTGGTTCCTAGGTAAGTGCCTAGTTCAAGCAAGTGATCTTGACTGATGCTCTTCAGTGCGTACAGGGGGAACAAAACAAATACATCTTTTCATCCTTCACCTTTATCTCAACATCAATGACTGTATAGCGCATACACTAAAGAGAGGACGGATGCAAAGCAATGTTTCTATGGCAGCTAATTATCTAAACACACAGCACACACATTTTAAACAAATATTCTAACTACAAATTAAGAAGCAATTCAAACCCCTATTTTGTTCTCCATGCCACCAATTCAGTCTGCTCTAAAGGGAATGCAAAGACTTGAGGAACAGCCAGGTGATGGCAGCCTCTAAGAATGTTCTGCAATATTTTTGTATTCAGAATAGGTTGCTAGGCCAACAGAAACCATCTCCCTCCAATTAGGATACTTACCAGCAATCTGTTCTTCGGTCAGCTGATCAGCCTATGTAAAGAATAGAAAAGTATTTCAGAACACTGTTTACCTGTAGCTATGTCAAACCACCCGATGCAACTGCAACTCAGACCCAAGACGGTATAATATTATGTTAAAAATAATATTATCCAAAAGCAACCGGCAACCATCATTGTTCCATTTACCAGAGGGAGAATAAACAAGACCGAAATGGCACAATGGAGAGGAGAACACGAAGTGCTGGGCCAGAACGCTGGCTTGCAATAATAAGTAACAAGGACCCACTACAACAAACAATTCAGTAGTTTTTCTTTCAAAGGGGCTTTACACCACAATCTCATTATAACCCCAAAGACGCTGGTCCCAGCACTTTGCAACAGATTCTACAAGAATGCTTGCTATGTGATTTTGGCAATTGTATTCCAGAACAGTAACTTTTCCGGGGTGTGAAAACAAATCCGCTAGGCATGAGTTACCTAGCAAGCAAAAATCATAATGTGTTCTCAAAATTGGCTCACACACAGCAGTAGGACTTGCTCAGATCCAAGTTTACCATTGAAAGCATGTGTAGTATTGTACTTTCCCATAAAACTTCAATTCATGGCAACTGAGACTATCCCTAGAACTTAACAAAATACTGCATTCCCGTTTAATACAATGTGTGGTTCTCATGACTTAGTCACCACGCTATTCAGGAACATCTCTATTGAAGAGGAAAACCTCAAAGCGACAGCAGGTTGGCTCTGCATCATACTGGCTCTCTGATAGCATTCTGATATTTCTTCCCCATCACAGGTGTAAAGGTCAAATACTGTGCCACCACTGATTTTGTTTTAAATGTGCTTTCTGCACGAGTGTAATGTATACAGTGAAAGGCTGAAATAGGATTTAAAGACTCAACTGCTGCAACCTGGCAGCCTCTGTGGGCACTCACTTGCCTTCCTGTTGGATTAAGGAAATATCCAAAACCCAAACACAAAGCATCTGTTGCTAGCCCCTATCCTGAATCTCTATGCAGTCCCTCTCCCGAAACTCTATCGGATGTCCTCCCAGAACCCAGCCTCTGGATTTCACTTCAGCAAGGTGAATTGACAGAGTGATTTACATAACATATCCAAGCAATGCAGAACAGGAAACAGGGGCCACACCTGGATAGAAAAGGAGAATGCAAATGAACCCAAGTGTAAAGAGTCCTCAGCTTGAGCTCAAATGGACAATCCCAGCTCCAAAGCACACCCCTGGCCAAGGAATGATGGACGTTAGAGTAACCAAAATGTCTCACAGGTGTCCAGATCCCTGTAAATATAGACTCCGTTGGGCCCTCTCTGCAGCGGAGGCAAGCATCCGTCACTCTGGCTACCAGGTGAAGGTAGCAATTCCCCTACCCATGCAAGTCATTGAGAAAGGGGTGTGGGGGGGGAAGTCAGATCCAATGATGTCACCTTTCCCAGCTGGATGAAGGGGGAACTGGAGAACTATCCCATGTGGGCTATAATCATATCTGGCCAGCTGCAACAGATCCTGCCTGATCCTTTCTCAGCTATGGGAAATGGAAGCAAAGATTTCCTCCCTTCCCCACCCGACATTTTCCGATTTCATATTATTGCGGTAAATCCCTGGTGTCTACTATGGGAAACAATGACGGCTGAAGGCAAAAGCTCACCCACCTTTAATTCTAATCAGCATTAGAAGCTGGGCAATCCAACCGCCTCACCGCCCCTAAATGATCAAACTTAAATCAAGTTGCGTTTTTATAAACATGGAATGGATGGAGTTGGCAAGGATTTGCAATATTCCAAATGTAAAACATTTATTTATTTCATCCATCTAGCTTAGGGCTATATCCCATAAGAGGCTGATGCACATGGAATAACCTTGTTTTTTGACGTTAACAGCAGCCCAGCAGTGACATGTTCTCTCATCAGAAATCAGCACATCAGTGGCTGCTCCTAGCACATCAAAACACCTTCCAGCAACCAAATCTTACACCTCCTTCCATCCGCACCCAACCTACACACCCCAACTCTCTCATGTCCTGCCCCCCCTTCCTGCTACTTTTAAAAGAAGTCCCGGGCTTGTAAGAAACAGATTTCTCTTCCTACTAGAAATACTGCAGACTTTCACATTCACTGCCACTTGATGGTTAGTAGGGTGGAGGCAAGGGGAAAAGGAGAGGAGGAAGGCATGATGTAATACAGCCTGGGCAGAAGGTTTTGTTGTCTGGCTGCGTTTGAGGGGCTTGGGAATGCAGGTGTAAGGGGGGGGGAGAGAAGCAGCGCAATAGCTGCAGAGGCGTCCTCCCCTCCCCTCTAACCCTGCGCAGTGCAGCTGGTGTAAGAACTGGCGTGGTTTCCATCATACACTTTTGATACCCTCCCATCTCCTTCCAGCCAGCCTGGCGGTGGCAGTCCTGGTCTTTTGCACCCTTCACCATAGTTCCTCCTGCCATCCAAGAGAGGTGTGATCACCCATGTAGCAAGGGATTATCGTCATCACTGTCACCAAAATGTGGGGTTTGACTTCTCTGGCTTGTCTCCTCCATCAGTTATGACATCTTTATTCGGTGAAGATCCACACCCATTCCCGGTCTGGTGCCCTTCGGGTATGTAGGACTACAACCTCTATCGTCCCCAGCCAGCACACCTCCCCTCCTGATTCTATAACGCAGAGGAAATTCCTATTTCCTGTGTAGACTGAAAGGCACAGGCAGAGCATGCCCTTTGATCGCTGCGACTGCGGAGCAATGTTGCTGTTTTGTTTCTGTTTTGTTTTGTTTTTAAGATCCACACAAGCAAATCTTGCATCCTAGAAGGTCAGATGTACTAGAACCTGCAACCTTCCCTCTCCCTCTTCGCCTGGATCCACCCCACCCAGACCAGCCAGAGGAAGGCTCCAGAGGAAACATTCAAAAAATATGCCCTGGCTGGGTCTGACACCGTCCCGACGACCCTCGCCCAACCTCGAAGTGGTAACCCTGGTGGAAGCCCTCGATGAATCCCCGAGCAACCCTTTCGCCCAAAGAGGAGATCGGGGAGGAGGGGGTGGCGAAGCACTGCAGGGGCAAACATTCCCCGGGCGGCGGAGGTGAGGGTGGGGGAGGCAAAGGCACACACACACACACACATACACGCACACACCCCGCCTTGCGAAGGCTCTACCCTCGGGCAAGGCGTGTTCCGTGCCTCTCTCCCTTTGCCCAGAACGCGCCGGGGGTCGGCGCAAGGAGGAGGCGCGCCTCCCACGCGTTCCATCGCCTTCTCCATCATCAGCGGGGGAGCCATCGAGGGGTGGGGTGGGGAGGTGGGGAGAGGAGGCAGGCGAGGGACCCCGATGTCCTCCGAGGACGCCGTGTCGACCCCTCGACAAGCAACACCCCCCCAACCCCGCCTCCGTCCGGGATGAAGCTGCTGCTCCTGTCCCTGCTCCATCCACTTTGGGCACCCAAGCAGGATCCAAGGACTCCGCAGCATCCCGGTCCAGCTCCAGGCGGCTGGCCAGCCACGGAGGCGCGGCGGTGGGCGAGCGAGCGAGCGAAGGGCCAGCGAGTTCCGGGCAAAGAGGCGCCGGCTCTTCGGAAACACAGGATCCGGTCGCAGCCTTTTTGGAGGCAGCCAAAAAAAAAAAAAGGAGAAGGAAGGGGAAAGGCGACAAGGCAAAGGCTCCTCGGGGCAGATGGCTGGGCTGGATGATCTCTGGGGCAAGCACCTTCTTTGGGGGGCAGGGACCCTCAATACAGCCCCCCTACGTCCGCGCAGACGCTTTAGGGCAGGCAGGCAGGCAGAGCTGGGCGAGCAAAAAGGGGGAGACCAGCAGGCAGGCGATCGGCCAGGCGGCCACCGAGGCTCCCCAGCCCAGGCTACGACACTCAGGGCAGCCGGGGGATCCAGTCGCTCCTTCGCCGCCCCCCCCCCGCCCCCCATGCATAGATCCTCTTCCCCGGGCACACAAGCTCTCCAAGCAGAGCACAAGAGTGCCGGTCCGGATCGCAGCTCCCGCGCCCGTCCTCTTCCCCCCAACCCCACCCTCCCGGCATCGAAAGCAGGAGCACGAGAGAAGGAAGCCGGCCTCCGCTCTGCTTCCCCGCCGGAAAGCAAGACCAGGTTTCCAGGAGCCAGGGCGCAACGGCCGATCCAGACCCGAGTCGTCTCTAATTTTAGAATATCGCGCGCGCACACACACACACATGGAAACGAACCGCCTCGCATGCAAAAGAGAGAGGGAGGGGGGCAATCGAGAGGAGGAGGGGGGGATCGCCTGGGGGTGCCAAGCCAGCCTTTTTCCAAAGGAGCCGGGTAGCCTCCCCGTGCGCTTCGTTCCACGGGAGAGCCAAGCGACCTACCATGGTGGCGGCGCGGGCGGCGGCGGCGGCGGCGGCGGTCTGCGCACAACGGGCGTCGGTGCAGAAGACGCAGGCGGCGGCGGCGGCGGCGGCGACTCACAGCTCCCTCTCCCTGCTCCTCGCTTCGCGGCCAAACGCTGGAGGTGTGAGACTGCGCGGCCCCGTTTTTATATGGCGCGCCGTATCCCTCCGCCGGAGCCGAGCCTCTCCTTCTCTCCCTCCCTCCCTCCCTCCGCTCCGGCCCGTGGCATGTGGCCGCGGAGTGACTGCAGCAGGCAGCCCTGCCCCCTTCTGCTTCTCCCCCGTTGCCCGCCCTACACGCTCCCCTCTGCCAGCCCAGATGGCAGGCGGCAAGCCGAGAGAGAGAGAGAGAGGCTCGCCCGCTGGCTCGCTCCCTCCGGCGCAGGAGGGCGCGAGAGCGAGCGAGCGTAGGGCGGCCAAAGGGCTTGGGTTCGCGGACAGCAGATGTTGTTTCTCGGGGCTTAGGCGGCTGTCGGCCTCGGAGGCAGGGTTGCTCTTGAGGCAGGGCGAAGGGCATCCTCTGTGGCTCGTGCTGAGGGGCCTGGGTGGGTCGCCGGAGAAGCCAGAAGGACCCCCAGCCCCCAGCGACGGGGGGGGGGCTGCCTGGCTGGCTGGCTGGCAGGGCCGGCCCTGTCCTAAGGCAAAGCTGGGGCAGTGTCCTTGCTTGGAAGTGTCAGGAAATGGTTCCACCAGGGCTGCCTTGGTCAATAGTAGGTTGGTCAACAAGATACCTGGAATTCCAGAGGTATCCAGAATTATCACTCCGCACATCTCAAAAGGTTATTTCAATCCTCCTGCTCTGTCCTTGAACCTCACCAAACAAATGGAGTGGAGTTCAACATTGTTGATGAGGCAAAAATGCCATTCTAGTATTTTTTTTGGGGCTCCCTCAGGATTCTATTGGAGGTGGCCACCCCTGGTCAAGAACAATCTGGTTATTTTAATTTTTTTACCTGTATTTCATAAATGTGTGCAAGTTTTCTATTGTGCCACACTCTGATATGAAAAAAGGAGAGACTAAACATTCCTGCATGTTGTGAAAAATCTAAGAGGCTGATAAAAGTCCAGAAAATTGTCTTAGGGAAGATGTCATTGAAAGTTTCAATGTTGTGAGACAAAAGCAGATCACAGAGTCACAGGTCAGGCACCTTTAAAGACCCTGATGTGCTTTGAAAAGCAGATAAAATGACTTCTGCTTACAGAAGTCACTTTTGGGCATTGATAAAAATCATTAGTGAAAATGAAACCTAGCCATCCAAAATATACTGCCTTTGTAAAATAATCAATCCATGCTATCTGCTATTCAGGTCTCATGTTGCAAACAAGCAGGAAAGATCTGTACACCAAACACTGGCCTGTCTGAAACTAAGCACACTTTCTGCTTCTCACCTGTTTTCTTCCAACATGGGGTAGCATATTGTCTGTAATGAGAAAATGTCAGACTCCCTGTTCAATATCCCTGTACATTTTCCAGCACCTTTATATCTGATAAAATCCAACCTGCTTGGATATTCAGTTGTACAGATGAAAAGACGGGGGTGGGAGTGTTCCTCACTTTCCCCAAAGTTGAATGCATGATTTATTTTTTGAAGAAGGCAAATTAGAGGTGGGGGGAGAACCCCACAAATCTCTAGAGCAGTGGTTCTCAACCTTCCTAATGCCACAACCCTTTAATACAGTTCCTTATGTTGTGGTGACCCCTTGCCCTGCTTGGAAGAGGCCACAAGCTCCCTTTGGCAGGCCACAGCCGCAGGTGCCAGAGAGAACATCCCTCTACTACAGGCACCCTCAGCCAATCGCAGCCTCCGGTGCCATTGACTGACATCCCCTCCAACCTATCAAGCTGTAATTCACTTCCCCCCTTCCTCCCACCTCCTCCAGACCCAAGCTGTTTGTGCCTTTTTCTTCACTGTGAAATGGTCATTCGAACCCCAAAGGGGTCCCAACCCCCAGATTGGGAACCACTGCTCTAGAGGCTTCCCTCAAAAGAAGATGTGTTTTGAAAACCCATTTTGTTATCCATCTGTGGTAGTTGCTCTCTAAACCTTTTCTCTTTGCCAAAAGCCCTGTGTTGTTCAAAGACCTCCAAGTTCTGTGACCGATATATATACAATATTACTTGCCAAGTCAGACAGAGAAAAGGATACAAACTGAACCCATCTTTCAAATATTTGGATTGCTAACAACATTGAAAGCTTCTGTTTCTGCAACTACCCTGAAGTGCTTTTTAAAGGATCATTTTCTTTCAAAACCCACATCAAGGTACCACATCTCTTTCACTCACATCTTATGCTAGTTACATATTCTAGTCTATATTCTTATGTAATATTTATTACATTTTATTGTATTCTATAATTCTACAATGTTGCTACATTCATATTGTTAAAATATTTGAACTTAATCTGAGTGTTCCATTAATAGTCTGCTCTAATCTGGTCACTCTCATGGTAAAAGTTCAGTGAATAATTCAAGGGAAATCTGGCTTGGCTAAGTCTTGTCTGGATGTGCCTTTGAGTGTGAACTGATTGTTGATCAATTGCTACCTATGTGACTGGACAAAAAAACATACTTAACTTACTGTTCTTTGCATAATTATGTTGTAAGTTGCCCAGAGAGTGTTCTACATCTACACCATAGGACAGTATATAAACTGAAGTAACAACAATAATTTTATTGTAATTCATCATTTTAATGTTTTTATTATTTATATTAAGTTTTTGGTTAAAATTGTACCTGTTATATAATGCCAGTCAAAAACTGTACTTTGAATTAAGAAGAAGAAGAAGAAGAAGAAGAAGAAGAAGAAGAAGAAGAAGAAGAAGAAGAAGAAGAAGAAGAAGAAGAAGAAGAATGCATAGTGCTTTTTTGCAATTATGAAAAATATATAACTTGCCAGCCTCCCAAAACCTATGGGAATATCAGGTAGACAAGGTGTCAGAAAATTACAAAGTCAAGATCTTGTGGGATTTCTGGATCCAAACTGATGGATATCTTGAACATAGCACACCAGACATAATAGTAATAGAATGAATAATTGTCTGGATCATTGATATTGCAGTTCCTGAGGATGCCAGAGTTGAAAATAAAGAATTGGGGGGGGATACTGAGATCTGGCAATTGAAGCATCACTCTTGTGGATGAAACCACACTTTGGTGGTCCCCATAGTCACCAGGGCTTTGGGAACAATATCAAATTTCACACAATATTATAGGCAATTGCAAGTGTCAGGAATAACACTACAAAAGTCATAATTAGGAACAGCAAACATACTCCACTGAACAAATACTTAGGTTTATGCTTAAAACTTGTATCTGTTATATAATACCAACTGATTTTTTATAATTATGATTGACTGTCCCTGGTATTTTTGAATAACAATAGTGTTTGTTGCCTAGCCAAGGGGAGCTGGCCAAGGTAGGACTGAGGTTTTGAAGACAGATGGAAACTAAGATGAGAGGAAAAACAAATCATAAAATTAAACAGAATGATTAAAGATTTTATGACATATTTTGAGGTATATTAATACTGCGTAGTGACACATACATTTGGCCTCTTATTATATCTATAAACACAACCATATGTTAAAAACTGCCAGAAGTCTTCACTGACTGCATTCAAATGAAATCAAAACTCAGGGTAAGCTCTAGAAAACCTTGAAACCTCACTGCATGAGGAAGCAGATTGCAAGCAATAATTCTAATTGGTACTGTTGGGAATGTTGGCAGAGCAACACTAGAGAACTTTTGTTAGGGAGGTTACAGTATGGAGGATGGTGGTTGACGGTTCTTCAATAACAGCTAATGGCTGAGGAATACAAAGGTAATCCCTGTGAAGATGAAATGTTCAGATGTTTTGGGTCAAAAACTCCCATGCTCCCTTGTTATTGGTTATGCTAAATAAGACTGAGGGTTGTGGCAGAACTTAACATCTGGAGGCCCAAAGATTCTCAGTCCTGCTGCAATGTGAGAGCCCTTTGGGGGAAGACTTAACCTCCTCATCCAAATATCTCAGGGAAGCTTTAGCTGTTAGGCATATGTAGAGAAGTAGTAACAAGCAAGATTTTTTGGGTGGTGGTGGTGGTGTTTTGGGCTTTATAAAAACAAAGGCACCGCTTGAAACAAAAGGCAGTGGGTGCAAGGGTGCCTCTTGGAACCCAACATGAAAAGACAATGGTTCTCTCCTTGGCAAGAAGCATTGTGCTGCTTCCCTCCACCTGTGCTTTCCTTGTAAATAAGTCGACATTACATAATGCTGTAAAAGTGTTTTGTCCTGACCTTGAGCAGGAGCCCACAGGGCATGCCAAGTTGCTTCAGAATGGTGCAGTCCTGGATGCAGAGCCAAAGTCATAGTGACTTGACCTCCTGAACACTGAAAGCTTCTCATCTGAAGACACCTCCAGATGAGAAGCTTCCCCCGGCAAAGGCTGAATGCAGCGTTGTCACCTTCTCAGCCCCAGTTCCTACTTCCTTCCTGACTGTGGTTTGTTCAGTGGTCTCTTGGCCTGGAGCCTAGCACCACGTCTCCATTTCACCAGTTCCCTCCTTATTAACTGCCTGCACTTCTGATGCTTGTGGGGAGTGAAAGGTCCAAGCAAGCAGGAAAACAGCTAGTTCCTCAATAGGTGGATTTCTGTTTGAGGGTTTGTTTTTCCCCAAATGGACTCATGCTCAGGCTCATGGTGTGAGTCTATCACTCCGGTGGGCTGGATTGACACTTATTGGGACCTGGTGGGGCCCCTTCTTATGTACAATGTAGAGAAGGGTCTGCTCTCTTGAAGACAAAGGCAAACCCACATGGTGCTGCTCATAGAATTTTTCACCATTCAGAGAAGTGAGGGTGAGTAACTATTTCTGTTACTCCCATAAGACATCCCAGATTCTTTGCAAACTCCATCATATCCATTTTCCTTTCTTCTGTGGACCCTGCCCACCATCAAAGCATAGGCTTGGATCAAATCAGGACCACTGTCTCATGGCCAACACAGAGAGATGAATTTCTATCCACCTCCCCCCCAAAAAAAACCACTGATTTTTTTGAGACAGAAGTGTAACTGTCAGAATACTCCAGCTAACATGACCACTAAGCTGGCTGGGGTACTTAAGAATTGCAGCCCAAAGGAATAACTTTGTCCATCTATGCTGTTTTTCAGAGATTATCTAAAACTGTGAGAGATGAGTATGTCTGTGAAGATTCTCAGTCTTCCAGGTGAGTTTATCTGGAAGTTGAGTCATGGCAACTGGACTTCTTTTCTTGAGAGACTGAAATGTTTTGCTATTCATCCAAACAAGCTAGTTGCGAGTCCTCCATTTTATAGTTCACTATGACC
The DNA here is from genome assembly GCA_037367245.1 of Phrynocephalus guinanensis. NCBI lineage: Eukaryota > Metazoa > Chordata > Lepidosauria > Squamata > Agamidae > Phrynocephalus > Phrynocephalus guinanensis. Next base: position 178,475,279 of record CM074732.1, on the reverse strand, counting down.
TCAGGTCACCATTGTCTCAAATAGGCTCATAAGATGGACAATGGCCTGAATAGGCTTGTTAGGTGAACAATAGTCTCAATAGGCTCATTAGATGGACAATGGCCTAAGGTGGTGAAACTCCCATCTTTAACCCAATACCCATTAAGTATGGGCCATTAGCTATGGCCTTGCTGGTGGAGGTGAGAAGTATATTGATTTGTCTGGGGATTGTTAAAATCACTGCCTGATAAGTAGCAGATAGACTGCACCTGAGCCCCACACCTCTGTTGAGAGGAGGGGTTTTCAATACTCACATGAATGGCTTCCCTGACCCCGTGAGAGAGGAGCTTTCTATATATCTGCCTTCCCAAATGCTAGAGCAGAGGTTCTCAAAGTACGGCCAGGGGCCAGATGCGGCCCCCAGGGTCCTGAATCCAGCCCCCGGGGCCAACTGCAGACCCCCCACACACACACACCTACCCCCTGCTTCACGAGCGAGCAAGCCTCTGCAGCTGCTTCTATTGCTGAGACAGTTCAAAGTGGTGGGCTATGTCGCTTCCCCTGCTCCCCCCCCCTGCCACCCAGATGGTTGGGGCACCAGCTGCAGCCAAGCAGGGCAATTTAAAATGGGAGGGCTGCGGCAAGTTATCCCACTCCCTCCATGGCTCTGAGGCCCCACCCCTGTTCCTCCTCCACTTCACCCACCCGCCTTCCTTGTGTGGTCGCCGCCTATGTTATTGTGGTTGTGAGGAAGGAAGGGGGCAGGCGGAGGCAGCACCAGCCAGCCTTCTGAGCTGGAGCAGCCATGGCATGGTGGGTGACCAAGGGGGAAACAGAGCTACTTCCCGCCCACCCAGCCCCCTCCGAGCTGCTGCTTTGCTTCATGGAGTGAGAGAGGGGAGGAGGGAGGCCAGCTATGGCCAGAGGCTGAGGCTGCCACCACCACCACCAAGTTAGAGACCAGCGAGGAGGAGGTGATGGAGAAAGAAAAGAAGGGAAGGGAAGGCCAACGGTGGTCCAGGCCTGGTTCCTGGGAGGCTGCCGGGACTGCATTTGTCCCCGGTTGGTGATGGGTGGGGTGGTGAACCAACAGAGCACTGCAGCCTGGCTGGGCTTGGCCAGTGAGCAGGCTGTGGGTGGCTTTTGGGCAGGCCTTCCTGCCTCCCCTCCCTCCTTCCCAGCCCTTGCTCCCTCCCTTGCAGCGCGCCAAGTCGGGCTGGGCCAGGCCAGGCCAAGAGAGGAGCTTTCCCTCCAGGGCGCAGTGAGGGTGTAATGGCCAGAGTGTACGCCTGAATCTGCGCACTGGTGCCAGCCTTGCCGCCGTTGCTGCGGCTGCTGCTCCTCATCTGGAGTGGCCACCTAGAAAGTGATGAGGGGCCTGAGTTTGGCTGGGCTGCTGCCTCTTTCCCAACACAATAAAGGAAGGAAGGAAGGAAGGAGAACCGCTCCAGTCACTGCCAGTGGAGGAGGAGGAGGAGGAGGAGGAGGAGAAGGTGCAGCAGAGGGATCCCAGTTGTGGCACCTCAGGGCAGTGATTTGGTGCAGGAGGCATTGCTGGGGACCCGAAGACGCATTGATCATGGGTCAATCGTTCGGGGGGGGGCTCCACCCACTTGCCCCTCCCTCTCCCCTTTTTTCCACGTGGCCTCCAGTGGTGTCTGGGGGGTGGGTGGACCGGCCGTCTGCTTGAAAACTTTGAGGACCCCTGTGCTAGAGCCTCTGGACCATGCCCACAATTGAGTGCTTCTAGCTGACACAAAGGGCCTTACTTAGTGTTACACATACAATGGAATCATCTATCAGGGGTTGTCTACCCATATATACAGGCTGTGGTACTCTCTATCCCCAACAAGAAGTTAAGAGCCTTATAATGCAGTGGTTAAACTGTAGTCCTGCAGCCAGAACACTGCTCATGACCCAGGTTCAATCTCAGGCAGTTGGCTCAAGGGTCACTCATCCTTCCATCCTTCTGAGGTGAGTAAATTGAGTACAACCTGGGGGGGGGCAATGTGCAGCTTGCATGATTAAATTGTAAGCTGCCAAGAGATTGCTTTTGCCAGGACCCTGCCTGTCACAGAACCTGATTCTGAGGGGATAAATGGTGAAGAGCTGCTGGAGGAGCCTTGCAGCTCAAATCAGCAGGCAGCTGGGTCTGATGACTCAGCTGAAAACATATCTTCTCCCCCTAGAAGGACCATGAGCAGGATTCTGCAAAGACGTGCTACCAGGAGGGCTAGGGAAAGGGTCTTTGATGCTAGATGGGGAATCAGGGCAGCAAGCCCTGAGTACTAGCAGAAGCCTTTCCAGGAGTAAGGGTGTGTTCCCTGTTTTGGGATAAAGCTGGTAAGCTCACCTTGAGTTCTCTGTGGGAGCAATGCGTCATTTGAACTTGCCACCACGTTCCTGTCTGTGACCTTGGCTCTGTTTCCTGAATTCGGACTGGCTTCCTGGACAATGGCTTGATCTGTTCCCTTGGGTTTGGCATCTGGTTTCCGTGAGATATTCTGTTTTTGACTTGGACTGTTAATTGCTGGGAGTTGGATTCTGTTATTTATCTGGCACTTGATTTGAACTTGCCTGGCTTTCCACTAAAGATCTTGGCAAAGAACTGAACCCTGTTTGTGTGTGTGCTCTGTGTGTGGGGCTTGACAGTTTGCTCCCACCCAAACTTCTTCAAGCAGAATGGAAGAGGAGGTGGCTGTTGCAATGACACTGCTGGAAGCTTTGCAAAACCGAATGCTGCTTTTGTCTCAATCGCAGCAAGCTCCAGCACCGGCTGCGTTGCAGCCCCGTTGCCCTTTGCTGCCTCCTGACCGGTTTGAAGGTAAGTTAGAGGAATTCCCTGCATTCTTGTCTCAATGCAAGCTGTTTATTGAAGTGCGTGCTCAAGAATTTCCTACTGAGAGGTCTAAGGTCTGCTTTATCATCAGTTTGTTAAAAGGACAGGCAGCTAAATGGGCTACTCCTTTACTCCTCAGTGCCTCACCTCTACTGGATAATTATCAGGCTTTCCTGAATCACATTTCTTCAGCTTTTCAGAACCCCATACAGGCTGCTACTGCCAACAGGAGACTCAGAGCTCTGAAACAGGGCGAAGATTCAGTGTTTGGCTTCACCACTACGTTCCGTCTGATAGCACAGGATCTGAATTGGAACGAACCGGCACTGATTTCTCAGTATATGGAAGGATGGGCAGATGAAGTGCTTGATGAACTCTCTTGGGTGGAACAACCAAGCACGTTACAGGAACTCATTACCCTGTGTCTCAGGATAGATGGACGCCTGGAAAGCAGTTGCCTCTCCCGAGGCAAGAACTACAACCAGCAACCTCTGCCAGCTGTGCCTAATCTGCAATCCGGTGAAGCCCGCAGAATGGATCCAGAACCTATGCAACTGGGAGCTGCTCGACCACGCCTCACCCCAGAAGAAAAGGCAAGACGACGCTCTCATAATCTTTGCCTGTACTGTGGAGGAGGAGGACATTTTGCTTCCAGTTGTCCTTTGAAGCGCTCCTCAGTAAGTGCTGCTACCTCTTCAGCAGTAAAAGGGCAGCTCCATCCTTGAAGGAACCCACAGGAATAGAGCATACTGAAGGGTTCCCAGACAATAGCATCACACCCCGAGGACCTTTCCTGGTACCTGTAACTTTAGGGCTTCCTGGTGGCCAGAAAGTACCTGTGTATGCTATGGTAGACTCTGGGGCAGCTCACTGCTTTGTGGATGCTGGGTTTGTGTGGTGCCATCGGATTCCAGTACAGAACAAGGAAACTCCTTTGCTGGTAGAATCCATTGAGGGTCGGTTACTTCGTTCTGGGCCGATAACTCAGGAAACCTGTCCACTTACTCTTCAGGTAATGGACCACAATGAGCAGATTTGCTTTAATGTAACTCGGATGCCCCGGTTTCCTCTTGTCTTGGGACTTTCCTGGTTGCGAGCTTATAACCCATTGGTGGATTGGGTGCAAGGGGAATTGTACTTCAAGGTTCCTTGCTCAAAGAAAAATACTTCTACCATCCTGGCAGCTGCCCATGCTACATCTGACCCTGTCTTGCCCCAGGTATACCAAGACTTTGCGGATGTATTTGAGGAAAAGGGGGCTGACAAGTTACCTCCGCATTGGCCCTATGACTGTGCCATTGATCTGATACCTGGGGCACCCCTCCATGTGGGACGAGTCTATCCTATGTCCGAACCTGAGCTAGAAGCTTTGAGGGCTTTCCTAGACAAGAACCTTTGACGTGGGTTTATACGCCCTTCCAAATCCCCATTGTCCGCACCGGTGATCTTTGTAAAGAAGAAGGGAGGGGAGCTTTGTCCTTGTAATGATTACCGGGCATTAAACAAGATCAGTATTCGGGACCAGTACCCTTTACCCCTAATCTCTGAACTTTTGGACCGGTTAAGAGGGGAAAAGTGTTATACCAAGCTGGACCTTCGTGGGGCGTATAATTTGGTGCGTATCCGTAAAGGAGATGAGTGGAAAACCGCGTTTCGAACCCAGTATGGCCAATATGAACATTTAGTAATGCCTTTTGGACTGACAAATGCACCCAGTGTATTCCAGAGGATGATGAATGACATTTTCCATGATCTACTAGATCATTGTGTAGTCATTTATTTAGATGATATCCTGATTTATTCCGCTGACCCAGCCCAGCATGTTCAAGATGTTCGTCAGGTCTTGCAGCGTCACCGGGAAAATGGACTATATGCTAAGCTGGAAAAATGTGAGTGCGACATTAAGGAAGGTAAATTCCTGGGGCATATTATTTCTCCCCAGGGAATCCGCATGGACCCTAAGAAAGTAGAAGCTGTGTTGTCCTGGCGGCAACCACAAAACCGTAAGGATTTGCAATGGTTCCTCGGTTTCGCCAACTACTATCACCAGTTTATTCCTGCCTACGCCGACATTGTTGCACCTTTAAACCGTCTCCTTCGGCCCAAAGAGCTTTTCCGGTGGACTCCAGAAGCAGAAGAGGCTTTCTCTACTTTGAAAACCCGCTTCACCTCGGAACCCTTGCTCCGTTATCCTGATCTACAATTACCCTTTATAGTGGAGGCTGACGCATCTAGCGTTGCTCTGGGAGCAGTGCTATCTCAACAGGATGATCCCTCCCAACCCCCGCGTCCCTGTGCTTATTACTCTCGACAGTTAAAACCTGTAGAGAAGAATTATACTATCTGGGAGTGTGAACTGCTGGCCATCAAGACGGCTTTTGATGTATGGAGGCATTACCTCGAGGGAGCTCGACACCCTGTTCAAGTATTGAACATCTACAAACAGCCCGGCGATTGACTCAGCGACAAATCCGGTGGTCATTATTCTTTTCCCGGTTCAATTTCTGGATCAAGTACATTCCTGAGGCTCAGAATAAAAAAGCTGATGCATTATCTAGAAAACCTGAGTATGCAGCACCTGTGAAAGAGACATTAGTGGCGCCCATCTTGATTCCCTCTGTGTTCGCGGCTACGAATCCATGTCTCAGCTTGGCAGAAGAAATCCGTGAATCTCAAGCTCACGATTCATGGACTCAGCAACGTCCTCAGGAACTCCAGAATGGGAATCATGGAGAGTTTTCTGCACAACAAGGGTTATTATTACATCGAGGGCGATTATATGTTCCTGCTGGTCCTCTTCGTAACCAGGTGTTGCAGCTCTCACATAACTCTTTACCTTCTGGACACTTTGGACTTTATAAAACCCTGCATCTTCTCACAAGGGAGTTCTGGTGGCCACATGTCCGTGCTGATGTTGCCCGATAAATGGGTTCCTGTGAAGTTTGTCGGCGGGCAAAGGATGTTGTGACCAAACCCTCGGGTCTGTTGCATCCTTTGCCAACACCCTCTGGTCTCTGGAATGCTGTCTCCTTAGATTTCATCACGGATCTTCCTCGCTCAAAAGGGTTTACCTGCATCCTGGTCTTCGTGGATTTGTTCACCAAAATGGCCCACTTTGTTCCTTGTCCTAAATCCCCTACCACATCAGAAACAGCTCATCACTACTTGCAACACCTCTTCAGACTTCATGGTTTACCTGCACACCTCATTTCGGATCGTGGGCCACAATTCACCTCCTGCTTCTGGCAAGCAATGCATAAGGTACTAGGAACACAAGTTCACCTGTCATCAGCTTACCACCCCCAGTCAGATGGTCAGACTGAGCGCACTAATGCCACTTTAGAACAATATATACGCTGTTATACATGCTACCAACAAGATAACTGGGTGGATTTGTTACCTTTAGCTGAATTTGCATATAACAATGCTGTACATTCTTCCACTCACCAGACCCCATTCATGGCTAATTATGGTTATCATCCTCGGTATTTTCCAACTACCCTTCCTTCCACCTCTGTGCCAGCTGCGGATGCATACATTCAGGAACTCCATGGCATTCAGGAATTATTGCGAGAGCAACTTGATCATGTTAAGAAAGTATATAAGAAAGCAGCGGACAAGAAAAGACAGGAAGGGCCACAGCTAAATCCAAGCATGAAAGTTTGGCTATCTACTCGATACCTGAGACATCCTGGGCGATCCTGAAAACTAGATCCTCGGTTCATCGGTCCTTATCCCATCTTAGAACAAACCAATCCAGTTGCTTTTCGTCTGCAACTACCTGATTCCCTTCATATTCATCCAGTATTCCACCGATCCCTCTTGGTTCCAGCTGCAGATCCTGACCCCAACCGACCACCGACTCCTGAACCTCCTCCACCGATTTTAGTAGAAGGAGAAGAATATGAAGTCTGTCAAATCTTGGATTCTCGAATACACCATGGAGGATTGCAGTATTTGGTAGACTGGGAAGGTTATGGACCTGAAGATCGGAACCTGCATCCAACTTGCATGCTCCTGAGTTGGTTCAAAAATTCCATGACAGTTACCCTGATAGGCCTGGCCCATCGGAAGAGGGGGATAGTGCCAGGACCCTGCCTGTCACAGAACCTGATTCTGAGGGGTTAAATGGTGAAGAGCTGCTGGAGGAGCCTTGCAGCTCAAATCAGCAGGCAGCTCTGTCTGATGATTCAGCTGAAAACATATCTTCTCCCCCTAAAAGGGCCATGAGCAGGATTCTGCAAAGATGTACTACCAGGAGGGCTAGGGAAAGGGTCTTTGATGCTAGATGGGGAATCAGGGCAGCAAGCCCTGAGTACTAGCAGAAGCCTTTCCAGGAGTAAGGGTGCGTTCCCTGTTTTGGGATAAAGCTGGTAAGCTCACCTTGAGTTCTCTGTGGGAGCAACGCGTCATTTGAACTTGCAACCACGTTCCTGTCTGTGACCTTGGCTCTGTTTCCTGATTTCGGACTGGCTTCCTGGACAACTGCTTGATCTGTTCCCTTGGGTTTGGCATCCGGTTTCCGTGAGATATTCTGTTTTTTGACTTGGACTGTTAATTGCTGGGAGTTGGATTCTGTTATTTATCTGGCACTTGATTTGAACTTGCCTGGCTTTCCACTAAAGATCTTGGCAAAGAACTGAACCCTGTTTGTGTGTGTGCTCTGTGTGCAGGGCTTGACAGCTTTAAGCCAGGAGTGCCCAAACTTTTTGCAAGGAGGGCCAGATTTGGTGGCTGAGAATGTGTCAGGGGCCGGTTGCTCCCCGACCCTGCCACCCCACTGCAAGCCCCACCCACTGACCCATAAGCCCCACCCACTGGCCCCTTGCAACCCCACCCGCAGGAAGGAAGGCGGGGACCAAGGGAGGGAGGGAGGAAGGTGGAAACCAAGAGAGGAAGGAAGGAAGGGAGGGAGGGAGGTGGGGACCAAGGGAGGGAGGAAGGAAGGAAGGAAGTTGGGGAACAAGGGAGGGAGGAAAGATGGAAGGTGGGGACCAAAGGAAGCACAGGGAGCCGTGGCCACAGGTCGCCCCTTAGAAGAGGCGATCTGTGCGACCTTGCATCCCCCCCAAGCTCCCCAGCGGTGGCGACGGCTTGCCCGCCAGCCCACCCCAAAGCTCCTGCTGCCCACCCCACACTTTCCCCTGCAGTGCCGGTGGCGGCAGACCGCCCATCTGCCCAAGCTTCCCAGCAGTGTCAGTGTTGGCAGAAGATTTTTTTTAAAAAAAAACATGGGGCGAAGGAGGGGGAGGGAGGGGCGGGCCAGCCAGCCGCGGGCCACTCAGAATGGCCTGACAGGCCGGATTTGGCCCCCAGGTCAGACTTTGGGCAGGCCTGCTTTAAGCTTTATGGGGCAGTATATAAGCAGCATAGTTTGATTTTCTCTATTTCATATGTGCTTTTTCTGCTTCCTCTCTTGCCATGTCTTTTCTCAGCAGCTCTCTACTTTTCATATACACATACACACAGAGAGACGTACACACCAGTTTCATGCTAATTTTAGTTGACTAGTTGCAAATTAGCCACATCCTGTCAACACTTGGTTGTATTCTGACATATTTTAGAGTCCCCGCCCAGCTCGTGGGTGCTTGCAGATAATCGGCTCCATTTTTGTCTGCTCTTGTAGTTGTCCCAAGGAAACAATATCAATCTTCTGATTGCAATAAATTAAATTACAAAATATATTCCAACTCACATCATGTTCAGAAATGTCTGGAGAACCTCTCATTGGTTTTCTATTGGAAATGCCAGGGCTGAGCAGGATAGTTGTCTTATGTGGAAGAGTTACTACCTGAGAATATACCCCAGACTAAACAAGATGATCACAGGACATCAGAGCCAACACTAGAGCAGATAATTGAAGCTGTGCTTAGATGAGATCCCTCATGGGCTCTCATGACTTTTCCACAATGGCAGAGCAGACTTGAATACTATGAGGTGTTTTTATGAGCTTTGGTAACCAGGTTTGGGGCTCTTCCTCCTGATTTACTGTATATCTGAATGGATTTGAGCAAGCAATATATGTATTTTCTCTTTAGATACAATTCCAGGTTCCTAGAGTAGGTAGTCTGGATTAATAGTCACACATTCAGCATTAGTCCAATGCACTCTGCTTGAACAGATACCAAATATTAATACATATTCAATAATATATTCAAACAACAGGAACAAACTGAAGACATCTCCCTTAATATAGTTGATCAGGTGCATGTAGATGAACAGGCTGCAGGAGAGAGGCTCCTTGTACTATGGGATTCAATTATTAGAAATACAGAGGGATGGATTTGTGATGCGCATAATAACTGTATGGTGACTTGCCTGCTAGGTGCAAAGGTTGCAGACATCACGAGAAATCTAGATAGTTTGTTAGAGAGAACTGGGAAGGAGCCAGTTGTCATGGTACACATTGGGCCTTTTCACACGACCCCTAAAATCCGCGGCAAATGGCTCCCAGATCCTGAGCTTAAAATTGTTTCCCCACCACTCCGGAGTTTACAAAAAATTAAGTGCGACCACGCCCACCTAAGCGCATCCCAGCGCACTTTTCAAGTACCTGCTCTCCGGGGGTGAAAAATTCCTGATGCGAATGTAACATAGTGAGTGCCGGGCTCTCCTCGCTTCTGTTTGTTGTTGTTTTGCCCCCCCCTTTAAGAGATACTAAGAGACTGGAATGCTGCCGGGAGCAGAGCGAGACGGCAGAACAGAGGTGACCCGGCATTCTTTTCTTTCTTTTTTTCTCCCTCCCCTCACGCAGACAGCAGCCAGGAGTGCAGAGGGGGTGGGAACACAGGAACAGCGACAAACCTCCAAGATCTCTGGTCCAAATTTAAGTGGCCAGCGGATCTTAGGGGTCGTGTGAAAAGGCTCATTGGTACCAATGGTGTTGGGAAGGCAAAATTGTCAGTCCTAAAAGCCATATTCAGGTTGTTAGGAAGAAGAATGAAGTCCTAGACTTCCAAGGTAGCATTTTCAGAAGTGCTGCCTGTTCCTCATGCAGGACCTGCCAGGCAGGCAGAGCTCAGAAGCCTCAATGCATGGATGAGGCGGTGGTGTCGAGAGGAGGGCTTCAGATTTGTCCAGAAGTGGAGAACATTTTGGGACAAGCCAAACCTGTTCAGGAGGGACGGGTTGCACTTGAACCATGATGAGACCAGATTGCTGGCACTCAACATCAAAAAGGCTGCAGAGCAGCTTTTAAACTGGTAACGGGGAAAGTCGACAGGAGTTGAGCAGCATCTGGTTTGCGAAAGTGTCTACTTGAGTAGTGAGGAAGATGCAAAAATTACTGAGCAGAGCCGGGAGCTAGTGACCAGCACTCCAGCAGAAGGATGCAAGGGGCAGGGTAATGATGCAACTGGACTCAAAAGACTGCATCAGAAAAACATATATAAATGCTTTTTGCAAATGCCAGAAGCCTCCAGAACAAAATAGGGGAGCTGGAATACTTTGCAGTACATAAAATATTGATATTATTGGCATCACTAAAACCTGGTGGATGAATGATAACCAATGGGATACAGTTATCCCAGGCTACAAACTGTATAGGAAGGACAGGAAGGGGCAAACGGGAGGTGGTGTAGCCTTGAGTGTCAAAGAAGTGATAAAATCATACGGATTGGAATATCTAGGTGATTTGGAGTCACCTGTTAGAAACTCTATGGGTAAGAGTATCATGACACAAGAATGGTCTAACCGTAGGCTATCAGCCTCCGACCCAAGCCCCTGTGGGAGACAGTTGGAGAAAGTTGTAAAGGAGGAATCCAAGAAGGGAAGCCTGGTTATAATGGGGAACTTCAATTACCCTCACATAGACTGGGTGAACTGTCTTTCAGCACATGATAAAGAGATAAAGTCCCTAGATATGCTAAATGATTGTTTCCTGGAACAGATTGTTGAAGAACCAACTAGAGGTACAAGAATCCTTTACCTGATCCTGAGTAATACACAGAATCTGATGCAAAATGGTAATCTGACTGATCCAATAGGGAGCAGTGACCACAACACAATTACTTTTAACTTAATCATAGACTGCAAATCACTGATAAAATCTAACACAGATATCTTAAATTTTCAAAAAGGAAATTTCCCAAACATGAGGAAACTACTAAAAATAAGCTGAAAGGGAAAGCTGAGAGAGTCCAAACACTCCAAGAGGCATGGAGGCTGTTCACAAAAACAATAACAGAGGCCAGGTCCAAGAAGACTCCGAGCTGGCTTACAGGAGCTGTTCGGGAAGTGATCAAAAGCCAGAAAAGCTTATTTAGAAGACCAAAGGCTTGTCCAAATGAGAACAACAGGCAAAAACATAAATTCTGGCAGAACAAATGCAAGGCAACAATCAGGAAATCAAAGCAAGACTTTGAGGAGCGCATAGCTAAAAACACTCAAAGAAATAACAAGGAGTTCTTTAAGTACAGTGGAACCTAGACTTACATACTGCTTGACTTGCATCATATTTGACTTGCAGCAAGAAGGGGCCTGTTTGACTTGAGTCGCAGGCTTTGACTTACATTTTGGAGCCCCGGCGCAAGGCACCGGAATTGGGCAGCAGCCACAACCCAGCATCGCAGCTGCCGCCTCCAAACTGCTCCTGCCTTCTTCCCCTCCTCCGGCAGCGGCAGCTTCGGCGAGGCCAGCTCAGAGCACCTGGCGCTGGTGCTCGGCCTCACCGAAGCCGCCGCTGCTGCCGGAGGAGAAGAAGGGCCGGGAGCTCGGGGCTGGCCTTGCTGGTTAGACAGTTGGCTCAGTCTTGTAAAAAATCTGGCTGCAGAAGTCTGGTCCACAATGGAAGCATTTTAGTTGGGGAGCTGTAAAGTTGTGGGATTCTAATGGTAAGCATAGAGTTGTTCAGAACTTGGAACATCAGGTTAAAAATCAGTAAAACTTAAATGTTATTGTTGCTATGAATATTAAAAAGTGGAGGAGTATAACTTGTGGACTATAATTCCACTGCCTCCTCCTCTCTTTGAAGAGACATTTCATTTATATCCCCAGAAGGAATCTCCTATCCCAGTCAAATTTGTGTTAAATTGCTGTTTTCGGTGGTCTTTTTCATTATCTGGAACAGATTAATCCACTTTCCCATTACTTTCTATGGGAAACATTCATTTGACTTAAGTCATGTTTGACTTAAGTCTGGACCACTGGAACGGATTAATGACGTAAGTCAAGGTTCCACTGTACATTAGAAGAACCCAACTAGGAAGGCCATTGGATCATTAGGCGACAATGGAAGGCAAGGGATTATTAAAGAGGAAACAGAGATTGCAGAAAGACTTAATGAATTATTTGCTTCAGTATTCACTGAAGAAGAGAGAGACCACATGCCCAAAACAGAGCCTATCTTCATAGGGAGGGAAACCGAAAAATTAAGCCAGATAGAAATAACTAGGGAGGAGGTCCTTGCATGTCTTGTTAAACTAAATGCTAACAAATCACCAGGACCAGATGGCATCCATCCACGAGTTCTCGAGGAACTTAAAGATGAAATTGCTGAGGTCCTAGCCGAAATATATAATCTTCCCCTCAAATCAGGCATTGTGCCTGATGACTGGGAGGTAGCAAATATAACACCAATCTTCGAAAAAGGATCCAGAGGTGATCCAGAAAATTACTGACCAGTCAGTTTGACACGTGTCCCAGGTAAAGTGATGGAAACCATCCTAAAAGATAAAATTAATAGGCACATAGAAGAGAAGGCGCTGCTGAAGGAGAGCCAACGTGGCTTCTGCAAGGGCAAATCATGCCTCGCTGATCCGTTGGAATTTTTTTAGAGTGTCAATAAGCACATGGATAAGGGATATCCAGTTGACATTGCTTATCTCAGAAGGCTTTTGACAAGGTCCCGTACCAAAGGCTCTTGAATAAACTTGCCGGTCATGGAATCAAGGGACAGGTCTTGTCCTGGAGCAGTAACTAACTAAGGGACAGGAAACAGAGGGTAGCACTAAATAGACACTTCTACAAGTGGAGGGAGGTAAAGAGTGGGGTTCCCCAAGGTTCAGTACTGGGAACCCTGCTTTTCAACCTTTTCATAAATGATCTTGAAGTAGGAGTAAATAGCAAGGTAGCCAAATTTGCCGACAACACTAAATTATACAGGATAGTAAAAACTAAGAGAGATTGTGTGGCGCTCCAGAGGCATCTCTTGACACTGGGGGAGTGGGCAAGCACATGGAAAATGATCTTCAACATTAGTAAGTGCAGAGTGATGCATGTTGGGGCAAAAAACCCAAATTATGTTTATAAACTGATGGGGTCTGAACTCTCTGCAACAAACCAGGAAAGGGACCTTTGGTGTCCTGGTGGACAGCTCAGTGAAGGTGTTGACTCAAGTGCTGCAGCAGTGAAAAAAGCAAGCTCAATGCTAGGGATAATTAGGAAGGGTATAGAAAATAAGTCAGCAAGTGTCATTTTTGCCTCTTTATAATTCTCTGGTGAGGCCCCATCTGGAGTATTGTGTGTATACCTCCAGAAGGATATTATGGAAATGGAAAAAGTACAGAGGAGGGCAACCTTAGGGGATTGGAACACCTTCCTTATCATCTGAGGCTGCAACATTTCTTTTCCAGGCCTGCCATTTGCTTTTCCAAGCAAACTCCTATTGAGATTGATGGAAACCTTCCTTGAAATACAAATAACAATTTGGGTGGTTGCAGCAGGAAGAAATCCAGCATCCCCGCAGCTGCGATTTATACCACACAAAAGATAGTATTCATTGAGTTCAAATCTGGTTTCACTTGTTTGGGACCAAAACGTCTTGTTTTATTTACTTGTCATGTGCCATTAAGTAGGTCCTAACTTATGGCCAACTGACTACGTTGTTGTTGTTGTTGTTGTTGTTGTTGTTGTTGTTGTTGTTGTTGTTGTTGTTGTTGTTGTTGTTGTTGTTGTTGTTGATGGTGATGATGGTGATGATGGTGATGATGGTGATGATGGTGATGATGATGTTTACTTACTTCCAGTAAGTTTCCATAGCCAAGTGGGACATTTAAACCCAGGTCCCCTGAACCCTCCTCCAGCTCCCTAACTGCTCCACCACAGTGGCTCTAATTTTATTTGCCATATCCATGAAATTAGATAAACGACCTCCTCATAAGACAGAAGTGGCAGGTTCTCTCTGCTTTGCATTGCTTCTGCAAAGCAGAGGTCTCAAAATAAGTGTTGTTATCAAATAGGAAGGAAAGAAAAAAAATAAGCCCTTGAAGCTCCTCCTTGCCTCCGAGGTCTTAAAAATGATAAATAACATGCCAGCAGTGATGAGATTATCCCATAATTTAGCTTTGTGGAGTGTGGCAGTCACTAAGAAAGAAAGCCTGAGACCAGCAGACAGTGTTTCCACTTGAAAAAGTGGCTAGAAATATGGAGGTGGTGCAAACACGGAGACTCGGGTGCAGGGAAGAAGTCAAAGCGAGGGCTTGCCACGTTCTTTGGGATTTCATGCTTTGACTCAGAGCATTGGAAAGTCTAAGGTCAGTTCAGCAATAAGATGCACAGAGTATACGGAATATTCTGTACAAAAGCACTCCTGTCTCTCTCTCTCTTTCTCTTTTTAGAAAAAAGCTATTAACACAAAGAAACCCATGGCGTTATGTTCACGTCTCAGTTTATACAATTAACAAAAGCTAAGACAAATAAACTGGCTCAGGCTACACGAACGTAAAGGTCCTTTTGTATCACATGTTGTTGGGAGGTTATTGATGATTTTGCTGCTCTGGTAGGCCAGATGCCAAATACACTATATTGCATTTAAAATCATCATCATCGTCGTCGTCGTCATCATCATAATCATCATCATCATCATCATCATCATCAAAGCCCAACCACAAGTGAGGAAATACTATGTATATATTTTTTAATGCTGCAGTTCTGAAATCACCAAAATAATCCTGTTGACTACTGCAGTGCAAACTGACTTTAGCTTCATTTTCAGTTTCATGTGTTGAAACATGTGCAATACAGCATTTATGATGCAGTAGTAGCAGAGGAGTTAGTCACATTTATTTACCATATTTTTTAATGTAATATGTGTTTATTTTTATTTATTATTTCCTTTTATATACTGCCCAACTTTCCCAAAGGATCTCTGGGCATTTTAATGTAATATTAACTAGCCTGTTATTTCCCAGTAAAACTGGCATTATAGTGACCACTCCCCTATTCCTTGGTACAGAGACTGATCCCAGGAAGATATCACATATTATCGCATATTTTAGTTGGAAGATGAACAATCTTACTTTTAAATTCTTTCACAGTTCTCAGACGGATATAATCTGCAACAAGTGACATTCCTTCCTCCCCACCAAGTTGGTCAAAAAAGTGTCAAGATCCTGTTTCAATACCTATTGGTTTCAGTTCCCGATTTCTTTCCTAACAGACAGTGTTAATTCTGGGGTAGGTTTAGAAGAGCTAGCTGTGTTAGCCTCTGCTAACATATCAGGTCAAAACAAAATTAAAACTGAAGAAGACAAAAAGCTTCAAAACTAATCAGAGATACTTAACCCATTACCAATATTGTTGTTTTTCCTGTGATCTATAGGATGAAGTAATTTAGTAATTGTTGTGGTTTACAGAACAAAGCCTCCTGGAAAGAAACTGAATATCAAACATGGGTCTTAAAAGTCATAACCAGGTAGCAGCCTCTTTAGTTTTGGCCATATCTAACTATCATGTTGTTCCTGCTATTGTTACCTGTAGCCAAGGATTCCTTTACCCACTAACCACTAGAGATGGGCACGACTTAGCGGTATTCCCGTTTCCGTTTCCGTTACTCGGTTCCGTTACTCTACGGAAACGGTAACGGGAATTACTCCACCAGACTTCGAGCTCAAACCGACGAATGAACAATTTTGGTCTGATTTGTCGTGCTCGTTCCTTGCATCGCGCGATCGCGCGATGCCACGCGGCACAGAAAAAAAGTTTTTAAAACTTAAAAAAACCCGGTTCCCGGCCGAAAAGCAGGCGGAAAAATGCCTGCTGTGCCTCAGGGCACCTACCAGAGGGGTTGTTTCTGGAGGTCCCCGGCCTCCCCCCCCCATCCCCCGTCCTAGTGGGCTGGTCTGTGGGACTCGCCGCAGGCTCGCAGCCAGCAAAAAGCCCAGTCTCGCTGCCGGCCGCCGCAATTAAAGCGCAAGCAAGCGGCACGGACGGCACAGGAAAAAACTTTTAAACTCTCCCCCCACCCATTCCCGGGCCAAAAAAGCAGGCGGAAAAATGCCTGCTTGACTAAGGGCGCAGGGCACCTACCGGAGGGGTGGTTTCTGGAGGGGGGGTCCCGCCTCCCCCCCGTCCTGGGCAGCTGGACTCGCCATGCCATGCGGTGTGGGCGGGGGATCCAAAATGGGGCGGCGAACGCAATATTGTTTTTGAAATCGTGGTCCAAAAACACACAAGCACAACAGAAACACGCGAAAATTTATAAACTGCCAGATTTTTCACAGTAGCAGTGGGTTTTTTCTTGCAACAAAATGTCTCTCCTCTCCTCCTCTGTCCTCCATTGATTTTATTTTTTTTATTTTTTTACACCTGCACAATGATGGGCTGGCCGAGTGGCCAGCCATGTGGGAGTGGACGACCATGCAAATTTTTGGAGCCATCCCACCAATCGCATGGCCACTTGGCCATGGAGACTTCTGGGATGTGCCAAAAAGCCCCCTAAAACCTGCCCTAGCCCCCTAACCCTAACCCTAACCCTTGACTCCAGTCCTTACCCATACGTCACAGACTGCCTTCTTAGTGGGTCAGAGAGGCACCCAGAGGTGCAACCCACTAGCCCACCGTAACCTTACCCGTCACTAGCCTAACCCTAGCCCTTGCACTAACCCACCTTAACCCTAAGCCAGATCTACTTGCATTGCACTACACGCAAGTACAATTCCCTTCTGTGTGAGACATGGTGGTGCGAGAGCCTTAGTTAGGCATCACCTATGGCTCTGGGTTCACTGCCATCACTAGTCTCACTGTCTGCAACTGGTATGCATATCCATATGGCTATTGCATACTATTTTGCAGCAGCAGCAGGTGAGGACGGGAGACCCCCATGTTGAGGGGTCTCTTGGAGCCTGCTTCCCTTTCCTAGTGGGTGAGGATAGGAGGCACCCACGGGTGCCTCCAGGAGCCCGCTTTCCCTTTACAGTGGGCCAGAGGAGGCACCCACCCCAGAGAGGTGCCTCCAGGAGCCCACTACCCCCCCAAAACCAGTACTAACGAAAACGAAAAAACGAACCGACTAATTTTTGCAAATTTTCGCGAAAAACGGAAACGACCCGAAACGGAACCGGCCCGACTAACGACAACTCGAAAAAATTTTTTTTCAAGTCGTGCCCATCTCTACTAACCACTGTCACATTTTAAACTTCAAAGCTTCAGTGGAAAAGACCTGAATATCAAAGAAGTCTTTATTATGTGAGAAATACCTCATTGAATAACACAACCACTCTCCATTTTGGGGCCATGCATAAAATGTATACAAATTTGACATAAGCTGGCGAAGTGGACTTGATCTACGAAAGTTGACATTATAGTACAGCAGTTGATGTTAAAGACACCACAACCTTCAATAATTTCAGTTTTGTTTCTGGCCTAATAATTTAGGGATCTTAATTGTGAAGACTAGTGCAAAGGCTTCGCTCACCTTTTCTGTAATCTCCTAATCTTGCTTCAGTAGTCTTTTAATTCCATTTTCACACAAATGGTCCAGCTGTCTAGTCAGTTTCCTGTTATGTTTTTTAGTTGTTCATTTGTTTGTTACATTTCTATCCCACATTTCCTCCAAATACCTCAAAGCAACTTAGGGCGTTTATACACGACCCCTAAACTCCGCCGCAAATGGCTGCAAGGTCTGGACCTTAAAAATGTTTACCCACCAGCTCCGGACTTTGCAGACAATTAAGTGCGACCCCGCCCACTTTAGCGCAACCAAACAGCAGTTTTCTTGTACCTGGTCTTTGATGGTGACAAATATTTGATCCGGTGTAAGGATAGTGAGTGCGGGGCTCTCCTGGCTTCCGTTTGTTCTTTTTTTGCGCCCCGCCCCTTTAAGAGATCTGAATGCTGCAGGGAACAACACGGAGGTAAACCGGCAGTCTTTTCTTTCTTTTTTCTCCCTCTCTCAGGCAGCCAGCAACCAGGAAGTGTGGAGGGGGGTGGGGACAGAGGAAGACAGAGGAAGAGCGACGAACCCCTAAGATCTCTGGTCCAAATTTAAGTGGCCAGCGGATCTTAGGGGTCGTGTAAAAAGGCCCTTACATGGCTTTCTTCCTCTCTTATTTATCAAAACAAACACTAATGAGGCAGGTCAAGATGAAAGATTACAGTAGTTAGCAACTCAAGATTGCCAAATGAGTTTAATGGCTGAGGGGAAATTTGGACCCATATTCCCAAGCATTACACTGGTTGTGCTACTAATGTATTTAATTTGTTGTTGTTGTTGTTGTTTTTGTTAACACTGATCCCCACATTGGTGGTCTGCTTACATTTCCCTTGTGCATTTCAATGCCTCTTTTTAGTCTTTTATATTCAGGAAAAGGTTTCTATTTGGTGAAGAAAATCTGTTCTGCTCTCTCATTCTCTCTCTAATAGATTCATTGTTTATGTTTGCTACTTGTGACCTCCCCGTGTCACTTTCCCTGACTTGTATTATACCTCCTAATTAACCTTTTATTACTGTAATTCTGAGCAAGTGGCTTCCTATAAGTGCTTTTGTGTAAGTAAGCCTGTTGGGAGATAACTGACCTTCTCGAATCTCCCCTTCAATTTTATTTTAGCCAACTTTATAATTTAGATACATTTTCAAAGGCAAATGTGACTACTTTAGACTTCCTAGGCAACATTTCACTTCCCTGTTAACGCAAACATTTAGGATTGTCAACGTTCTTACTACTTTTGCCCTTATGCCTTCTGCACGAAAGCAAGAAAGAATATAGAAGCCGTGGTCCAGGTGATGAAGGTATTACAGAAGCTTGTATTTTAGATTTCTCCATACTACTGAATGCTCAACAGAGTGGTCAATAAATATGCAACAATACTGCAGGTTATAAATCTGTGCAGGTTAATGTATTTCAGCTATAGTGGGATAGTAGTTGTGAGTTTTCGGGCTGCTTGTGTTCTGGAAGTTTTTCTTCCTGATGTTTTGCCAGACTCTGTGGCTGGCATCTTCAGATGGCAAGGAGCTCAGGGAACAAGGAGTTTTTCTCTGTTCTCTGGGATACAAGAGTGAGTAAGACTGTGGTTCTTAAAGTTGTAAAGAGGAAGCTTTTCCTATGGAGGACAATAGGTGTTGGTCATTATATTGTGATGGAGGGATTAAGAAGTCTCAACAAAATCAGGGATAGCAATGACCCTAATATGTACAGTAGTTGATCGGTGACATTAGTTGTTCTGTTGTGTGAATTGATCACCTTTGCTTATGGCTGGATGAGAATCATTGAGCTTTGACCTTTTTGCACTCTGCAGCCTTTAGTACTGGAAGCCAGGCTTTATTGATTTTTACACTTTCTTCTTTTTTGTTGAAACTGTGCCTATGTTTGTGGATTTCGATGGCTTCCCTGTGGAGTCTGACATAGTGATTGGTAGTGTTGTCCAGTACCTCTGCGTCCTGGAAGAGGACAGGCTGATCAGCTTTTCACTTTTCACCAAAGTACCAATAAAAGATACTTTAGCACTCATCCAGCAGATCTTCCCAGAAGACATTAAACCCCTATTCCAACATTTCCTAATGACCAGCTACTTTCAGTGGGATAATGTGACTTCTAGGAACAGGCAGATGGAATTACCATGGGGAGCCCCCTCAGCCTGGTAATAGCAAACTTCTACATGGAACATTTTGAAAACAAGCTCTGGATGCGGCACCCTTTGCATGCACAGTCTGGTTCCGATACGTGGATGACACATTTGTAATTTGGAGCCACAGTGAAGATAAACTGGAAGAATTTCTAAACTACCTGAACAATATCCACCTAAATATACAATTCACCATGGAAAAAGAAATAGAGAGGAAACTCCCATTCTTAGATGCCATGGTCATATGCAAACTGGGCCTCCAGGTAGGACACAAGGTCTACAGAAAACCCACCCACACAGAGATCGGTACCTACATAAAAATTCCACCCACCACCCAAGACAAAAAAGATAAATAAACAAGGCACTTATTGACCATACAAACCGAAACTGTGAAGCTGAATTCCTCAAAACTGAACTCAGCCATCTGAATCAGGCCCTACGGGCAAATGGCTATTCCAAGAATAAAATCAAAAGAGCCATCAAAACAAAAAACAACAACAACAAACTGAAGAAGAAAAACAGCCTTCAACAAATAAAAGTATTTCTGCTATACATAAAAGGAGTCACGGATTGCATGGACAAAGTGTTGAAAAAACACAACCTACAGACAGTATTTAAACCCACCACAAAAATACAACAGATGCTACAGTCAGCAAAGGACAAGAGGAACCCACTTGCCACTGGAGGTGTATACTGGATACCTTGCAGTTGTGGCCAGGTATATATTAGGACCACATAGTGCAGCATCCAGACCATAATCAAAGAACATGAAAGACAATGCAGACTAAAACAACCTGAAAAATCAGCAGTAGCTGAACACACCCTGAAACAAACTGGACTTGAAATCCTCTTCCAGGATACAGAGGTACTAGACAACACTACCAATCACTATGTCAGACTCCACAGGGAAGCCATTGAAATCCACAAACATATGCAGTTTCAACAAAACTGAGTACATGCAATGCAAGATGTGTGTATGTGTGTGTGCACGCGGGTGTGTGCTTGGGGATGTGTGTGTGTGAGTGTGTGAGTCGGGTCTCTGAGTGTCTCTGAATTTCATTGTATGTGTATACTGTGTGTATACACAAAATGACAATAAATTAGATTGTTATTATTATTACAAGAAGGTGCTCGAGCATAAGCAGGACTGAGGCCACCTTTCTAACAGGAGCATGCTTGGTCACCTGAAGATTCAGCGCGGGGCATGGAATGCTGCTAGCAAATGGAATGGCTACTGTCGGAGCAACTGGTTTCCTTACTGTAAAGGGTAAGAGATCTCAGAGGGCAGAAGTTGAACCCCCCAGCCCAGGGAAGCAGGGGGGTAGATGGGCAACTAGTAGCAAGAGCTGGGAGGCAGAAAATCTCAGACCCACACATCAAGAATAGGTTCCAGGCTACCCTAGAGGAACTTGGGGGGGGGCTTAGAAAAAGGCCTCCCGCAGATGTAAAAATGGCAGGATTACTTGTCACCTAGGGGAAATGATCGATTCGGATGACCAACCATTGCTGAGCTTCCCTGAATTGTCCTTTAAATACTGCTCACACAGTACAGTACTAAGTATGCTTCAGCCTGCTCCTCCCGCCTTCTCCCTCTTTCTTTCTCCCAACTTCTGCTCCAAGATTGTGCTCACTCAACTGTGTGTCTCCCCATGTTGTTGGCATACTTCCTACTCACCACAGGCTATCTGCTGCTCCAATCTGCCTCTGCGTGCCACCCCGGGTATTTGCCCACTCGCTCGTGTGACCTCTCCTCTGCTTCCCTAATGCTGCTGGCATTTCCTGCTGGCATTCCCACTGTTCAAGGGTCACTCAGGATGCCCGTTGCAGTCATGTCACAATAGCTAGCTAGGCATTGCTGGCTGTTGGTGGGCACTCTTTTTGTTTGGCATAACCACTTGGAAAGGGTCAGAAGACACAGGGAAACCCTTTAAAATGTTTCGCCTCTTTCTGCTTTTATAAAAAGGAAAATAAGGACTATATCATCTTTATATTGAATATTGAACACTTTTTTAAAATTCTGAATTCCAGCTCCAACAGGTTGAAATTCAGAATTCAGAATCCAAACTGTATGAATTTTGTTGCTAGTGCACATCCCTATTATTTAATAGTAGAAAGGTGGGATAGAACTTTGTGTGTGCGTGTGTGTGTGTGTGGTGTGTGTGTGTGTGTGTGTGTGTGTGTGTGTGTGTGTGTGTGTGTGTGTGTGTGAAAGAGAGAGAGAGAGAGAATGACAATGTAAAAATAAGCAAAACTTTTTAAAAAATCATTGAAGGACTTCTGTGCTGTTTTAACATCAGAATGTTTTTGATTGATTGATTGAATTGAATTGAATTGATTGATTGATTGAGTTCTTACCCTGCCCATCTAGTGGCCAAGCCACTACTCTGGGTGACTTACAATAAGAGCATCATCAACAATTAAGACATTAAACTAAAGTGCCGACACTCCTTCTCCATCTTAAATTATGGAAAAGTGTTACGTTCACAGGAAAGTTTGTGTCTTAAAAATTCTGCTGTTATTTCTGATTCAGAACAGTAAAAAGCTAGTTTTCAATCCCAGAACTAGGAAACCAACATAAGTTCTGAAGGAAAACAGCTGTTTTCATTTATTTCCAATAAGACCTAATGTTAATGGTCCTGTAGGACTGTGACACGGTTCAGGCGGTCCACCTCGGGTTAGCCCTTCCACGGACCCATTAAGAAGCGGAGACTTTAAGGAAAAACTATCAACTTTATTTTCAATATCTTCCGGCTTGTGAATAACAACCTCAATGGGAACAAACAGGTTACACACGGATCTTCTAACAGAACAAGTGAAACCCACTCATTCATTCTCTGTGACGGGAGTCCTGGGGACAAGAGAACCTCTGGAAGTGGTGCCTCATGGGTGGTCTGCGGCCGGTGCACAAAGTTCCACAGCATGGATGGCGAGCCCAGTCCACTGGTTCTTCCATTCATCCAGCCCTCCCGTGTCCCACCGAAGTGGCCTCTTCCAGGGACCCACTTTGTCTCAGAAGACAAACACCCTCCACCCCTTGGCTTCCATGGTCTTCTCCATCCTCCTTCGACATCTTCCTCATCCACTAACCTTTCCCGCTCCTTCCTCTGTTCTTATACCTCCCACATTTTTCTTCACTCTCGCTCCTCCCCGTGGTTCCTCCCCTTCAGGCATCACCACGAACCCTTTGACCACTTCCCCCTTCCTAACCACACAGCTCACCATGGGGTTGTGTTTCGCCCCTTGCCTGTCTTTGTTCTAACTGCCATCCCCTCGACCCCTTGCACTATAGCTCTCATCCCTTCTTCTTCAGGCGTCTTGATGTGGGGGGACGACACACTATCCCGAGCATGATCTTTGGGCTTCCTGGTCTCACAAGGACAATTTTTTTAAAAATCCCACAAAAATAGTATTTGTGGAAGGAAATGCGCCCCCTCCTGCCCTAATGTAGAGCCATTCTCCCTGCTGGCACCCTAAAGCAGCAGAAGTATGCCATTTTAGTTCATTCTTCCAAGCTAATATCCCACATGTGGTGTGACGTCCGCTCATTTTCTTTCCACCGACTTAGCTCAGAAGCAGGGCAGAGATAGGATCCAAGTCTTTTTCTGCTGCATGTTGCTGGTGTTATATTAACTTCGGTTAGCAGGCTTTCTGCCAGTAGGCCCGTGGTGGTGGTGGTGGTGGGGGGGGGAAACTGCCATGTTTTGCCCAGTGTTGCCACTACACTGAAACCCAGCTGGACTTTGTAACCAAGATGTGCCTCTTTATTGGTTTTAGGTATTATGTGGTAAACAAAGCTTTCTGTGAGGAGCAGTTCAAAGGATTCTAGCACTGCTTCTCTGTTTGTATCCTCAATAGATGTTTCCAGATAATGTTCCTGGGATGCTGCCCATAGACATCTGCACCAGGTCCTGCAGCCTCTCACCTCTCATATCAGTGTCTCTGTTTTGTCTTTCCTGGATAGAATTGGGTAAGCATGGAGGCACTTTCTTCTCATTTCTAGGTCTTCTGCCGCTTCAGTGGCCATCCCCCCCCCAGGTACTCCCAGAGATTGCTC
The DNA here is from genome assembly GCA_037367245.1 of Phrynocephalus guinanensis. Taxonomy (NCBI): domain Eukaryota; kingdom Metazoa; phylum Chordata; class Lepidosauria; order Squamata; family Agamidae; genus Phrynocephalus; species Phrynocephalus guinanensis. The sequence goes on along the minus strand of CM074732.1, from coordinate 178,451,628 downwards.
CTTTGCTGTACAGTACTTCTGTTTGAGGAATGCACTGATAAATGTAAAGAATGCCCTGAGAGAACATTGTGTTCCGATTCTGAGCAGCGTTCAGCAGGTAGCACAGTTTTCTTTTTCTTTTTTTAATAAATTTTAAACTACATACACAAATATAAACAGAATAACAAACTACAATTAACAATTACAATACAATACAGGTGTACCCCCACCCCCCAGGACCATCCATGAGTTCTTCTTTGTTGCTCCGTCCTCTGTTGTTCTAGTAATCTTCCTAAAGTCCTCTTCTCCAGAATTGTCGTGAAGTGGTCGTTGGCTCTTTCCCTTCAACTAATATATAGTCTATACATTTCCCCCAGATATCATAAAAAAACGTCTTTTTTCATTTCTCCTCATTTAACTTTCAGACTACAGAACAATTTATCGTTTATAGCTATATCCCAAAGTTCGTTGTACCAATCTTCCATCTTAAGTTCTAGTTTTGACTTCCAATTTCTTGCTATAATTAATCTGGCAGCTGTCATAAGATTTGCTATTAGCTCCTTTGTTGTAACATCATAATATTTACTAGTTAACAATGATAATAATGCTATCTCTGGATTACAGTCTATATCTAACTTAATCATGTTACTTAGCTCTAAAAAAACCTTTTTCCAAAACTTTTGAACTATTTTACATTCCCACCAAAGATGCATATATGTACCAAGCTTTTTTTCACATTTCCAGCATATCTTAGAGTATTCAGGATTCATTCTATTCAGTCTAATTGGTGTTAAATACCATCTAGAAACCAGTTTAAAATAATTTTCTTTTATCCTAACCGATAGTGATCTCAAGATTCTCATATTCCAAATTTTCACCCAGTTTTCTTCATTTTCAGATGCACAGAAATCACGCTTGGAGTCACTCCGAAAGATTCGTTCCAGAATAGTCTCAGGGATAATGTTTTGTCACTTCATTGCATTTCCAGACTGGCCAACACAAAACACTGAAAGAGTTGCACCCAAGCATCCTTTCCTCCATCCTTGCTGTTACCAATGGATGGTGCACCCTGTTCTGAAGCACAAGAGAACATGTCTGTCTGTCTCAGCAATATTATACTATCTAGCTGGATAACACTCTGGCTGAGGAGCCAAAGGTTGGGATTTCAATACCCCACTGGTACATAGCCAAAAGATCCAATCTGTGGCCTTGGGCAAGCTGCACAGTCCCAGGAGGCCCCCAGGAGAAGGGAACGGTAAACCACATCTCGGTATTTTCTACTGAGAAAACTCTGAAGATGGTTGCCATAAACCAGAATTGTCTTGACATCCCATGATGATGATTGTTAACATCAAATTGTGAGGGACAGAGAAAGGTATCCCAGTGAGAAAAATGTGAAGCTGGCTGAATAGTTCATTGGGATGGTACATGAGAGCCAGGGGTCAAGAGTTTGACTCTCCAGTGTGTCTCCTAGAAAAATATGTGGCCTATTTGGCCTTGGCCAAGGTATGTGGTCCCAGAACATCTTCAGAAGGCGGCACTGGTAATCCACTTTTGTGTGAAACACACCTAGCGTCTGCAAGGAGGACTATGATATGTCTGAAATGCACTTGTGGACACACTATTTGGTATTATTGTTATGAGAAAATGCTACAGATTTGTGGTGACAATTTTGGTCCAGATGTGTTTTTGTTTGTCAGTGGGGAGGAAAAATAATATTAAAAAGAAACTGAATAGGACAGGTGGCTGAAAATCAGCTTGCAGCTCCTCAAGTTACAATGCTGTGAGCAGCTTCTTGTTCTGTGTGGCTATAAAATGTGATATTCTGAGATTTCCAGCAGTGCTTTTTCTCTTAAACTCCTTTCAATGCTGCAATTTGCCTCAGGGGACAAAATATACAGGTACGCTATGTCACATCTAGTTGGGGCTTAAAAATATACAAACATGCTGAACAAAAGCTACTGTCAAGTATGATGGCTAACATCTGCTCCTTTTTTATTTTAGCCTGGGTGAAACAATTCTCGTTGCCCATAAAGGGAGCTCTTCTGTTCCCTATAAAGCAGCTGTATAGACAGTCAAGACTAGCATTCAACCTGCTAACTGCTATAACTGGCCAGCTTTAAATATCTCAATTGAATACAACGCACTGTGCCAGACTCTCCAGCTAGGTGCAAATTGGATTGCCTGTGACCTGTGATTGAAGCCTAAGAAAACATGGTGTGAACTGGACTCTCCTCTGAATTCTAATTTGCAAGAGACATGGGAGTCAGAATCAAGAGAGAGGGGGGGCTAGGGATGTAAGATGGGTTTCTTAAAATGTCTTGCTTGACATTGCAATGAGCCCCATGTCATAGAACAGAGGAGGTTAATATTTCACCTGACCTTTTTAAACATAAAATGATAAGGAATTGCCCAGTTTTTTGTGTTTACTTTGGGGCTCTTGAAAAACCAAATTGTTCTCTCTTCCTTTGCTCTCTGCTGTTTGATGAGCTTTTGGATAAAGGATTAAACCAAGACCCTGCCGCCTCCTTAGTTGTAATATGAACACAGACCTTGAAATCAAATGAATGCTTGCCTACGTATATAAAGTATTATAAGCAAGTTTTATGTTCTGGTTTGTCCCCGACATAAAACAGACAGAGGTCTACATTTATTTATTTATTTATTTATTTATTTATTTATTTATTTATTTATTTATTTATTTATTTATTTATTTATTTATTTGTTTGTTTGTTTGTTTGTTTACTGCCCATCTGGCATACACGCCACTCTGGGCGGTTTCCAACAATTTCATCATAAGTGGGTCATATACAATATATAATAAGATAAAAAATAATAACAAAACATAACAGTATATAAAAGCAAGCTCAAATCAGAAGCATCAATCATAAATCGAAGATCCAAAAATATGCTACAGACAGATGGAGAGAAAAAGCAGTTAACATGCAAGGGAGTGATCACACTGGCAATGACTTTTTCTTGTAGTTTTATTATGATGTTTTATTTAGTTTATTATTGTTGTTATTGTTGTTATTGTTTTCATCTTTGTTGTAAACTGCCCGGAGTTCCTCCGGAAGACAGGCAGTATATAAGTATTAAAACAAATAAATAAATAAGTAAGTGATTTCTGATCAAACACGTAAAAAATCAGTTTCATGTCATGTGGTACTTAAACCAGTGGTGGCATTTACATGCACTGAATGGAAATTAATTTATTTTATGGTGATTTAAAGCAGTTTTGGCATCTAGACTGCTAAAATCGACTCATTTCCTTTCTGTTTTACTTGGTAAAGATTTGTGCTTGACAGACCTATAACACTTTCATAATAGCTATAATGCTTGAACAGGGTGTTTTATTTTAAACTTTCCTGTTTACAATCCCAGGATGGTTTGCAACTGTTATAAAATGCTATAAAATCAAGACATACTATATGAATCACTAAAAAAAATCAGCAACCACTTCTGGATCCAGTTCTACCATTTGACCGAGTTCTGCATACAGCAGGATGGGTAGATTTGCTGGTCCAGCAACTTCCCATTTGCTGAGATTTTAGGACTACACCTGAGATAGTGGTCCTTGCAATTGTTGTTTGTTATTGTTGCTGCTGCTGCTGCTTCTGTTGTGTCATTAGTCGTGACCGACGCTTTGTGACCCCATGTCCATGGAGTTTTCTTGGAAGGAATACTGGAGTGGCTTGCAATACCACAGTCCAATTGTAAAAATGATTGTTTAACAGGGACATCTGAACATCAGTGGTGATTTTAACGCCAGCTGCAGCTCTACAGCATGCAAGGTGATGAGAAAGACAAAGTGCTTTTGAGCATGCCTGAATAGCATGTCATCGTTGTTGTTGTTGTTCAGTTGTTCAGTCGTGTCCGACTCTTTGTGACCCCATGGACCAGAGCTCGCCAGGCCTTCCTATCTTCCACTGCCTCCCGGAGTTTGGTCAAATCCATATTGGTTGCATCGATGACACCATCCAACCATTTCATTCTCTGCCGTCCCCTTTTCCTTTTGCCTTCAATCTTTCCCAACATCAGGGACTTTTCCAAGGAGTCCTCTCTCCTCATGAGGTGGCCAAAGTGCTGGAGACTCAGCTTCAAAATCTGTCCTTCCAGTGAATATTCGGGGCTGATTTCTTTCAGGATGGATAGGTTGGATCTCCTTGCAGTCCAGGGGACTCTCAAGACTCTCCTCCAGCACCACAGCTCAAAAGCATCAATTCAGCGACAATCAGCCTTCTTTATAGTCCAGCTCTCACTTCCATACATCACTACTGGAAAAAACATAGCTTTGATGATCCAGACCTTAGTTGGCAAAGTGATGTCTCTGCTCTTTAGGATGCTATCTAGGTTTGCCATTGCTTTCCTCCCAAGAAGCAGGCGTCTTTTTATTTCGTTGCTGAAGTCACCATCTGCAGTGATCAAGGAGCCCAAGAAAATAAACTCTGTCATTGCCACCCTTCTATTTGCCAGGAGGTGATGGGACCGGTGGCCATGATCTTGGTTTTTTTTTTATGTTGAGCTTCAGCCCATTTTTTTCACTCTCCTCTTTCACCCTCAGTAATTCCTCCTCAGTTTCTGCTCTCAGAATAGTATCATCTGCGTATTTGAGGTATCAGAGCTTGGATATGATTGGTTACCAATAACCACTTTTTTGTAACTAATTCCTGTTTTATGTCACTCAGGCATAATTAAGTTACATTGCAGCTCCAACATAATCAGGGGAAATGACCATCCTTTTCAAGTTCCTTGTATATTTGCAAAGATCACAGTTGACTCAATAGTGATTAAAGCCTATCACCTCATTCAAGAACTGGCTTGTGTGGTACTTTACGTACTGTTGTATTTAGGCAAGACACAGATGGAACAAAGCATGTGTTATGTGCCACAGTCCTATGACAGTTGGCATTTAGGTTTTTTTTTTAAATGTAACTATTCTAATTGTTTCTGAGAAACGGGCTAGCAAAGAGTTGTTTTTTCTAAATTGACAAAAATCACCATTGTGAGGGTAATTAACTACTGAGGTGACAAGACAGTTGCACTATAATTAACTAATTATTTTACAAAGGTGATTTCCCAAGCCCTGGGGATGTTGGTTCCACTTTCTGCGGGGGAACTTCTGAGCTTGTATGAAAAGAGGAAATGTTATAGCAACTACTTAAAAGCTCAGCTCCAAACTGACGTAATGATCTACTCCAATTTCCTATCTCTACAAAGTAAGACACATTTTCTATTAAGGAGGCCACCTGGAAAAGAGTGTGGAACGCCTCTACTTTTTATAGTGGTGCAGGAGAGGAAATTCCAGCCGGTGCAGCTTTCAGTGACACATATTAAAATTCCCTCTCACAGCCAGGCTATTATAAGTACATCATCCCAGTTCCCATTTTTATACACATACCTTACCCTTATGTACTTTCAACATTCCCTTTCTGTTCCCCCCTCTACTAGGGAAATGCACTCTCTTTCAGAGGAGTAGAAGTTGGTTATCTGCGCAAATGAGCTACCACCTGGCCATCCCAGCAAGCCCCACTTCTGCCTGTCTCCCCCCCCCCTTTCCAATGTGAACACTTGCCTTCCTGCCTGCCTCTGGGTGTGTGTGCAGAAATAATGTGCCCCTTGTCCTTCCAGTCACCCTTGCCTTTCATAGAATCATAGAATTGTAGAGTTGGAAGAGACCTCAAGGGCCATCCAGTCCAACCCCCTGCCACGCAGGAACCCCATCACAATATTTCTGACAGATGGCCATCCAGCCTCTGCTTAAAAAGCTCCAAAGAAGGAGACTCCACCACCTTCCATGGCAGCATATTCCAGTGCTGGACAGCTCTAACTGTCATGAAGTTCTTCCTAATGTTCAAATGGAATCTCTTTTCCTGTAGTTTGAAACTGTTGCCCCGAATGCTAGTCTCTGAAGCCATGGAAAACAAACCTGTTCCCTCTTCAATATGACATCCTTTCAAATATTTAAACATAGCTATCATATCCCCTCTCAGCCTTCTTTTTTGTAAGATTAAACATTCCCAGCTCCCAAAGCCTTCCTCATAAGACATTTCTTCCAGACCTTCAACCATCCTGGTCACCCTCCTCTGTACCCACTCGAGGTTGTCAACATCCTTGTTAAATTGAGGCACACAGAACTGGACACAGTACTCCAAGTGGAGTCTAACCAGAGCAGAATAGAGTGGTACTATCACTTTGCCCTCCATCAGCTGCCTTCTGTCACACCAGCCACAGTAGGCACCAGGCACTGCTGTTTAAGGCTCCCCATTGTTTCCATTCACCCACTCTTTCACTCTCTGTCTTGACTTTCCTGCTCATCCTGAATTGCTTTGCCCAGTTGGAGATGGAAGGATATTGGGCTCTGTTGAGCCACAATACCGGATTTAGCTATGAGTTTTTTTTTTTACCATAATGCAGTTAGAACAGCTAGGAAACCTGGAATGCTTTAAGTGAAGTTTGCTGGAGGAAGCTTCATTAGGAGGATGCTGTGTGGGGCTGATAATAAAGGGCATGATTCATATCCTTATGGCTTTTATTAATGGATTCATTTGTGTCCTTATCACAATGATTTCTTTGTTCACATTGTTACTGTATTATTTTTCGCTGTTCATTTATGCTGGTGGTGATCATACTTGACTGCCTGGATGGATTTTCCCTTATATTCTTTTTGCACCTTCGGTTAGGCTACAGAATGAGCCATACACTGTTTGTCTGTTTATAAAAACAAAGCATTCCCTTGTATTTATTCAGTCATTTCTCTTATAATCTACGGTCTTTACCTTCCCCCTTGTCGCTTGTTGAGCTTTACATACAGAGATGCAAACCCAAATGTTGATTAATTTAATATCATTAAGGCAATTAAAGTTGCAGTCCAGTAAAACATCAACAGGGAGTCAAAGCCTTTGAAATCTGTGGGCTCCATTGAACTGAATGGAGATACTGCTGAATAGTTCGGTATAAGATCACGCTATTATAACACCTCCAAACACAAACAAACAGCTAAAACAAAAGCACACAGAGTAGCACCAGATATTCAACTACTATGCTCGAAATAAAGTTCTTCATCGGGGGGTGGGGGAGGACGATGACCTGAAAACAAAGTTGGTTAAGGATTTAAATATAAGCAGTGATTCTTTAAACTGTGCGCAGAAATAAAATGGCATGTTGGAGAGATGTTTTCTTGTTGGCCAGATTCAGTTAGCAACACTGCAGGTCCCGTTTGTCCTAACTGACATTTCTAAGAAAACTTCTAGAGAATATTCCATGTGTAAAAGCACTGGCGTACACTACAGGTTACCATAGAATCAGAGAATTGTCGAGTTGGACAGTATCCTAAGGGGCATCTAATTACAACCGCATCAAGCACAACTGTGGCCAGGGACTGTCCAAGAGAGCAAGGATTATTCTGGCTTTAAAAAAAAATCATTAGTCAGGGCATTTGTCAAAGCAAAGCAAGGCAAAGCCTTCTTCACAAAATGCCCTCTTCTTTACCAATGCATGTCCACTTTCTTGGTGAGGCACAAATGGCTTCCCTATAAACAGTAGTACAATAGTGATTCTAGACAGTGATGCAGGAGACTCTGTATCAGTCCACGCAAGTCACGTGCAGTCCAACTCCATCAGCAGATGGGATATTGGAGCCTGTTGCCCTTTGCAGCTTGTGAACAGTTTTCAAGGCAATCCCATGGAAACCACTCGATCACAGCTGAAAGCTTAGACAACACTCAACAGTTCAAAATATAAAAACAATGCCTCCTTAGATTGCCTGACAAAATTCTGAATTAGGAGACACACTTAAGCACCTAACTAATCTTATTACCCCAGGCTTCTTCTTCTTCTTCTTCTTCTTCTTCTTCTTCTTCTTCTTCTTCTTCTTCTTCTTCTTCTTCTTCTTCTTCTTCTTCTTCTTCTTCTTCAGTGCCAACAGTGTGGTAGTGGAAGGAGCATGTTGTAAAACACAACCATGGACTTTTCAGAGCAGAATCAGCAAAATAATCTGATAGAGAGCCGGGATGACTGACACTCTTGACCCTTGAAAGGGAATGAGATGATGATGAGGCTGTCAAAGGCTATTTCTTTTTCCAAAAGATTAAGCAGTGACTGATTACTCCTTTTATTGTTCTATCATGGGGTTCCTACGTCTCTTTAGCAGTTTAAATGGTAGCATTTATTTGCAACATCATCTGCATTTCTAATTAAAAGGTAACAGTCATAATGCTAATTGATTAGTATATTTTAGAAGTTGAACTTATGCTACCAGAAATAAGTAATAGTGAGATCAGTGGAGCTTAGTCCCTAGTAAGGGTGTGACTACGCAGTGGGGAAAATGTGAAGTGTACATATACCTAAGGAGTTCGGTTTCCCCAGAAGTATTCACTTTAGCCAACCACACTGGAATCAGCAGAAAGAGAAGAGGAAAGTGGCAATTGGCCCTTGTTTGCAGCTTGTTAGGCCAGCTCTGATGTAGCCCTCCAGATATGCCAGAGTCAGGGCTTCAGTGAAGCTACCTTAACAAATTCAAAACGAGGACAGCCTGTCAATTTCCTCTTCTCTGTCTCCTGTCTAGCAGTCTGAATCAAAAGGTTTTCTACCAGGTGGTCTTGTACACAAGGGCTGATTGCAAATTCTCTATGTCTGTCTGTCTGTCTCCTTCCTCCCCCCCCACTCTCAGATTATATATTATTTAGTGTTAAACTCCCACAAACATGAAAAATGTATCTGTTCTCAAAAGGACTCCATAACCAAACAAACTACTCTGAAACCCCACGCACTCCTATCTAATCTGCTGTGTGTCTCTTAGAGCCGTTTCACATAACCCCTAAGATCCGCTGGCCACTTAAATTCGGACCAGAGATCTTAGGGGTTTGTTGCTGTTCCTGTTTTCCCACCTCCTCCGCACTCCTGGCTGCTGTCTGCGTGAGGGGAGGGAGAAAAAAAGAAAGAAAAGAATGCCGCTCACCTCCTTTCTGCTGTCGGCACTGCATTCAGATCTCTTAAAGGGGTGGGGGGCAAAAAAACAACAAACAGAACGTTACATCCGCATCAAGAATTTTCACCTCTCGGAGAGCAGGTACTTGAAAAGTGCGCTGGGACACGCTTAGGTGGGCGTGGTCGCACTTAATTTTTTGTAAACTCCGGAGCTGGTGGGGAAACAATTTTAAGCTCTGGATCTGGGAGCCATTTGCCGTGGAGTTTAGGGGTCGTGTGAAAAGGCTTTATGTGATCATCTAGCTAGCCCAAGCAATTCCAACCCATTATTAAGAAACCTATAGGAAAAAAGCACACATAAAAGTCAGGAGGGAAAGGATGGGTAAAATGGACAGCATTTGACTAAAGCATTTGACTTATCCTGAGAGATAAGGCCTAGCTTATCTCTCAGGAGATGCTATGTTCAGTTACTATCTTGTTAATGCCATAACTGGAAGGATACACTCTGTGTATGTTTCCAAACTCTATGTTAATGCGGGGGGTATTAGGCAGATTAGCTTAGTGTTGTTATTTTCTGATGTTTTCTCTTAATTGCCTTAGCTTTTGTCTCAAATTGTCTTCTTTTGCTCTAAGTGCTTTTAAAAACCTTTTGGGAGCTTCTGGCTTTTCTCTTTTTTTACTATCTTTAATAACATATTGAAATTCATCCAGCAAGTTATCTGGGTTTTTGTCTCATAGGGTTTATGGTACTAAAACCAGGTCCTGACCAGCAACCAAGAATTTTGGTGTCTCCAGGGCTGTGGTGGCATCTCTGATTTGCAAGGTGGCTGTAGTGGTTGTCCATGCCTCATCTGGATTTTTGAACTCCTTGCAAGCAGTGCCCATTCTGGGTAGAGTGGAATGTTGGGAGGAACCAGGAACAGGCAGGTTTCCCACATTTCCTCACCAGGGACTAGCAGAATCGTCACCATATTTGACTCTGCTGGGTTTGCCCACTCTAGGATAAACGGGGTAGCGTGGTTTGGTGGATAGAGAGAGACTCTCAGAATCCAGTACCCCACTTCTAGATTAAACAGATCGATAGCTCAGTGGTTTAGGTATCTGACTGGGGAGCCAGAGGTTGAGAGTTTGATTCCCTCACTGTGCCTCCTTGACAGGGGTTGGACTTGATGCTCAGTAAGGTCCCTTCCAGCTCTGCTGATTATTAATTACTTTTGATTTCTTAGGGATTTCAAATTATTTCATATTATTGATTTACTCATGTATTAAATTTATGCCTCAATTTTTCCCTATTAGCAGTGTTTAAGGTAGATAATAAGAATAAAACAGAGAATTTTGACTAAAATATCAAACCAGATCAATATAAAAAGACAACACAACCGAAAGAAAACAGCATCCACAAGCTGTAACCTACTTCAGTGAATAACTTGGTTCAAAAGCCAGATCCCTCTGTGATCTGAAATGCCTCTGCCTAGGAGCCAAGAAACAAGACACGCAACTAGATTCCTCTTTCTTGTCCGACAGTTCCTGAGTGTGGGAGGTAAAAGAGAGAAGGCCACCTTTTGTATTCCTGCCAAGTATGTCTGTAATATTATTGAGACAAAGAAAAGGGACTCTTCTCAATGAATTATAACCCAGGATGTCTCAAATGGAAGCATGTGTTCTTTCAAGTTGTGGCCCCCAGAGGTATAGGCGTTTTATAAGCCATAATTAGCACCATGAATTGTGACTGGAAATTGGCCAGTAGTCAGTGAAGGTGTTCTAACAGATGACTCATTTACCTTCTCTGTCTAACGAACCTTGATCAGTGGTCTAGCTGGAGCATTCTGGACCAGATGAAGCTTCTGACCACCTTTAAACGGAATGTTTTATTTTTCTTGCTAGATCTAACTGCCCTATTTCTAACATTCTGTTGTTTGCTCTTTAGTCATCTACTTTTGGAAGACTACTCATTAAACTATCATGGATCCCATATTCATTTGGCAAAGGCCCATGTTTCAGGAATATAACCTATAACCAGGTGCTTGAATAAGTAACTTTTTGCAAGCTGGCACAACCAGCTAACTTGTTTTTTATATTGCAACAGGAAGTCGTGCTTTGTGAGCAAAGTCAAAACCGAATTATCATAGAATGTCATAATATGTAGAATTGACAAAATATATGTATTGTACATTTAACAGAGTGAAAAGAGAATTGTAAAATGGAGTCAGTCAAAAATGCTGTGTCATGATGTTAGCCACAAGTGCAAGGAATTAGAAATCACCAGCAGGTTAAGTGATTTATTTATTTATTTATTTTCACATTTATATACCGCGCCTATTTCCCCAAAGGGGACTCAGGGCGGTTTACAACAGACGAGATAAAACAATTAAAAAGCTAAAACATCACCAATCCAAAACACAGAATAAAAGGCAATCAAGCGGGCAAAAAAAAAAAACCTAATCAGTGCCAAAGGCGTCGCGAAAGAGTAATGTCTTTAGATTTTTCCTGAACGACGCCAGTGACGGAGCCTGCCATAACTCGCTCGGAAGCTTGTTCCAGAGAGTTGGCGCCGCCACCGAGAAGGCCCGTCCACGTGTGCTCATTTTGCGGGCCTCCCTCGGAGTGGGCCAAAGAGGATCGGGTGGGTCGGGCCAGATCTAATTGTCAGGGGAGACGCTCTGCCAAATAAGCAGGGGCCAAGCCATGGAGGGTTTTGTAAACCAAAACCAACACCTTGAACCCGGGAAGCAACGGGCAACCAGTGTAGGCGGGCCAGGATGGGGGTGGCGCAGTCATAACGACGCGCGCCAACCACCAGCCTGGCCGCCGCATTCTGGACCCGCTGCAATCGCTGAACAAGGTTCAAGGGGAGCCCCATGTAGAGAGCGTTGCAGTAATCCAGCCTCAACATGACCAGCGCCTGTACCACTGTCCTCAAGGAGCTCTCATCAAGGTACGGGCGAATCTGGGCGATGAGCCTAAGGTGGTAAAAGACTGACCTGGTCACGGCTGACACCTGAGATTCCAGGGTCAGATCCGAGTCCAGGACGACGCCCAGATTCCTCACTCTTTGCGCCAGCTGGAGGGCGGACCCGCCCGGACTGGGAAGAGGGCCACAGTACCCCTCCGAGCCGCCACTGAAGAACAGAACCTCGGTCTTTCCAGGGTTGAGCTTGAGTCTGTGGGTCCTGGTCCAGTCCAAAACCGCAGCCAGGCAACGATCAAGGGTCCGGACGGCCTCCACTGCACTGGTGGAAAAGGAGAGATAGAGCTGCGTGTCATCAGCGTACTGATGACAGCAGACTCCAAAACTCTGGATGATCTCTGCCAGCGGCTTCACAGGTGGAATAGTTAATGACATCATGGTGTGTCAGAATGTGATTGGTTAAAATCATGTCTTATGAGGTCTAAATGTGTATATAAGAACTGGCTTGTATAATGCTAAATTGGGACTGTTTATGGTGAGAAAACAGTACCCCACACTCTGTTGATTTGTATATGTGATATTGCTTGGTGTTATGCTGCTGTATATTTGCTGTACATATTCAATATAAAAGTTTTATTCTAAGTCAAGTTTCTTTGTCTCTCCGTTTCTGGGTTCTGATAATACTTATAACAACTAACTACACTTTATCTACATGCTACTGCTGCTAAGCTCACATTTATTCTCTGCTATACACAATGTGTGTGTTAACGTTTTTCATAATCCCTTAATTATTTGTTGATAGTGACCAACCTTTGGGTGCGATCAGTCAACCAATTACAAATCCATCTAAGAGTAGCACTATCTATCCAACATTCTACTAACTTCTTTGCAAGTATACCATGGGGATCCTTATTGACAGCTTTACTGAAATCTAGATTAGCAATATCCACAGTTTTTCCCTCATTCACCAGGCCTGTAAAAGATCAAATTAGTCTGGCATGACTTGTTTTAAGAAACCCATGTTGACTTCTCGTAATGCCAGCATTGCAAGTTAAATAATTACAGACTATCTGCTTAATAAACTGCTTCAGGGTCTTTCCAGGAATTGATGTCAAGCTTACGGGGTGTTAAGTATTTGGGTCCTCTTTTTTCCCCTTCTTGAACATGGGGAGAACATTCCCCCTTCTCCAATCTATGGGGACTTCCCTTGTTCCCCAAGACATCTGCCAGGACCCTGCCTGTCATGGAACCCGAATGTGAAGGGTTAAATGCTGGAGAGCAGCAGGAGGAGCCTTGTAGTTCAACTCAGCAGGCAGCTGAGTCTGAGGACGCAGCTGAGGGCACATCTCCTCCTCCTCTAAGGGCTAGGAGCAGGATCCTGCAAAGGAGAACTAACAGGAGAGCTAGGGAAAGGATCTTTAATGATAGGCGTAAAATTAGATCTGAAAGCCCTGAGTTCTAGCAGGAGCCTTGCCAGAGATATGGGTGTGCTCCCTGTTTTAGGATAAAGCTAGCAAGTTTACCCTGAACCCTCTGTCGGAGCAAAGCGTCACTTACCTTGCCACCACATTCCTGTGTGTTATCTTGACTTTGTTTCCTGACCTTGGACCGGCTTTCTGACTACGGCGTTCTCTGTTTCCTGACCTTGGACCGGCTTCCTGACTACGACGTTTCTCTGTTTCCCTTGAACTTGGCATTTGGCTCTGTAAATTATTCTGGATTGACTCGGACTGTACTTTGTACTTTATCTGGATTACAACTAAAGTTCCTGGCAAAGAACTGAACTTGGCTTGCTGTGTGTTCTGTGTGCGGGGCTTGACAACTTCTCAAATATTGTTGCCAATGGTTCTGAAATTACTTCTGCCAGTTCTTTTAATACCCTTGGGTGTAATTCATCTGGCCCAGGAGACATAAATTCATTTAATGTTTCCAGGTGTTTCTGTACTACCTCTCTACCTATTCTATGTTCCAATTCCCATCCTACCTTATCTATTCTTTGTGCCAACGGAACTCTTTTTTCCTTTTTGGAGACATCTGAAACAAAGAAGGTGTTGAGTAGTTCCGCCTTATCCCTGTCACCTGTTAGTAATTGGTTATCATGGCCACACAGAGAGCCTATCATTTCCTTATTTTCCTTTTGCTGCGGACATAATTAAAGAAACCCTTTTACTATCCTTAACCTCTTGGGCAAGTTTAAGTTCATTCTGTGCTTTAGCTTTTTTTAAACCATCCTCCTGTATATATTAGCTATTTGCTTGTACAGTACTGTACAGTATTCCTCTTGGAGCATTCCCCATTTTTCAGTTTCCTGTACTTGTTTTTCTTTATACTTAGCTGAGTTGAAAGTTCTTTAGTCAACTATTGTGGTTTCTTTAGACATCTCCCATTTCTTCTTCTTATTGGAACAGTTTTAGGTTGTGCCTTTTTATATCTCGCTTTTAAGGAACTCCCATCCATCTTGGACTCCCTTCTCTTTCAGTGTTTCGGTCCATGGAATCATAGCCAATACTTCCCTAAGTTTACAAAAACTGGCCATAAATTATAATTAATTTGGATATCATGATCAAACAAGGAGCCTTGTGGCACTGTGACTGAACTGCAGTATTACAGTCAAGACTCTGCTGAGGACATGGACCCCAACGAGCTTGGGTAGCCAGCTCAAGGTTGAGTCATCTTTCAATTCTTCCAGAATTGGTAAATTGAGTACCTAGCATGCTTGTGAGTAGGGGAGCAGATGTTGCGGTCATGTTATATCCATCTCCAGCACAATCATGCAGAGAGTGGACATTTTTGAATTTCGTGTTTGATTAATGCTGTTTGGTTTTAACAGTTTCTTGAAACAAGCAAACTTCATAACCCAGTTTTTTCAGTGTCACTTTTCATTGAATAATTTTAAAGAAACATACAAACATTAATAAGACAAAATTATACAAACTAAATAAACTAAACTAAACTACAAGAAGCTATTTACTTGTGCAGCCCTCACCCTTGGGACTATTCTTTGTTTAAAATCAACTTACTACATTATTGTTCTGTTGGCAACATTTCCTAATATTGCCCCATTCTTTCCAGAAATAAATTTATTCCTTGCTAGGAGTACAGTATATCCTTTTCCATTTTCAAATACATATGTCAAAAATGGGCTCCAGATATCTTTAAAATTATTAGTATGGTATCTTCCTTGACTAATGTACAAACCGCACATTAGTTTATGATTGATCGATATTTTCCACATTTTTATACCACTCTTCATTTTTACTCATAACCTGTTTGTAAAAGAAATGAACTATCTATCTGGAGGTGGACCACAGATTGCCTCCTTTTCTTGATCACCGGGGGGCGGGGGGGGGGAGGAGACACCATAGTTTCCTAAATTATCAAATACCTCAAGGTGGCATTAGCAACTTAGTTGTTTTCTGATTATCCACACTCTTGCTAACAATGCTCTTCTGCTGTCTACGCCGGATGAACAGCAGACCCCATGACAACATTCAGGAGGCAGAATTTTAGCCTCTGAGGTACTCCACCAATCATGTCATAGTCAGCACTTTCGAAGAAAAAGATGTCAAAAGGAGCCGAGAGCTTCAAAATGTTGAAGGTATCAGCTAACTGCAAATCTATTTATTTGGACTTAAATCGGGGGTTTATCTTTCTCTCCCATTACTGGACTTAATTTTAGCAGAGCATAATCAGAATTAACACATTCTCTCCCTAACTGCTCTGGTGAATTTGTCAGTGGTTCTTACCTGTGTACATTTGCCAAAAAAAAAAAAAAAAAGACATGGCTACCCTTGGTATTTTATGGCCTTTGGCCTGCACTGCTTAACCATTTCCCCTTTCAGTACTTCATGAACAGCTGAAAGACCCCCATTTAAACTCTACTTATATGTAAATTCAGATATAATGCATGTTACAGCGAGCTTGCCTGCTTAGTTACGGGAAACCCCGCATGTTCTGCATTCATTTTCTCTCACCCGTCTAACTTTTTCCTGCCAAAGGAAAATTCCACTTTGGAAACAGTAGCTCCTGACAGAGATCCCAAAAGCTTCAGGGCAAGTGGTGATAAGATACAAACTAGTTTGTGACAGCATCGGAAAAGCAGTGAACCAGTCTTTTCCCCAACCTAGTCCAAACTGTGTACACAGTATACAGAGGTACCTCGAATAACAACTGCCCCGTATAACGAATAATTTGGATAACAACTGCAAATTTCTGGGTATAGGGCTGCCTCTGATAACGAATTTTCCCTATGGGCTGCCTCGGATAACGAATCGTAATTCCTAGGTATAGGTCTGCCTTGGAGAACAAATTTTCTCTATGGGCTGCCTTGGATAATGAATCTTCCTATGGGCTGCCTCGGATAACGAATTTTCCCTATGGACTGCCTCAGATAATGAATTTCCAGCATGCATCAGTAAAAAAGTTATCCCAGGTGACAATGCATCTGTACCTTTAAAGTGCACTTTTAAAGAGTTTTGAACAAAAAACCAGGTGTCTGTGCCTTTTTCCTAGGCTCCAGAACGGATTAAATGGTTTCCCATTCATTCCTATGGGAAACTGTGTTTTGGATAACAACATGTTTCGGATAACAACTAACCTCGAAGAACGAATTACCGTCATTATCCGAGGCACCACTGTACTATCTTGAAGGCTCTGACTTGTGGCACATCCTTTACACTCCTAAATCTCCTTGAAAGCTTGCCCTCATATGCTAGGATGCCACTTTCCAAGTACAGTAGTACCTCGTAAGACTAATGCCCCTTAATACGAAAAATGCGTAAGATGAATAAAATTTCTGGGGATAGGAAAACCTCGTAAGACGATTTTTTTCCCTATGGGATGCCTTACAAGACGAATTCAATGCATTCCTGGGGGAAATGCATTAAACTGTGTTTCATAGGATGAATTTTTCGTAAAACGAATCAACCCGTAGAATGAATTAAATTCATCTTAAGAGGCGCCACTGTATACGTCTTCAACAAGTGAGGCTAAATCAAGACCATGCCTGAGCTAGACAGCAATTTGCATGGCCACAACATAAGCTGCTCCTGCTTTGCTTAAAGCCAGCACAATTTCCTTTGCAATGCACCCAGAAGTGCATTGTGGTGCCCTTCTGCCTGGTAAAAAAAAAAGGATCCATGCATTCTAGGACAGTGTTTTTCAACCTTTTTTGGGCAAAGGCACACTTGTTTCATGAAAAAAATCATGAGGCACACCACCATTAGAAAATGTTAAAAAATTTAACTCTGTGCCTATATCCGTCTCTAAAAGGTTCGCCATTGCTGGTGTAGGGAGAAGCAGGACAGAGGGGCCACAGATTTTGGCAGCCCGCTCTCTAGCACCCAGCAGTTCCCACTTACCTGTGTTGTTTTTTTAAAGACATTTTGCCCTGCATGGACTTCTGTGTCCAGTGGAGACCTGAGAAGGGGCACTGACTCTCCAGGAACACAAATAAGACCCAAAAGCCCATCTTGCTTTCCACACTGTGGCCAAGGCAGATGCCTTCAGCAAGTCCAGCGATAGGAGGGGAGGAGGATGAAGGAAGGCAGGAAGGAAAGAAGGCAGAAAGTGTTCTGCTTGTATACCGCCCCATACCACTTCAAGGAGTCTCTGGGCGGTTTACAGTTTTAATTACAGTAGGCAGGATGCTAGACATACACATATGCAGGCTAGAAATGAGCACGTTTCTATGAAGAGGGGAAAGGGTACGAATGGAAAGAGAGAGGTGGGGGGGAAAAGAAAGAAAAGACACAGAGAGAGAAGAGGGTGACCCAAGACAGAAAGAAAGGGGCAAGACTTCAAGGAACCCATCGCAGGGCCCCTCAGAGACGGCTCTTCCCCTCCCGGACCCTAAAGGCCGGCCGTCCAGCTGTCCAAGTAGCCCCCCCGCCCGCCCGCCTCCTCAACCCAGGCCCGACGGAGGCCTCCTCCATACCCTTCTCCTCGCAGCCCTGCCGTGGTGCTCGTGGGGCAGCCGGGCGCCCCTCCTCCCCTTCCCCTCACCTGGTGGTTTGTTCTGGGCTGGGGCTCCCGGGCCGGCTCGTGTTGGCGGGCGGGCTGTCGGGCGGCTCAGTCCATTGGTTGCTCCCAGGAAAGGGGTGGTGGTGGTCCAGGGTAAAAAAAGGAGGGGGGGAGAGGGAAGCAAGCGAGTCGCGGCAGCGGCGGCAGGCACAGGGCAAACACTAAGAGAATGAGCGGGGCCAGGTCTGGCCGGGGAGGAAGTGACACCAGCGCCACGGGCCTCGGGGGGGAGGAACCAAGCTGGCCCTTGGATGCTATTTATAGCGCCTCCCAGCTGTGGGCCGCCCGCCGGCCCTGGGTTGAATTTCTTTAGAACTTTTCAATTTTTCCCACGGCACACCAGGCAACATCTCGCGGCACACTAGTGTGCCGCGGAACAGTGGTTGAAAAACGCTGTTCTAGGAGTTAATAATAATAACCATCTGGGACAGCAAAGCTGGAAGGGATTCTGTGGATCATCGAGTCCAGAACTTCTCAGGAAGGAGCAATGGGGAACTGAACTCCCAACGTTTGGCTCTTAAACCACTGAGCTATCCATCACCTGTTGTCACAACATATCTGACAAATATACTTGCTATTGAGTTGAATGCTAATTCAGGGATCTGCCTGCCCCCACATATCCTGGCATGCTTCTGGCAAGCTGTCTGTTTAAAGTGTATAGTATTTGATGTGAAGCAGGTACTTTACATTAAACACGCCCTTCTAGATTATAAAAATAGATTCAGTTTTTAAACAACTAAAGGACTGCTTGGGGGATAAGAGAAGATGGATCCAATGACGCAAGACTGGTTTCTGGTCAACCATTGCAGTCAAGAGCCAGTATGCCTTGTAGAC
The DNA here is from genome assembly GCA_037367245.1 of Phrynocephalus guinanensis. Lineage (NCBI taxonomy): Eukaryota > Metazoa > Chordata > Lepidosauria > Squamata > Agamidae > Phrynocephalus > Phrynocephalus guinanensis. The sequence continues at coordinate 178,432,958 of CM074732.1, read as the reverse complement.
ACACAGTTTAGTTTCCTTGTGCACCATCCAAATTAGTTTATTTATTATTTATTCATTTTTATACTTGTTAGCCACCCAACTTTCCCTCAGGAACTCTGGACGGTGTACAACAAATTGTTCTATGTGGGTTAGACCCTGACAGTCACAGGTAGAACAGGCCTACTGAAATCAATGGGACTCAAATGTTTGTGAAGATTCTCTGTTATCCAGGTGTGTTTGCGTGGAAGTTGAGTCATGGCAACTTTCTTGAGAGTTTGAAGCATTTCGCTGCTCATCCAAGCAACTTTGCCAGTCTGAGGAAGGTTAGTGGCAAGTCCTCCATTTTATAGTTCACCTTGATTTCACATCACCCTGGTCTGAAGAGGCTCATAAGTAGGACAATGGCCTGAATAGGCTTGTTAGGTCGACAATAGGTCAACAATGGGACTCAAATGTAAAGAGTAATCAGATGTGGTTATCATTCCTTGATTCTGGGGCTGTGCAGCTTGCCCAAGGCCACACAGGTTGGCTCACGGGCCGACTTCCAACCTCAAGCTCTGCAGCCAAATACCTAAACCAGTGAGCTACCCAGCCATCTAAATACACATAACAGACAAATAGAGTAGTGTAACTTGAATTGCATAGAACATAGCTTTTCTATGTTGATGACAAGGACCAAGTAGAATAGCAGGGATTAGTATATAAAGGCACTTGGAGTTACTTTAAAAAAGAACCTGTACAATGCCATATCTTTGCCCATGCTGGTTGGTACTGCGTGGAGTCACAGGGCTAAAAGGTTGATTGTGGAGTTGGCCAATTGGTCCCATTTTTATTTACTACTTCTACAGTAATAGGACAACCAGGATGGTTGAAGGTCTGGAAGAGATGTCTTACGAGGAACGGCTTAGGGAACTGGGAAGGTTTAGCCTTTCAAAAAGAAGGCTGGGGGGGGGATATGATAGCTATGTTTAAATATTTGAAAGGCTGTCATATTGAAGAGGGAACAGGTTTGTTTTCCATGGCTTCAGAGACTAGGACTCGGGGCAATGGTTTAAAACTACAGGAAAAGAGATTCCATTTGAACATTAGGAAGAACTTCATGACGGTTAGAGCTGTTTGGCAGTGGAATATGCTGCCACAGAGGGTGGTGGGGTCTCCTTCTTTGGAGGTTTTTAAGCAGAGGCTGGATGGCCACCTGTCGGAAATACTGCGATGGGGGTTCCTGCATGGTGGGGGGTTGGACTAGATGGCCCTTGAAGTCTCTTCCAACTCTATGATTCTATGAGCATATCTTGAAGCTGCAGCAATAAATGGAGGGGGCAAGATGCGTCTCAAATTTCGCTGAAGAGAGGTATTCTTTTGGTTTTATAAAGGTAGCTGCTTGACTGACTCTTCCTCCATTTCCTGTGGAAACCATATGAATGAGCAATCTCCAACATGGCCAGTCCTCAACTCCCCTGCTCAGCTCGTGCAAACTCAAGCCTGTGGCTTCCTTGGCAGAGTCAATCCAATTCATAGTTCATCTTCCTGTTTTCTTGCTTCCTTCCACCTTTCCCAGCATTATTTACTTACCAAGAGCATCTTGACTTTTCACAATCTGCCAAAAGTATGACAGCCTCAGTTTTGTCGTGTTTGCCTCCAGAGAGGGTTCAGGCTTGAACCCAATTGTTCATCTTTCTGGCAGTCTACTCCAGCACCACATTTCAAAATAATTAGTCCCCCCACCCCACCCCGTCAGCTTTCCTTACTGTTCAGCCTTCACGCACATACATGGTGATCAGAAATACAAGAATGTGGATCATTTTGGCTTTGATCTCAGTTGACAAATCATTGCACTTGATTATCTTTTCTAATCCCTTCACTGCTGTGCTTCTGAGTCTCGGTTTCCTTCTGATTTCTTGATTGCAGTCTCCATTTCTGTAGCTTCCTCTCTCCCTCTCTAATGTCCTCAGAGGGTGCTCTCTGTGAGAACCAAAGCCTGGTATAATGCAGAGGTCAGTCAATTAAACTTGCTGTTCCAAATAGCCAATGAATACATTGTGAATATGACAATAAACATGGCAAACCTTTGCAATATGTGTATGAACCCCAAGGTAATTACACAGAGTACTGAAAAACTTGGCATGTGTGTCTTTTTTAGACAGTAAGTCTACAGACAGTCTCGTATCTACAGACATTTTTAATTGGTTACATTTTTTCATTGCTAGCGTTAAAGTTGTGTAGTTCGTCCCTAGTCATGTTTTTTGCCTTCCTCATATTCAACTGCAGTCCTACTTTGACACTTTCTTCTTTCACTCTCACTAAAAATAATTTCATGTTGATGTATTCTCTAAGGCTTTCACAGCCAGGATCTGATAGTTGTTGTGAGTTTTTTGGGCTGTTTGGCTGTGGTCTGGAAGTTTTTCTTTCTGTCATTTCGCCAGACTCTGTGGCTGGCACCTTCAAAGGGCAAGGGAACTAGGAGTCCTCTCTGTGCTCTGGGTTATAAAGTGAGTGAGACTGGGGTTTTTAAAGTTGTGGGAAAGAGGAAATTTGCCCTATGCAGGAGACTAGGTGTTAGTCATTGTACAGTATTGTGATGAATGGATTAAGAAGTTTCAATGCAATCAGGGGTAGCAACGATCCTTGATGGATCGTTGATGAGTGTCGTTAGCTGTTCTATTGTGTGAACTGTTCACGTTGAAGAAGAAAAACAGCCTCCAACGAACAAATTATTTCTGCCATACATAAAAGGAGTCACAGACCACATGGACAAAATGTTGAAAAAACACACAACCTACAAACAGTATTTAGACACACCACAAAAATAAAACAGATGCTACAGTCAGGAAAGGACAAAAGGAACCCATGCACCACCGCAGGAGTACAGTGGTACCTCTGATAACGAATTTAATTCGTTCTGAGAGGCAATTTGTTATCAGAAAAATTTGTTATCCGAAACGTGGTTTCCCATTGAAATGAATGGGAAACCGATTAAACTGTTCTGGAGATCTGAAAAAAGGCAAAAAAGCGGGGGGGGGGGTGTCCAGACCTCTTTATAAAATGCACTTTAAAGGCTTGCAGTGCTGGAACTCCTTCCATCCCTCCACAAACTATGCATCCTGCAATGCATGCAGGGTACACATTTTTTGCAAGGCATTATGAAACATTTGTTATCTGAGGCTGCCCATAGGGAACATTTGCTATCCGAGGCAGCTCTATACCTGGAAGTTTCCATTTGTTATCCGAAAAATTTGTTATCCGAGGTATTCTTTATCCGAGGTATTACTCAATACACCCTGAAACAAAATGGACATGAAATCTTCCAGGACACAGAGGTACTGGACAACACTACCAATCACTATGTCAGACTACACAGGGAAGCCACTGAAATCCACAAACATAGGCACAGTTTCAACAAAAAAGAAGAAAGTCTAAAAATCAACAAAGCCTAGCTTCCAGTACTAAAAGCTGCAGAGTGCAAAAGGTTAAAGCTCAATGATTCCCATCCAGCCACAAGCAAAAGTGATCAGTTCACATGATAGAACAGCTGTCGTTGCTACCCCTGATTGCATTGAAACTTCTTAATCCCTTCATCACAATACAATGACTAACACCTATTTTCCTGCATAGGACAAGTTTCCTCTTTCCCACAACTTAAAAAACCCCAGTCCCTCTCACTTTGTAACCCAGAGCACAGAGAGAACTCCTAGTTCCCTGAGCTCCTTGCCCTCTGAAGATGCCAGCCACAGAGTCTGGTGAAACGTCAGGACGAAAAACTTTCAGAACAAGGCCAAACAGCCTGAAAAGCTCACAACAACTATAATTTCATGTTGCTGCTGCTTTTCTGGTGGTAAAGGAGTGTCATCTGTATACCTTAAATGGTTGATGTTTCTTCCACTTTAATATTTCCATTTTAAAACACATTTTATACCACCTATGAGTTAAAACTGCCCCAGAGCTTAACAGCAGATACAAGTCTTCCCATAGCCTTACAGTCTAAAAAAGACACAACAGAAAAGGAAAAAAGGGAATTGGCAGTAGGTAGAAGAAAACAATATCATGCACCAGATTCTTAGTTACAAAGTTCAGCAGGTCATGGCAATGGATCTAAGCACAATTAATTCCTGACCCCCCCACTCCTCAATGGAAGGAGGGGAAGGGTGCTCTCTGTTAGAACTATAACCTGGCATAATGGAGAGGTCACTCAAATTAACCTGCTATTCCAAAGTGCCAATTATTATTATTACCACCAGTGTTCTCTTTCTATGTAGAAGTTTGTAAGAAACACTGCAAACCTCTGCAGCGTGTGGGCAGGGGGCAATTACAGGGACTATGAAAACCTTTGTGTTTATGCAGTTGAATAGCCTGGAGTGTTGCAGTGGTCAGTGACGGTCTAGGACTCAGGGGACCCTGCTCTGAATTTCTACTGAGCCACAGAAACTCAAAGCGGTGCTGGTAAAACAGCTCCTTACCGTAAATATCCCATGGCATGATCCATTGATAAGATTGTGTCCTGAATATACCAGAAAGGGCTGCTTTGCTGAGAACAAGCTCCTCTAAAACCACCCTTCCATCTCTGGAGGAATAGCTCCAGGATGTCCACCCCCACCCCCATCCCCCAAAAAAGAGAGTAGCCCTACTTGGGCACAAAACACAGCTGGACTGGCTCACATGTGGCTCCAAACGTGAGCTATTTCTCAGTCTGATCACACACCCACACACCCTGAAAGCCCTGTTAGAGTTGCAATAACTTGATTCCAACTTCACACCGCATGGCGTGCAAGGTGCAACAACAGAAGAAACCACCACTTAGAAAGGAAGCACAAGGGAAGAACAATCTGCTGTGGTTGTGGTGTCTTACCTTAAGATTTATATTTTAATATTTTTCATATTCCTTCCCTTTCTTCTTCTGCAAATTCAATGTGCTGTTAGCTTGCAAAAATTCTAATATTTTACTGGAAACATACTACAGTACATCTCTCTCTCTCATAGTCCTTTAAATAGTCATCCAGCTAATTCCATTCTGATGCCCCCTTCATGTGTTGGACTCCAACTCCCATCATCCACAACCAGCATAGCTAAACCTGGAAGGCGCTAGGCAGGAAATGATTTACTAAAACAACAGCCCCTCATTGCTCACTCCGGACATGGCGAGTGCATGGTGGGAATAAAATATCTTTCTAGCAATGTGTTGAGTGACATTTTTATACTAAACACTGGACTACTGTTAGGAACTCTGCCAGTTCCCATTCATGGGTTCCCAGAAGGTAATAAAAGTGCTTATTATGTAACAGTCCACAGGTTCCTGACTTTACCCTTTGCACTATTAGGTTACATTTCGCCGCCGCCACACTCCCCACCCTATCTAAAAGGTCTAGGGGCCTCCGGCAGTCCATAGTAAATCTTTTCTTGGACTTAAGTTTGCAGAAGTAATGTTGTTGGTCCGTGCAGTCTCCCCATCTGAAAAAGCACTGTATTAATCAGTAGCATACCTAACAGTTGAGAAACAGAAAACCCACTGTAACCTCAATTGGAATAGTGGTGGTGGGGAGGGAATATAAGTTTGCCATAGAAGATTTATTTTCAACAAGTAGTATAGATGTGTGTTCTTTTATAACTATATTTATGAAAGTCTCTTTGATAGGCATGCTCTTTTTTCACCTTTTTGAAAAAGCACGTCAGGGTAGCTTCCTGTGGATATTTTTCTAAGATGGCCAAAATGCTAATTTCCCCTCCGAGTCACTGGTTTCAAAAGACTGACTTACAGCTTTTTCTCTACCAATGCCTTCTGGATACTGACCACAAATTCTATCATCCCCTGTCAATGAAACCTGGCGGCAGATAATGGGTCCCCAAATCTGAAAGGAGGGTGGTATAACAACAGAACCAACAAAAGTGGACTGTAGTTCACCTGAAGGGCACCAGCCTATGGAAGGCTGTGATCTAGTCCAGTGGTTCCCATCCTGGGTAACCCAAATCTCCTTGGAATAACACACACCCCAGGAGCCTTCACCACTAGCTGTGCTGGCCAGGATTGCTAGAAGCATTAGTCCAAGAACATCTGGAGAACCAAGGTTGGGAACCACTGGTCTAGACATTTGATGCTGTAACTTGAGAAGCTGACATGTTTCCCTCAGAAACAGCACTGGCCACAGTCACAGGACAAAGCAGCTAGGAGCTTTGGGACTGGAACAGGAATCTCATGTTTGGCATCCGGACCAGAGGCACTTTTGACCCATATCCTCACAGGCTGAGAAAGGCTTTAAGAAAAAGGATTAGATCACATCCGTGTTTTCTTCTTTTTCCTTTCTTGAACTTCCTTTTGTTAATCATTACGAGCTTATGCTTGATTCTTTTTTTTTAATCAAGAAAGGAAAAAAGGAAGATGGATCAGGAAGATCTAAATGGCTCAATTAAGGGCAGAACTTAGAAAAGTTACTTTTTTTCGACTACACCAGAGCCCTGGCAACTGGACTTCTTTTCTTGTGAGATCAAAATGTTTCATTATTCATCTAGGCAGCTTCGTCATTCTGAGGAAAGTTAGTGGCGAGGTCTCCAATTTATAGTAAAATTACCTATAAATCGAACTATAAATTGGCGGCCTCACCACTAACATTCCTCAGACTGATGAAGCTGCTTGGATGAGTAGTGAAACAGTTGGATCTCACACGAAAACAAGTCCAGTTGCCATGACTCAACTTCCAGATAACCTTACCTGGATGACTGAGAATCTTCACACATGTTCCGAATCCCCAACCAAAATGGGGATTCTGGGAGCTGTAGTTAAAAAAAAACTAGAGGGAAGTCATGTTAATCTTTCATAGGCAATATTCTTTTGTGATCAAATTAATAACAAACAGCAATCAAAAACAATTCACAATTTTTATGATATGGACTACAATCTGCTTCTTCAGCTGCAGGTAACCCATGAAATATCATACTAAAATAAATCTATTACTCTTTAAGGTGCCATATTTCATTTTGCTAACATAGCTACCACTTTGAAAAGTCTTATGGTACCTTAGTGATAAAAAGTTTTATTTCATATAAAGTTTTTATGGACAGCCAAGCCCTCCTTGAAGCTCCATTTTGTTGTCATGTGCCATCTCATTTCTGCTTCATGGGGACCCTATGATCAGTCTCCCAATGTCCTGCCCTCAACATCCCTGCTCAGCCCTTGCAAACCTAAGCCTGTGGTTGCTTTAAGAAGTCAATACACCTCATGTTTCATCTTCCTCTTCTCCTGCTTCCTTCTGCCTTTCCCAGCATTTTCTTGTCCAAATAATCTTGCCTTTTTATGATGTGCCCAAAATAAGAAAGCCCCAGTTTTGTCATGTTTGTCTCCAGAGAAGGTTCAGGCTTCATTTGATGTAGGACCCACTTGTTCATCTTTCCAGCAGTCCAGGGTATCCACAAAGTTCTCCACCAGAACATTTCAAATGAATGGATTTTTCTCTAGCCTTCTGCCTGCCTCTCCCTGACCCTTTGTTATTCCTGGACTATCCCAGAGCTCTGCCTGAGAGCTTTGATCTCTAGTCACCACAAAAGTGGAAAAACAAAGCAGGCCAGCATGAACCTTGGGTAAGTCAAAGGACAACAATGGAAGTCAAAACCAATCCACCCTCTGCCCTTCCCCAAAGCTACCTGCAGGTGCTAACCTCTGGCGGATGGATCGGACCACTGATTGTGCAACAGTGATTGCCAGATCCCTCTTGGCTTAACACACAGAATGTGTATAATAGAACAGGAGTTGTTTGGGGCCTATGAGGCCATGACCCCTCCACCCGCTCAATGCAGCAATGAGTACTGTCTATTCCCAGCATTTGGTGCTCTGTACCCACAAATTGGAACAGACATTTTATTCAACTCAATACAGTAATACCTTGGTTTAAGAATAACTTGGGTTAAGTGCATTTTGCAAGACAAGGAAACATTTCTTCTAAAATTTTGCCTTTGAAGACATACTGCTGTAAAACGCTCAATTTTATCATCCCAGTGAATAACCCCTGGCAGACTATTCTTCTCTGAACCTAATACTGTTAGGTATTGTATTCAAATATAGTTTAAATAGCCATTGCCAATAAAGTGGTTATACTAATATATTCAATTACACTCATATATTCTGCTTTAACACTCAGCAAAGCAAAGTCATTGTAGATAGAATGGCAATTTAAGTATAATCAATAAGCAGTCATTGTAGATAAAAGTGATTGGTTACTAATTACTTAAACATATATACACATATGTATTTCTTTTAATAAGCCACAGAGCATAAGAAAATGGTTGAAGTTTGGTTCAAGAAAAGCATTTCAGTCTCTGTCTTTCTCTTCCCCCCAACTCCCAAAAGTAAAAGGCAGGCACAGCTTATCTTGAAATTCCGTTCCCATGTACTGGAATAGTAGGGCCGCTGAATGTATCTTTCTGTGGAACAATGAATCCCTGTAAACAAGCGGGAGCATCTTGACGCAAGCATGACTATGGTGGGAGGACTGTTCTACAAGATTGTTTCTAACTAGCAAGTATCCTGTGTGAATAAGCTAGGACTGTTTTCTCCTTGTTAGAATATGTGTGACAGGTGCATGTTATCTTTTTACATAGAGGCGGGGGGAAGAGCAGAATGGAAATTGATAAAAGTTTCATGTTCCCATTGATCGGGGCCTCAGACTTTCCGAATGATCGGCTGAGGACAAGTAGAGCCTTTGTAAATAAACTTTTCTCTGCTTCTACAAGCCTTGGAGAATTCTTCTTCCTAAACCCCAAGGGAGCGCGGTGAAATTTTGAACCTGGTTTCCTTACATCTGGGGGCTCGGGTCCGGGATGGAACCCCCCCTTGGGATAGGAAGCCAAGCCTAGCGTACCTAACAGCCAGCGTTGGACTCGAACTTCCAGTGCGCACACCTTTCCATTGTAAAGGGGAATTTTTCGGGCTCAGCGTGTGGTGGAGAAGGGCGCTCGGAGAGAAAAGTGCCGGCCGGAAGAAGAAGAAGAGACTCCGCGGAGCATTTGGTAAGCAGACCGGTCTGGAAGGGAGGGAGACGTGTTTCTCTGCTGTCCCGATAAGGGGTTAAACCCCACTGTATAAGAGAATCTTTCGGAAGGGAGGGAGAAGTATTTCTCTGCTGTCCCAGTAAAGGGGTTGAGCCCCATTGAGTAATTGTAATAGAAACAGAACGACGGTTCTGGTGTATTTTTTAAAAGGGAAAGAGAGAGCTGTGCTCTGTGTCCCTTGTGGGCTGGAACCCACTGAGTATTGAAAAGGGGCGGAAAAAGCCTTTGTGTGTTCTTTAGAATAGTTAAAAAGGTTATTTGCCAGGTAGGGGTTTAGTTTTAGGTTGGGAAGCGGGACTTGAAATGTGGTAATTTGTGTGGCTATTGATCCAGTGATTGAGTGTGAGATTGAGAGATCGGGGTTTAGAATTCCCTTTGGTCAAGCGAAATCTGGATCGTGCATTTCCCGTCATCAGGCGACTGAGCGGGTCACGGTCAGCAGCGAGTGTGCGTATGCGTGTTACTCGAACTCAGAGCAGGAGCGGATCAATAGCAGTGTGTGGGAGATTATAGGAACCTTGTAAGAAAAATAAATAAAATGATAACAAACAATACCAGCGAGCCAACAACTCCCTTAGCTTGCTTCCTTGTAAACTGGAATTCTGCCATCAAACATTATGACTTTGGTGTTAAAATACAGAGGGTGCGGCCCGAGACTCTGTGTCAAATGCAATGGCCGATTCTCCTAAATACTTGGCCCTCAGAGGAGACCTTTGATAAAAAATAATCAGGCAATTGTGACTACAGATTCTTAAAAGCTACCTGGAACATATGCCCTATGTTGAAATGAAAAGGGAACTGTAAAAAGAAACCCGTCATGAATCAGGAAATATAGAGAATTGCCACTCCAGCCAAATTATTTGCCTTAAGAAAACAAAAATCCACCAGAACCCTCAGATGACCAATCCAGAGGGAGAAAGAGAGAGAGCGAGAGGAAAACCCCTTGACGTGCTGAAGAAATTGACAAGGAAAGTGATGATGATGAGACAGAAGGACCCCAGAATCTAACAACAGGGGCAGTGACGGCGGTCTTGGAAAACAATCCAGATGCCTGCCTTCCAATAGTACCGCCCCCCCCCATATCCGTTTACTCCAGATATACAATCAACAGCATCTCTCACCCAGAATAATCCGTTAGCCCAAGACAGCCTAACAGAGACTCATTGTCTGGTTGGCATACTTGCCCAACCAAATTGTCCGCCACAGCAGGACACACCAATCATAGGAAGCATCAGGACTACTCATAGGAAGCACACCCCAATCCAGAAATGACGCCAAGTCCTCTTTAGATGTCCAGCCTGAGAGTTAAAGAATGGACCCTGACAGTCTGAACGCCCAACTTCCGTAAGCAGCAAAATTCAGCAGTAGAGCTATACCCCAGATAGATGACTGCCAGATCATCCCTTGCCCTCCAGTACGTGTGCTCCACTGTCCAGGAAGCACACCTCCACCATCCAAATGTGCCATCAGGCTCCACCACAGACATCCCTGTGCCACAGATCCCGTCAGCCAGATACCAGAACCACTACACCGCCCCCCCCCAAAAAAAAAAAAAAAAAAAAAAAAAGCAGAGGACCCATCTGCCCCAGTTCTCCAAAGACTAGCCACGTGTTCCAGAAGGGTCAAAGACAGTTGATGAGAAAATCAGAGGAAGTGAAGTTTTGTGATGCAGTACCACCCTTCTCTTCCGCAGAGACAAAGGGACTGGGAAAAGATTTTTTTTTTTAAAGAACATTCCCCCATCTACAATCTTAGATGTACTCCAAAGATGAGGTGCATCCCAAGCGCCTTTCTGAAGATGCCTTTGCCAGGCTTACAGACAATGTTCCCCCCATGGCTCCAGAGTAATCTGCAGTCAGGGCCACAGTTTAAAATTGCCTCTATGTCTCCAGCAGCCTCAAACATGAGAAGAATATTCAAGGCCAGGAAAATCTATGGTCCTTTTGCTGCCTTCTAATGACAATTCACCCAACAGGTGAACAACAATATATCTATAAATATTGCACTTGCAAAAATGGGGTCCCCAGCCCAAACCAATCATTTTCTGGCCCAAAAGGCTTTCAGGACTCACTACCCAAAAGTTCCTGCCTCTTACATATAGGCAGCCTCCAAATTTCCACAATGATTAACAATTCCATGGTTAACTTTTTTCATGGGTCAGTCCAGATGACCTCTGGTCCTCCCCAATGTTCACCTTTGTTTCCCAGTCTGTGCTGGACATGCAGAATAGGAATCCAGGAGCAAGTCATTTTATGGGACACCAGACATGCCAGCCAGAAAAAATAGGACATCTAGACCCCAGACCTGTTCAATGCCACATGTGCCAGAGATCAAGTCTCTTATAAGCAACTGTGAGAAACAACTTTCAGGAATATCCCCCTTCCTTTTCAAGCCCAACTCTGTGCTCAAGCACCCAGGATAAAGCACCCAGGAATTACCAGCTCATCCAGATGTCCACTAACACAACACCCCAGAGCCCATCAACCCACAGAGGGATAGCCAAGCTGAACTACAGCTCCTAAAACTTCCCCCTTCAAGACTTCTAGGAATATTGCTGAATTGACTTGTTAACATTGACTTTGCATTATAAGCCTCAAGCTGAGTTCTCTGCTTGCTTGCAAGCTTGTGGTAGTATTGTAACATTCATTGCCTTAAATAAACAGAAGATGGACACTTGCAACTGCCCTTCCCTACAGGATTCAGATCTTTGAATATTCCCCACAGAGAAAAAGGAGGTGTTTTATTGTACTCCAAAAAGCAAAGCCAAGCAGCGTTTGTCTTCCCTGCCAGAAAAACAACCCCCCTTCACAACTTTGCTATTCAGCCTCTGAAAAACAGACTCTATTAACTCATGTGTATTGCTTTCTTTTAGCTATGGGTAAGGCAAATTAGGGTGTTTGAAAACTCATAATCTTTATTTTTGCCTCTTTATCTAGAAAGAGGAGAAGTAAAAATCTCATAGGAAGCATTCGAGGAAATTCAAAAGGGCCAGCGGCTCTTCCTCCTCCTTTTTTTTCTCCGTTTGCTTTCATTGCCAGAAAGAGCAGAGCAAGGCACTTTGCCAAGCCAGGAATCCACTCTCATTTTTTTAAGCTCAGCCGATAGCTCCCGTAGAACAAAGCGTCTTTGTTTATCTCCACTCCAGAAGAACAATAACTTTTTTTTTTACTCACAGAGTGCAGCTTATTATCCACTCCTTGAATCTCAAACAAAATAAAAAAAAAAGGGGGGGAAACAAATTTATGCCTTAAATTGAGCTGAGAAAATTACTTTTTTTCTGATGCCTTTTGCCTAAAAGCAAATAAGCTTCACAGCTTGAACAGAGGACAAAGTCTTTTTAAGAAACTATGTGGTCTCTTTTTCAACAATAGGCATATGGAATGGTCCTGTTTACAGGTTAACTCTTTTTCTGTCAACAGGAAGTTAGCTTACTAGGAACAGTCTTTTAGGCTTGTCCATCACTCAGTAAAAGCCTACAGGAGAGACATGCTTTAAATACCCCATGGGAAACGATGGTGTTTCAATAGCACTCAAACTAAGAAAAGGCCAAGACAGCTTTTCAGGTTTCCTGATAGAAGTTAACCCAGACATTAGGGTAAAATCTTCTAGGAACAGCAGCTGAAAAAACACAGAAGGTCAGTTCCCTGCCAGAAGAGAACAGGAATCAGCCTGGCTATACAACAAGCAGTTTTTATTCGCTCTTGATAACAGTAGGCCTCATTCACTGTCTCATAACAGACAGGAATGCACCATTGCTCAGCAACCCCCCTTTCCTTCAGTTCTGATCTCCAGCACAGCTCAAAGAGAGCAACTAGGAACAGTCTTTTAGGAAATATGTGAAACCTTTTTCAACAGAATACCTTGCTGTAGAAGTCATGGACAATGCTCAATTTTCTCACTATGCTGCCTTAGTTCAAAACATTTCTTTTTCCAGGAATGCAGTATTGAGACTGACATTGAACTTTGCCTTTTTTTTCTCTCATGCTATCAGCCTACAAAATGCAGCAGGACATACTTAGCCCTTTTTGCCAGTCTGAAAATAATACAACCTGATTTCTCGCCTGCCTGCTTTTCCTTGAAGAAATCCATTACATTTCACAGGCTCACTACTGTTGGACTATGCTCTTGATAATAGACCACTCTCACTGACTTTGTTAGGAAAACACAGTAATGCACTTTTGCAGACTTCTTGCATACTTACCAGCACAATTTTTGGATGCAAAACAGGCTCTTAATATTTCCAGATACTCGTGTGTGTGTTTTTCTGATATTTTATTCACAGATGGCTATGCCAGAGGCCTGCTGCAGCTGTTTCCAGTTCCCAATCCAGGTGAAGGGATCTCACGACCATCACCTTGTGTTGCCAGCCGCCCCCCAGAGGAGAAGCCTGCCTTTTCCGTCCTAGATGTGCCATCCCAGACGAGGCCAGCGCCCAGTGGATTCATCTCCTAGATGCCCCAGAGGAGAGGCCCTGTGAATCTCGCTGCAGGATCGCTGCAGGACCTCCGGCCAGTAAAGAATCAACGCGGGGATCCGGTTTCTACCACGGACGGCTGTCCTTTCTGCCTTGCCCTTTCGTGACTCCAGCGTTCTCAAGTTCCAGAAAGCCATCCTGATAACTCCACTTGACTCTGATTGCGTGTTCCCTCGGGGAACGGGAGAAGCAAGAAGAGGGTGCTCTGCTTTGTTTTTCCTCTCCAGCAGCCATTAGCCATTGATCTCCAGAGCGGCGGACCTTCCTCCTCCAGCCTTTTTCTCCCAGAATTCTACTTGCCTTGAACACTTCCGTCTTAGGTTTAACCCTTTCTTTTCCAGCAGGAAATTAGCCGGCAGCAGGCAGACAGTTACCTGAAAGCTGTTCGCTTTAGACCCTCTCTACCTACACTAAGCTGTCTCTGTGTGTGGTTTTATTCACTCTGTGCTATGACTTCCACATTTGATCCTCAATCTGTGCCCATCACACATGCAGATAGTGTTATTCCTAAGCAGCTAAGGCCCATTTCCACGCCACAAGAAGCCCCTGAGGATGACCCTGCGTCCCCAGGCACTTCCGTGGAGCGTCAGCCCACATCCCATACTGTTACTCAAAATAGTGATACTGGAAACACACGTCCTCGCGATACCTTAGTTATTTTAAGACCATTTCATTGTTCAACTCGCCGAATTGTAATTCTAGGCCACAGCTTTGTTTATTGGGCGGCTCGATACGCTCGTTCTTCAGTTTTGGGCACAAATCTCCGCCTTGGGGATCGTGTTCAAGTAGATTGGCGAGGGAAACGAGGTATGTTATGGGATGCCTTTTTTGAGACCGCATCTCTCCTGGCCTCTCAAAACCCATTTGATTTTCTACTTGTTCACTTGGGCGGCAATGACTTGGTTAAAGCAAAGGGCAAAGCCTTGTCATTGAAGATTATTGCCGATTTGAAAACTTTTCAGCTTCTTTTCCCACATATTCAGATCATTTGGTCTGCTATACTTCCTAGAATGATGTGGCGTGGCGCCCCTGATCCAATCAAAATTGATGAAGCCAGAAGATGCGTAAATCGTAAGGTAGCAGCAGCTATGCATTCAAGCATTGGGAAGGCAATTTTTCACCCTGATATTACAGTTTCTCGAACCCACCTCTTTAGAAATGATGGGGTTCATCTAACAGATCAAGGCTTAGAAATTCTGCTGCATGATTTCCAAGCGGGCCTTCGTAATGTTCTTGGTGATGTAGTGGTGCTCTAAATGTGTGCCTTATATCCCTGCTCAGGTTTTTATAAGCCATTTTTCTGCCTTAACTTCAATTCTGGTGCCATATCAAACATAATAGTTTTTGGTTGCTTTCGTTAATACCTTTCTGCTCACAGAATATATATATACACACTTGTCAGAGATATCCTCCTAAGTGTGTGTATATGCCTTGCATTTGGATTACTTTTATGTATTGCTGCTCAATCAATTAACTCTAGAAGCTGAGGCTGGCAAACTAAATTGGGTATGTAAACTTAAAACAGCCTACACTTTGAATGCCTTAAAGGGTCACTCTATTGCTTGGTTAGGCATGGCCTTTCCTGACAAGTTCTAGACTTCTATAACCACTCCAGCACCAAAAAACTCTTGACTCTCACCCCCACACTTTGACATTCCTTTTTTTACCCCTTTTAACACAGGAGGGATTTGCGGATTTCAGCAAGGTGCCTTTAAATCACTTTGCATCACTTTGTCCTTTTGCCTTTAACAGCTTCAGGTGTGTGTGTGTGCGGGACTTTGCAGTGATATTCATCAACACACAATTTTGTTTTTGACAGCTTTCATCATTCCTTGACTTTCACATTTTATAACACACCACAGCTTCAGAACTATGACAGTGCAAATCAAGAAGCTGTTGCAACTGCTTCCACTATACATCATTGAATTAATTATGTGTTTTCGGTACCCCATCCATAGAATTTGGAGTACCAATGACTGTGATTTTGCTTTTAAGTGCCTTTATGTCTAGTTACTGAGTCCAACCAGATGGATGAATGCTCCCCATGCAGTGCTGCAGTTCGCCAAGAGAACAAGGTGATAAACGCACTGGTCTAATATACACAACAGATGCTTGCATGCAAACAGACAAGGGAAAATCAGGGAAATATTTTTGCTTTCAGACAGTCCTTTTGAAGTCCCTGAGTATGCTAAGAATCTGTTTGTTGATGCCACAAAGAGGGCTTGTTCTAAAACTTGACATGGACCATCATAGTTACTTGGTCATGTCTGCCTTCTCCCCAAAAACAGCGCAGTTCCTGTGGGAGATTTAGCATTGGGACTTGAAAAAGAAGGTGTCTGAGATTCCCTTTCTAACATATCTCAACATGAAAACATGTGATACTGCCTGGTTTCCCTACATGTATCCTGCAATTTTAAAGGCTGAAAAGCATTTTACCTAGGACAAAAGGAGGCCATTTCACTTTTATTACAGCCCAGGCAACATCAAGGCTCCAAGCCTGTAGTTAGCTGCCCAGCAGACCTATCTTTTGCCTATTTGACAATGCCTCTGAAGACAGGTGCTAGCCTTCATTAGCCCTCAGTACCCTCAGTGTTTCGTATAATGGCCTACAGGTAATGTCCATTCCACTGTGTATTTGAGGCTCTCACAGAATGTGTATTTGGTCAATTTACATATTCAATAGAACAATTAACAGTGAGCTAGATAAAATATCTCACTTTCCACTTTACACAGGAGTGGGGAAGCATTTAAAGACAATGACTACATTACCTATTTGATCCAAGAGTATAAATCTCTTTCCTGGACGACTCTGTAAGAGTGTCCATAGAAAAGAGATGGGAGATGTTAGGTATTGTATTCAAATATAGTTTAAATAGCCATTGCCAATAAAGTGGTTATACTAATATATTCAATTACACTCATATATTCTGCTTTAACACTCAGCAAAGCAAAGTCATTGTAGATAGAATGGCAATTTAAGTATAATCAATAAGCAGTCATTGTAGATAAAAGTGATTGGTTACTAATTACTTAAACATATATACACATATGTATTTCTTTTAATAAGCCACAGAGCATAAGAAAATGGTTGAAGTTTGGTTCAAGAAAAGCATTTCAGTCTCTGTCTTTCTCTTCCCCCCAACTCCCAAAAGTAAAAGGCAGGCACAGCTTATCTTGAAATTCCGTTCCCATGTACTGGAATAGTAGGGCCGCTGAATGTATCTTTCTGTGGAACAATGAATCCCTGTAAACAAGCGGGAGCATCTTGACGCAAGCATGACTATGGTGGGAGGACTGTTCTACAAGATTGTTTCTAACTAGCAAGTATCCTGTGTGAATAAGCTAGGACTGTTTTCTCCTTGTTAGAATATGTGTGACAGGTGCATGTTATCTTTTTACATAGAGGCGGGGGGAAGAGCAGAATGGAAATTGATAAAAGTTTCATGTTCCCATTGATCGGGGCCTCAGACTTTCCGAATGATCGGCTGAGGACAAGTAGAGCCTTTGTAAATAAACTTTTCTCTGCTTCTACAAGCCTTGGAGAATTCTTCTTCCTAAACCCCAAGGGAGCGCGGTGAAATTTTGAACCTGGTTTCCTTACAATACTGTGTTTAAGGAATCCACAGATCACCCTTACACATTATATGCCAAGTTATGTGTAACAAAAATGGTGAGTCCCCATCTATTAAAAGGCAAAGTCTCTAATTATGCTGCTCTTCACCACAGATGCTTTTCTGCATGTGAATTTTCTTTCAAAGGGATGATGTCAGGGAAACTCCAGATCCAAGACAATACATAATCCTAGATACTCTCACACTGTGGGCATCCATTGTATTATCTGCAGGGTGTTTTTAATCAAGGGGACTCTTCTTTGTTCAGAGGGACAAAACAGGAAGAGACCCATTTCTTCCATCTCGGCCTCTTTCCAGCTCCAGGGAAGTCAAGCAGAGTTCCAAGGGAACTATCTGGTTGCAAACAGACGGAAAAAATAATAAAATTAAATTAAATAAATAAAAAAGGAGGGGAACTACCATGCTTTGGATATCCCCGTGGCATTCAAATAAGGGAAAGACTCATCCTAGATCTAAACACGGATTTGCATGGAGGAAATCTGTAGGATCTTTGTTTTTGCAACAGGACAGCCAGGCTTCTACAGCTTTTCTGTTGCAATCTAGAGCAAAAAAAAAAGGGTGTAGTTTATCCTTCTGGCCCGCCTGCTCAAAGCAGTCAAAGAGGGCTATTGAGAGAGCTTTTATATAGCGTGACCGAGACGGCAGAGCGAACAGCTTGCACGGCGAGCGCGGAGCCCAGCGGCCGTGGCATGCGGCCAAAAGCGAGGCAACCGCCCTCCTCCGAAGGAGCCCAGCCCGGGCAGCGGGAGGCAGCGAAGCGCTGGCTGGCGAATCAATCGGAAGGAAGGGATTATATCAGCTCGCGGAAGGTTACAACCAGCTTTCACAGCCTCTGCGTCTGGACCAGCGCATCCACGCATCCGAGGCGGCGTCTTCTTCGGTGAATTTGTGTGTGTGTGTGTGACAAGCCTCCTGGTTGGTCCACGAGACCCTGCAATGGTTGGCAGGATAGAGTCGAGCGCTCTGATTGGTGGTACCGTACCTGCAATGCGTCAAGGGGGATGATGCTCGAGCGCCGGCGAGGGTTTTGTGTGAATGGCTGCACGCGGGCGGAGGGGAAGGTTTCCCGCCAGCAGCTTCGGGCCGCTGTTTGGACAGGACGGCGTTGCAGGGAGGGGGGAGGTTGCCGTGGCGGAGGCCTTGGCAGTTTGGTTGGCTTGGGGGGGGGGCGGGATAGGTGATATTCTGCTTCCCTTATTATGCAATTCTCAGCACGCAAATTGCAACCTGCAAGTCTTGGGTGGACCTTCGGCATTTGGAAAAAAAGCTGGTCGTCGTTCCTCCCGCCCCCCCCCATCACTTCACTCGCCAGGCTCCCCTCGGTGTGGAAGCGCCCCAATTGATCTTTAGGCATCAGATGAAAACGGCGTCATGATGATCAGCTGGGAGGGGATGTGTGCCACCTACATCTTGTCATTCCCTAACCAGGGTGCTTCAACGCACGCATGGCAAAGACAGTGGATTTCTGCTCCCCTTCCCCCCCCCATTGGATCGCCCTTGATTGCCAGCTTTTTACAGCCTCCCACTCCCCATCAAAAAAAAGAGAGAGAGAGAGGGAGTGGGAGGAAGTATGTGAGACGCGCCTTTAGGAAAGCATCCCTTGCTTACGGGGCAACCGCCCCCCCCCCGCCCCCGAGATCCCAGTGCAAACCCCTTGAGAAGCTGCTGGGATCGGGGACCGGAGCGGCAGGGGCTGCCGCTCCGGTCCCCGATCCCAGCAGCTTCTCAAGGGATTTGCACTGGGATCTCAGTGGGGGAACGAGCCGTCTCCCTCCGGAGACGCGCGGTAACCGCATCCAGAAGGATCAATATCGCCTCGCCTGGGTCAAGAGATCGCCGCCGAGACGTATTACGCTCAATTGCCAAGCAGGGCTGCTGCTGTCGCCCTGCCTGAAGTGACACTTGAGAGAAGCATCTGTAAAGAGCAAGCTTTAAATAGGTGGAGCCGAGGGCTCGTTGTCGTGCCTCTGCAGTGCCACATAATTAAAAGAGCGATCCCATGGATCCTACGACCAGTGTGCGTCTTAAATATTATTTCTTCCGGGTTGTTTCAGTTGGTTTTTTAATCAGTCAACGGGAAAAGGTTTAAGCTTCCCCCCCCCCACGCAGCTAAAAATGGTTGAATAATAATAATTATATATATTTGCTATCGCGAGTTTTTTTCTTGAATTTTTGCAAGAACAGTGTGAAGGGTGAGTCAGCAGTAAGTATGAATGCAAGGCATTCAGTTATAGAAGGCTTGACTACTGTTATTCTATAACTTGTGTGAAAGTTATACAAATATAAAAGTGCATAAAATATTTAGAGAAGTTACAAATATAAAAAATTAATATTCTTTCATAAAATGTACTTAGAACGTTTTTCACATATAAATATATAGTACTGCTGAGCCAAATTGGAGGTGGTTTTGGAAAAGCTTTTTTTGAGTAAGTGTTATACTGACCAATATTAAATAATCTGGAATATAATTATTTTAACCACCTAAATAAAATAGAGTAGAAACATATTTTTAGTCTTCATTCAAGCCAAAACAATTTTAAATTTACATGAAGAATATAAAATCTAACAAGCATCACATTTTTCTAGACTTCCTTTGTTTAGTTAAACACTGGTTTTGCCAACAAGATTGATATAGAAAGATTTCAGTCTATGGTGATGAAATGCTTTATTCTACAATTTGTAAAGAGGAGGACAGTATATAAAGAATATGGTTCCTGTATCTTTTAATTATTGCGCACCAGAGGGAATGTGAAAATATGCAGCATTTCTCAGGATAAGATGTGCCAACAGCACTGACTCTCATTGCACAGCAGTTAAAGATGTAGGATTCCTGTTTTCCAAGCACTTATAATTTGACCTTTGTGTTGTCCTGTTAGAGAAGTTTTTTTCCTAATGTGCTTACACAAATTTTGAGCTTTCTTCAAATTGCTGATACTTTCCTTCAGTATGCCTCACCAATCTGCCTCGGACCATAGTTCTGTTGGCATTAATTAATCAATTGATTTCACAGCTATAAATTTGTAGCATTTTGCCTGCAAAATTATCATTTTATTATAGCATGTATTCTAAGATAAACAATATTTCATTATTACCATTTATCTCTAAACACATACATGAAAAATATGACATAGTCAAATACTTTCTAAGAAAAAAGCATGTTTTGAAGCTTGGTGAGACATGAAAGAGGAATCAGATTATATTCTTTATAAAGTCGCCAGCTGGCTGACCTCATTTGAGAATATATGAGGACATGTGCACATTTATTATAATTGGCTTTGAGCTTAGGCTGTCTAAGATTTTATCTATCAGGTTCATCGCCTTTGGTGATGTTGGGTGTGCCTGTATTAATTGTTTATATGGTGTTGTTATTGATTTGTTATTTTATTGTATTGACTGTGGCTGTTAGCCGCCTAGAGTTCGTTCTCGAAGATAGGCGGGATATAAATGCAATAATAAATAAATAAATAAATAAATTTATGCTGCACTATGTTCATATTTATATAATGAGTAAAGTGTACCTCCAGAAAAAAAATCAGAATATCTGTGCCACACATTAAAACCTTCACATTGTTAGGTGGGAATATTTCTAGAGAAAGTAATATAATTAGGTCATACAATTAACACATTTTCACAAAATATTCATGTATTTTTTTCAAAATAAAATAACAAGATCACACTGAAATGTATTTCAAATATACAGGTCTGCCATCTTATGGATCCAAGCTGGTATTACCAAAATAGAGAAAATACAGGGCAGTCAGCATCAAGAGAAAAAGTACAGTATTTATATTTTCTTCTTCATTATCAAACGAATACAGTCCCACAATAAATAAATAATTATTTCCAATAGTATTCATTGATTCCTCCCTCCCCGATTTATATATTTTCAGAAAGATATTCCAATTAGGAGATTTTAACAATAATATTTTATAGGGCTTGTACTTCTTAACAGATGTTCCTATGGTCTCTTGTTAGTAACTATTTACATGATTGCTTCTACTATACATATAAATATGTGGTGAAGCTTAAAGCAGAGCAAAACATTTGGAATAGAAACCAAGTTTATTTCCATGGTAGAAAACAGAAAGTAAAGTTTTATAGCAACCATGCTATAAAACAATCATGCTATTGTTCAATTACTGTGTTCATGAAGTTCACATTATAATCAGGTCCATTAAAATAGTCAACTACAGTATGTGGCTGAATTTCATTAGCAAAACCAGGTAAGTGTTTGGGTGGATATCTGATTGAGCTAAAGAGCACTTTATTCAAATGAATGACATGAACAGTTGGTGCCATTTTATAAAATGGAAGCAGTGTCACCTCTCACCCAATCAATTCCATTTTAAAGATCTACCCAATTTTGTAGAAAATCACTGGGAAATTAATCATGAAAAGTTTTCTCTTGTTAGAATATACTGACAATGTTTATTTATTTCCCTCTTCTGCTGGTAAAGTGTGTGTGGGTTATTTTATTTTCATATACTATTCCATATTCAAGAACAGTATAACATGATTAAAGAGTGTGAATTCTCTGATTTTGAAACATTAAAAATTTGAAGGGCTATTCCTGTTGAAAGTGTTTTTGGAATAAAATTCATCACCTCATGATTCCAAGCCTCATGAATAATCACTTTTGAAATTGTGGAGCTGAAGGATGAAAACTTACAAATTCATTGGACATGCCAAAACCTAGGGTTATATATATCACAGACATTTGAATCCTTGTATACTTCTCTTTGCGACTCCCTACTGCTTTTAGAAGACGTAGTCACGTTTTCTGGGCTAACAACTCAGGCAAAAAAAAAAAGATAATAGAAAGAAAGAAGAAAGATTGTAGCCCCTTAAAGATCAACTAATTCTCCCCCCCCCCCAAAAAAAAACCCCTACTGCCTATTTCTCTTCACTGTCCCCACCTTGAATAAATATTTTTTTTAATTTATAGCTTTAACATCTGTTATTATGAAATGTTTTGAGAGATTGGTGCTAGATTATATTAAGGCTAGACTTCCATCTACTCTGGACCCGTTCCAGTTTGCATACAGGAGTAACAGATCCACTGATGATGCTATATCCATTGTTGTCCATACTGTACTGAGCCATTTAGAGCAATAGGGAACATATGCAAGGCTGTTATTTGTGGATTATAGCTCTGCTTTTAATTCAATTCTACCTAATAGGTTGTTTTTTAAAATGGCCAGTTTGGGTATACATCAGAAGATTTGTTTGTGGGTAAGGAATTTTCTGACTGATAGGCCACAGTCAGTAAGGATGGGACTCCACCATTCTTCTACTCTTGTATTAAGTACAGTGAGCTCCTCACTAATGTTTTACATCTGATGGCATTTCTTTTTGAAGCATTTGGAAATCAGATAAGGCATAATGTTCTGAATTAATATGTCTGGCCATTGGTTATTCAAGTTTCCTGGTCAAAAGTGGTTTTTCAGGCGTGTACCTAGGTCTGTGGTATTATTGCCAAGACAGCATCCTGGCAGTCTTGTCTGAGTGAAACAGACAGAAATACAGGATACCTCCTGATGGCTTATGGAAGGAGTTCCAAGTCTGCAAACAACTGATAGTTTTCCCTAGCTCCCTTACTTTCATTTGGAGATACTGAATGTAAATGAACCACAAAAAGAATTGTGATTTCATCCACACACACGGGGGGGGGGACATGATATTTGGAGTCTACTACTGACGATCCAATCGAGAAGAGGATGATGATGAAACCTTTGTAAAATATATTACAAGAATTTAAAAGCACAATGTAATAGTAATGAGAGAGTCCAATTTCCCTAGTTATGTATCTGTTGGTAGGCAAGTTCTGCAAAATATGGCCCTTCCAAGAGGTCCCTGGCTAATAGTACTGATAATTTTATTTATTTATTTATTTATTTATTATTATATTTATATCCCGCTTATCTTCAGTTCTGAACTCTAAGCGGCTTACAGCAATGGAATACAAGTATTACAAACAAAATGCAGTATGCAATTAAGACAAATAATACAACAATACATATAAAGAAAAGCCTAGAGGCACCTCAATGGATCATTAAAACCTAACAGTAATGGTAATACACGATACAATGGCGAAAAAAAAAAATTAATAACAGTCGCCAAAGGCCTCCCGGAATAGATGAGTTTTTAAAGCCTTCCGGAAGGCCAGCAGGGACTCTGCAGAGCGCACTTCAGAGGGGATGGAGTTCCAGAGGCTAGGGGCCGCCACCGAGAAAGCCCGATTACGAGTACTCGTTTTTCTGGCCTCTCGAGGGGTGGCGACCCGAAGCAAGTGCGCTCGCGCCTTCCGAACGGGCCGGGCCGAGGTGGGTCGCTGAGCGATACGCTCTGCCAGGTAGTCCGGTCCCAAGCCATGGAGGGTTTTATAAACTAAAACCAGGACCTTGAATCTAATCCGGGCCGCAATGGGCAACCAGTGCAGGCGGGCCAGGACTGGTGTGATGTGCTCGTGACGACGCACACCCCCCACCAGCCTGGCCGCCGCATTCTGGACCCGCTGCAAGCGCCGGAGAAGATTCAAGGGCAACCCCATGTAGAGAGCGTTACAGTAGTCCAGCCTCGAGATCACCAGCGCTTGGACCACTGTTCTCAGAGAGTTCGCGTCCAGGTACGGGCGGATCTGGGCGATCCGACGGAGATGGTAATAGGCGGACCTGGTCACCGACGCCACCTGGGACTCCAAGGTAAGCGCCGGGTCCAGGAGCACACCCAGATTCCGCGCCCTTTCCGCGAACTGGAGGGGGATCCCCCCCAGACGAGGAAAAGGGCCACCGAACCCAGACGGCGAGCTCCCAAAGAACATAACCTCCGTCTTCTCGGGGTTGAGCTTAAGCCTGTTCGCCCCGGTCCAAGCCAGGACGGCCTCCAGGCACCCGTCAATAACTTCCACAGCTTCCACAGCAGAGGTGTTAAAGTAGAGGAAGAAACTCGAGAATTAGCTATCCTTTACTTGATTCTAACCAACAGAGATGTTTTTTGTGGAATAAGTGGCAGTAAAGGGAAAGTAATCTTGTTTTACTTGAGTTCATTATTTCAAAGGAAACAAAAGCAGAGTCACGTGTGTGCAGGATTTTAGGAAAGCAAATATTAATACACTCAGAACAATGCTAATGGGGGTACCAAGGCATGGCAGCCTAACAAGAAGTCCAAAATGGATAGGAGTTTCTGAAATTCGAAAGGCACAACTACAATTACTAGTCAAGTAATAACTTTTTATTTTTAATGAGTTCAAATCTCTAGGGCCTAATAAAATGCATCTGGGCGCTTTTACACAACCCCTAAAATCCAAGGCAAAGGGCTCCCAGATGCGAAGCTTAAAATTGTTTTCCCACCAGCCCCGGACTTTAAACAAAATAAAGTACGACCACGCCCACCTAAGCGCGTCCCAGCACATTTTCCAAGTGCCTGGTCTCTGAAGGTGAAAAATTTCTGATGCGGATGTAAAGCAGTGAGTGCCGGGCTCTCCTCGCCTTGTGTTTTTTTTTTTTTTTGCCCCTGCCCCTTTAAGAGACTGAAAGAGACTGGAATGTTTCCCGGAGCAGCTCTATGGCAGAGCAGAGTGAGCCTGCATTCTTTTCTCCCTTTTTTCTCCCTCCCCTCATGCAGACAGGAGCAAGGGAGTGCGGAGGGGTGGGAACACAGGAAGAGCGACAAACCCCCAAGATCTCTGGTCTGAATTTAAGTTGCCAGCGGATCTTAGGGGTCGTGTAAAAGCGCCCTAAGAGTACTGAATGATTTGGCCAAAGAACTTTCACAACCATTGTCTGTTATTTCATTGTCTTGTATCACTGGACATCATACTTCAAGAAGGATGTTGACAATCTGGAACAAGTTTAGAGGAAGGAAACAAGATGATGAGCGGACTGAAAACCAAGCCCTATGAGCAACGTTCGCTGTAACTTTCCCCCTGCTAAGCAGAGCTCTCTTCCTTGCACGTGCAATTTTACCCACATGCACGTGAGAGAGAAACCCCCTGTGCAGCTTCTATTGCAGATAATAGAAAATTGATTGGTGAGGGTGCACAGGGGAGAAGGGTCCTGCATGGAGGGGTGGGCATGGGGCATACACAAGCTCACACACATGCCTTAGAGCAGGGGTCCTCAACCTAAGGCCCCAGGGCCGGATGCGGCCCCCCAAGGTCCTGAATCCGGCCCCTGGGACCAATTGCAACCCACCCACCCCACCTACCCCTGTTTTGTGAGCAAGCAAGCCTCTGCAGCTGCTTTTGGACTGTGATTCGGCCCCCAGTGGTGTCTGGGTGGTGGTGGACCGGCCCGCTGTTTGAAAACTTTGAGGACCCCTGCCTTAGAGGGAACCTTGCCTGTGATGAAACACTGAAAGAACTGGTCATGTTTAGCCTTGAGTGAGTGGATGAGGAGGAGCAAGATCTGTCCTCTGTCATCCCAGATTGCAGGACACCTAATAATGGACTCAGACTAGAGGAAGTCAGATTTTGGTTGTATATCAGGACAAGCCTCCTAACTGTTAGAGAAGTATGACAACAGAACATATTACCTTGTGAGGTGGTGAGTGCTACAACACTGGAGGTATTCAAGAGAGTTAGACACCCATTTGTCACATACTGTATACTTTGACTTGGATTCCGGCAATGAGCAGGAATCCAGATGGGCTTATAAGCCCCTCTGAACCCTATGATTCAATGTCTCATAAGGATAGCAAACATCCTTGTTTTATTAGTTGGTCGGTATTTGAATGCCAACAAGAAACACAAAAGAAAAGCAAGAGAGAGAGAGAGAGAGAGAGAGAGAGAGAGAGAGAGAGAGAGAGAGAGAGAGAGAGAGAGAGAGAGAGAGAGAGAGGTTTTGGCCATCTTATGTAAAGGTCTGGTGAGTCCACTCTTATCTCCAACCCACTGCCTCTGCTCAGGTCTCAGCTTCGTTTTTAAACTCAGTGGGTTTATTAAACATAGTAGAAAGATTAATCATACCAGTCTTACCTGAGAACTAAAAATTAGATTGGTCTGATTTGAATCAAGGGAACTTCTGGAGGAGTTGACACACCAATTCTTCATTAGTTCAACATGCAATTTACTGTGCTAAGCAACAGACGTTTAGCCAATATGTTGTAAAAGGAGAAAGGATTGCTATTTTTCATTTTTTATGTGTACTCTTTTCCTCATAAGCAACATGGTGAAGAAATACTCTTATTCACAGTGGCTTGTTGTTACTTACCTAGAATGCACACCTTATCCATCTGTATAATCTCTGTAGCATAAGTTTACCATTGCTGCTGGACCTGTAACAAGGTTAAGAAATTTTGGATTAAAATCCATAAATGGCTAACCCAGATCCTACATCAGAACGTGGAGTTCTCACCAGAATTTTACCTTTTAGGCATGATGTCTAGCAATTTAAAAAAGGAATTATATTATTTAGTGGTTCACATAATAACTGCGGCCAGATTAGCATGGACGCAGAAATGGAAAGGCAAAGCAATACCAACAGACAAAGAGATAATCGCTAAAATATTAGAGTGTGCTGAAATGAACAAGTTGACTATGACTTTAAAACATAAAGATGAAAGTAAATTTGCAAAAAATTGGGACTTATTTTATGACTGGTTAAAACACAAATACAAAGAAGGATCTAAATTATAAATATAAGACTAAGATGCAATCAAGGATTAAAGTATAGAAGGAAATAACCTCCAATGATCTGTATAACCATTTGATCTGTATTTTTTCTTTTTTCTTTTTTTCTTTTTTCTTTTCTTTTTCTTTCTTTTTCTTCTTCTTTCTATCTTTTTGCCCTATTCCTCTTCTATCTTCACTTATCTAAACATTTATAGCATATGATAATGGTATGTTGTGAAACTGTGTATACTATATGTAGTGTAAATATATGCTTGTATATTAATCGAAACACTAAAATAAATAAAACATTAAAAAAAATAAGTTCACTGAATATGGATTTCATAACATTTACATTTTTCAAGTGTAAAAAACTGTGGTTCATAAATGAATCTAGTATTTTGATGTAACGTAACTCATGATGATCTCTAAATATATTAAGGCCACAATAACCCTTCAGTGTATTAACACAATAATTCAATAGTTCATAACTAGAGTGTATTCCAGTTCAGTGTATTGCAGAGGCTCTTTTACTGCATATGTATTTACTTGCCTCAAACCTCTGTCATATCGATTGCTTAGGAACTGAATGCAGCAAGAGCTTTCTGCTGACATAGAACATCTAATTCCACCAACTGTTTGGTTCAATAGTAAATCTGGTTTATAATTTCAATAGTAATAAAAGATACTTCAGAAGTATAATTTACTGAGGTTGGCTTCTTCATCGTGTCCCAATTCATCTTCTTGTTTGAAGCTGCAGCATCAGAATTTGATAGGGCCAAAGGAGAGGTAAGTGTTAATCTCTTGCTTGCGTTACATGTTGAAGTACAGAGATATTCTCAGAGTGGGGAGAAATTAATGAGAAAGGATGCCAACATTGATGGCTGGAGCCGCCTGATGCTACAGAGGAAGCGGCACTTAAGTAGGTTTGTTATTTATAGCTTTGAACACAAACTCTAACCTGCAATGAAATGCACAGCAGAACAATTTACCACAGATGCAACAAGCATTTCAATATTTCTCTAATCCACTAAGACTGGTGTCTCCCAATTATGGTGCCTGGTTTCGTTAAAAAAAAGCAAAAGCAAGTTTTAATTACACTATGCAGGCTACACGTTGCCCCCCCCCCAGCAAGCTGGGTACTCATTCTACTGACCTCAGAAGGATGGAAGGCTGAGTCAACCATGAGCCTGCTACCTGAGATTGAACCCCAGGTCGTGAGCACAGTTTACCTGCAGTACAGGCATTTAACCACTGCACCACGAGGCTCTTTATATTATGTTTATAAACATAATAAAAAATTAACAATTTCTATCCAAAATCAATACGACTTGATTGATTTAAATGTTGCCTTTCCTCAAGTGGCATGAGAACACAGAGGAACTTATTATTAGGGATAAGAAGATCAAGAGAAGCTATCACGTATTGTTTGGTCATACTGAAGAAATAATGCCTAAAACTTCCCAGTTGTCATAGAAAAATCAGTTTAAATACGATTTTCTCTTGATTAGTCTGTACTTCCATCTCTGACCAAAAAGATTTTGGGATATTTCAGTCAATAAGTCTTTGAGCTTGTGTTGATTTTCTAGTCAGATCTTTGATATCTTGATTAAGAATCTGTAGGGTCCTCTCCAGCTCTCTAGTTCAAAGATGCAAAGAACTCTACAAAGTTCAGTTGCTGTTATTGGCTAATACAATATAAGATTTGCTAGGAGCATGTCTGAAATCTGGATTGATTGTGCTGGAAATCATACTGATCTTGGTGTGAGCCCTTTTACTAAATTATCAATGAAACATGATTCAGGATTCCTTGACTTTTAAATCGTGGAAGATTCATAGAATCATTGAATCAAAGAGTTGGAAGAGATCTCAAGGGCCATTTAGTCCAACCCCCTGCCATGCAGGAACCTCCACTACAGGACTCCTAGTCCTGACAGATGGATATCCAGCCTTTTCTTAAAAATCTCCAAAGAAGGAGACTCCACCACCCTCCGTGGCTGCACATTTCATTGCCGAACATCTCTAACTGTCATGAAATTCTTCCAAATATTTAAATTGAATCTCTTTTCCTGTAGTTTGAGACCATTGCCCCGCGTCCTAGTCTCTGAAGCCATGGAAAATAAACCAGTCCCTTCTTCAATGTGACATCCTTTTTTATGTTTTACATATCTTCAATATTAATCTTCAAGTAAATAAATTTTAAATAAAATTTCTACCTACCATATCAAGTGTGCCGAGTCCCTTTCTTTCTTCTAGTCTTAGAGCCGGAAGATAAGCTTGGAGAATATCCTCTATCAATATATTGTACAGTACTGGACTAAAAGCATGCCCAAAATGCAACACTGTTGCAGGGATGATGAGGAATTATTCCTCTCATCCGAAAAGGTCATCCCCCTGCCTTTGGGATCTTGAAGGACAAGTGAAATCCTTCTTTCCAGTTAAGGAGCTACCAAACACTGAAAAACTTCCCATGTTATCATCTTGGCTTCCTGAGGGCTCTGAAGACTATGGCCTATTTCTCTTGAGATTAGGAGCAGGAGCATTTTCTTTTACCAGGAATAGATGAGAAATTATGCATTGGTTTACACTACAAACAAGATTTCAACCGACACACACGTGTGTACACGTTGGCGTCTTTGCTGGGAGGGTGAATTATGCATTGGGTGGAAATGTCTAATCAAGAGATGAGAGAATTCAGTTCATTTTCTCACATGCACTTTCAAAAATCCGTATATTTATAAAAATGACAAAAGTTGAACTGCTTTTTAAAAAATAAAATACAGTACAAAAGAGTTTGAAACTGACAGATTCAGTCATCATTACCAAATAAGAAGGCTTGAAATGTTTAAGTTTGAATTCCTGTGTAACCGACAGTTTTCTCTAGTACTGAGTTGCAATGGATAGGATACTTCTTTTTGTCCAACAGCTTCCTCATCTTGAAAATATACTTGACACAGGTACACTGTCTACGTTTGGCTAACAGTTTTACCTAGCTAACTTGGGCTGTGTGACTGGTTGAAACTTTCATTTAGTTCTTCTTTGCCACCTTCTTGTTCATTAACAATTTAGGCACCATTTAGGAATATTTTCAATAAACAAGATGGGAGGAAAATTCAGCTTTCGGGAGGGGGAGGGACATGGAAGAAAATAAAAGTGACAGATTCAACCAACCCCACAGGAAGCTCTTAAGACCTATGCATGGAACCATGCCTTCTCTTTGGTGGGTCCCATTTGGTGGTACCAGCTTCCCAGTGATATTAGGACCATGGAGCCCCTCTCAGCCTTTAGGAAGTGATTAAAAACTTGGCAATTCCAGGCTTTTGGCGACTAATGGTGGTTTATCATATTCTCTTTTTCCTTCTTTTTTGCCACCATAGTATATTCCATGTTTTTTTAAATTGATTTTAATGTCTTGTTCGATTGGGTTTGTTTTTCTTTGTTTTTATAGTTGAATTTTATGGATTTTCTTGCTGTGAATCGCCCAGAGTTCCTTCGGAAAGTTGGGTGGTATATAAATATAAATATAAATAAATAAATAAATAAATAAATAAATAAATAAACTCGAGGCACAAATCTAACTAAAGGCACTTGGGGCTATTTAAATACAGTGGTACCTTGCATAAAGGAATTAATTTGTTCCAAATGAAATTATGTTAAGCAAATTTTCGTTTATACAAATTTCCCTTAGGAATGCATTGAAAACAGAGTACTGTAATCCCTAATTGCAACCATTTTTATGTTGTACAGATTCGCCCCATAGGAGATTCCGTTAAGCAAATTTTCCCTATCTCCAGACTTTTTAAAGTTGTACAGATTTTATGTTATACAAACTGTTTGTTATATGAGGGACCACTGGTATAATATACACATAATCTCTGCCATTACTTATATAACCCCTCTCTATATGCCTACAGTATTTTTATGTTTTACATATCTTCAGTATTAATCTTCAAGTAAATAAATTTCAAATAAAATTTCATTGTTGTGCTTCATGAGCATACAAGTGAAACAGATTAACTCAGTTAGTAAATCCAAACATGCTCCCATGTCAAATCTCAATTTCAACAGGCTATTAGAAAAATCTTTTATCATGTAGGTTTTCTAAAATTAACAGCTTTCCCTTGACCTAGTGTGACAGTATCCATTACCATATTTGAATGGAGTCCTTTGTCTGTTTTATGTATTTTCTGCCACAAAAATATCTGCTACATTCCATCTAAATAGTAGTAGTATAGTAATGTACTGCGGAATAAAAATTTGGTGTAATTGAAAATGTAATTGATAGCACCCATAGCAGTAAATAAATCACTGAGATCATTCATTCCAAGTACTATAAAGTAACTGGTTGAGCACTAGAACATTTAATGCATACTGTAATCATATTAGCAATGGTGAAGGGATGGAAATAGAACAATAATTTCATAAAAAAATTATATCCTTGTGCACATAGCTAAAATGTTAAGCGTTAACTACTACTACTACTACTACCACCACCACCACCACCACCACCACCACCACCACTACTACTACTACTACTACTACTACTACTACTACTACTACTACTACTACTGCTGCTGCTGCTGCTGCTGCTGAAACACTATTTTTAAAAAAGCAAGAAGTAGGGAAAGCTAAAGTTAACACCACAGAAAGAAAAAATATTGTAGGACAGGACAAATCCCAGAGCACTTTCTTTCTTTCTTTCTTTCTTTCTTTCTTTCTTTCTTTCTTTCTTTCTTTCTTTCTTTCTTTCTTTCTTTCTCCAAACCATTTTGTGTAAGAAGTACACAATGTACTACCGGTATGTTGTTTCAAGGAAGTCCCCCTTATAATGTAACATCTAAGTATTTGGTGGGGGTGGGGGTGGGGACACAATTGTCTAGCTTAATGACTTTCCATATTTTAGTCTTAGCAGGTTTGGGTTTAAGACGATTTTGATAATTTATATCACAATATGCCCCACATTCTTCTCTAATGCATCTAAAATCATCTGAAAACTAGCCAACTTGTTGGTTTTTTCCTTTCAACTTTCAACTTTAAATGTTGATTTTCTGTGGTGATATTCAAATCTGGCATTAAATGGCTGATATGCTCTTTGATTTTTGAAATAGAACAATAATTTCATAAAAATTTTATATCCTTGTGCACATAGCTAAAATGTTAAGCGTTAACTACTACTACCACCACACCACCACCACCACCACCACCACCACCACCACCACCACCACCACCACCACCACCACCACCACTACTACTGCTACTACTACTGCTACTACTACTACTACTACTACTACTACTACTACTACTACTACTACTACTACTACTACTACTGAAACACTATTTTTAAAAAAGCAAGAAGTAGGGAAAGCTAAAGTTAACACCACAGAAAGAAAAAATATTGTAGGACAGGACAAATCCCAGAGCACTTTCTTTCTTTCTTTCTTTCTTTCTTTCTTTCTTTCTTTCTTTCTTTCTTTCTTTCTTTCTTTCTTTCTTTCTTTCTTTCTTTCCAAACCATTTTGTGTAAGAAGTACACAATGTACTACCGGTATGTTGTTTCAAGGAAGTCCCCCTTATAATGTAACATCTAAGTATTTGGTGGGGGTGGGGGTGGGGACACAATTGTCTAGCTTAATGACTTTCCATATTTTAGTCTTAGCAGGTTTGGGTTTAAGACGATTTTGATAATTTATATCATAATATGCCCCACATTCTTCTCTAATGCATCTAAAATCATCTGAAAACTAGCCAACTTGTTGGTTTTTTCCTTTCAACTTTCAACTTTAAATGTTGATTTTCTGTGGTGATATTCAAATCTGGCATTAAATGGCTGATATGCTCTTTGATTTTTGAAATACTTGCACGAGTAGGACCTTTAGTTGGATTGTTGTTAAGCCATTTTAATATCCTCCAAGGTCTTTTGACATGTTTGTTAATTCCATGTCTTTTCTCTATTAAAGCACACACTAAAGTTTTTATGATTAATCTTTGGCTTCAGCATACTTGTTCCTTTGAATGAATAGCACCAATTACTTTATTGGAAATACCATGTAATAGAAAAGATAATGAAAATCCCCATTTTTTTTCCTTTTATATGATTAGATAATATCTTAGACTCTGTCTCACCAAATTATACATTACCAAATGGTCTCCAGTTAAAACTTCAAAAATGTATTGTACAGTGGTACCTCAACTTACGAATTTAATCCGTTCCGAATGCATGCTCTTAAGTCGAACTACTCTTAAGTCAGGGTACCTATCTAAAAAATTGAAAAAATAAGTTCAAAAATGAAAAAATATTTGTAAGTCGAGCAGACCATATCTAAAATTTGTAAGAAGTTTCAGAGAGGGTAGCCGTGTTAGTCTTTTCAAGAATTTCAGGCAAAAATCTCCTATTATATCTCACACCTCATTCTGCTGTTATGTCTGAAGAAGTGCACATGTGCACGAAATGTTACATTAAAATATGAAAGTTATTCTTTAAGGTGCCACATGTTTGTGTCTTTTGTTTTGTTTTGTTTTTCTTTGATTTTTGCCTAAAATTTGTAAGGTGGCACTTAAAACACCAACAGTTTTCTGCTCTTAAGTTGAATTGCTCTTAAGTAGAGCTGCTCTTAAGTTGGGGTACCACTGTACATGGTTTCTTGTGCTGCTCCGTTTACCTTTGAATTTGGCAGTTTTGAACGTTTTTGGCATAGACTTCTATATCTTATGGGGATAAGCAGGCAAAGACCTTTCTCTTCAGGCAAGCTTTCCCTGAAGGATAGAATACCTATTACAGTACGTCTTTCGTATGAATCTACCATATATGATCACATAGACTTTGCGCTTGTAACCACCTCTAACCTGGTGTGATTGCATTGACACTATGTTTCCAATGCCAGGAAGGATGGAAGGATGAGTCAACCATGAGCCTGCTCCCTGGGATTGATTGTACAAGCATGTAACCACTGCCCCACTGTTGTAGCTTTAATGTTGTCTTTTAAAGCTGTTAAGTGTAAGATGGCCCGCAGTTCCCTGTTCTCTTAATTGTACTGGACTGTATATATTGCTCCTCATTACTGTAAGCCGCCTTGGGTCTTTTTCCAAGGAGAAAAGCGAGCTAAAATACTCTAAATAGTAAATAAACAAATAAGCTACAATCAAGATTCCTCTGAGAAGTAGTTCAATTTAGACCTGTTGGCACACCCATTTTGACCGCCTCGCTTGATACCTATAAATGGGAGAGAAATCTGGATTCAGTACATCGAAAAGTAGTTTAAGAATCACTTCAGCAAACACCTTCTCCTCCAGTCGCATTTTAAGTGCATTAGGGGATGGCGGTATCCGGGGTCACATGGCACGGCGTGCCCCACTCCCCTCGCCTCGCTAAGTGCAGACGACTCCATTTTCGCAGGTAGCGGCGGAGAACTACATTTCCCAGCGTGCCCTGCTTCGATGGCGCCATCTTGTCTGAGTCAACCGGGTTTCTTTAGAAGCGGCGGGTCGAGGAAGTGGCGGAGTTTGTGTTCCGAGAGCTGGAAGTGATGGCGCTCTTCCCTGCTTTTGCAAGCGCCGCTAAAACCGGGGAGCCCTCCGCGGGGGATAGTGGGGGATCCAGAAGAGGTAAAGACCGTCCTAGTGAAACAGCCCCGACTTTTGCTATTGGATTTTTGTGGTCTCGCCCTCCTTGCACCAGTTCAGTGTTTTGCCTTCGGGCTGCTAGTTAGTAGTAGAGCACCTTCGAAATAGACGCGCCCCCGCTTCCCTTCTGCTCGGATCTTGCCTTGGTGTGCACGCTAGTATATGCAAACCCGCCCGCCCCCCGAAATACCCAGTTGATAATTATGCGGGCAAATGCACGTCTCCCAGTTATTTCGTTTTGCTGCTGATCATACGCGCCGGCGGGTGTGTTCCTGTAGTCTGTATCGTATTTAAGGAGTGGTTTTATCCGTTTCGCTCTCCCAGTGAGTTTGCATGGCCGAAGTTAGGATTCGAACCTGATCTCTAGACTCCCAGTCCAACACAATACACTAGGTAAGAACATGCAGGTAGGGGAGGCGTATTTTCCAAAAACGGGCAGTGAGGGGACGCCCTAATACTGCAGCAGTGCACAGACAATTTTTCCAAAAACGGTGGAGGTATCTTTTGTTTGCCCCATTTTCTCATCAGACCAAACAGATCTATTCCTGAGTAAAATTAGTGGGGTAGGTGGGAAGGAAGAAGCAAACATGACATTCAAAGCTGGCCAATAGGACCAGCCATAATACCATTAACATTTTTTTAAAATAGTGGGACACATTTGGTCTCAGTTTCTTTCTTTCTTTAAATAACATTAGGCTATACGGAAAATAATACCATGCGTGCTTTAATAGATTAATCGTCATCTTAAAGCTGCCTAGTTGGTAGGGGCCTTATGGATGATGAAGTCCAGGCCCTGTCAAAGGAGGATTGCACAGTGAGGAATCAAACTCCCAACCTTTGTCCTGGGTTTGAATCCAGATTCTACCATGGAAGCTCACTGGGATGTGGAACTGGTAAAACTGCTCCTTCAGTATCTGTCCTTGAAAGCCCTATTAGGATTGTTACAAGTTGCTTCTGATTTGGCAACATGTAAATGTCATAGGGTAGAATGATGGCCTGTATCTCCTCTTAGACCTCAGGTAGCCAAGGTTTTTCAGCACCAAAACTCAACTTGATAGGCAGTCCTCTGATATTTTTGCAGCAGAGGATTGATGAAGCAAAGGAGTGGGAGAGAAACTGACCAGAACAGGCATACCAAGCAGTTTCTTTACTCTGTCAGACAATTCATGGCTAAAGTAGCAAATCATGGCTAGCATGAACCATGTGGATAATGTGGTTTGCATTTGCCACTGTACCATCTACAAGGTTTCCCACTCCACCCCCCTTTTTCTCTTTAAAACAAATGTGTATTTAAAACCACCATTTGTGACTCAGAATTTTTCCAGAAGCATGGTTTTACTTAAACATGAGGTGTGTACTCCCTCTATTTTAAAGTTAAATCACTAAGAGGGTGCTGTTACTGCTGGAATCTGCAGGAAAAGATGCAGCCCCTGAGTGAATTCTTAAATGGTTGAGGCCTTCCCGCTATCAAAGTTGACTGGTGTCAAATTACTATGGTGTACATAGAGTATGTAGCCCCTTCCTGTGCAGTAGCTTTGCCCTATTGGTTTTTGAAATTTTGATATAATGGTCCTCTTCCATTTATTCCCCAATTCACTAAATCATTCTTCATGTTATAAGGGGGACTTCCTTGAAACAACATAGTACATTGTGTTGGCTTCCCAAAATGGTTTTCACAGTTCCTTAATTACCCATGGAGTGTCAAATATGTTCAAGCTGCTGTCATCATTTTATAAAATGGTGCTGACAGTTTCTGTCACTTAAAGATCCCTTTTTGGGGTAGCTGTACAAGGTGAAGTGTTGGATTCTGAAGTCTGGTTTCTTTCTGTCATGTCACACAATTTGGTGTACCAATAAATTGAAGACTGTTAACCTAGTCAGTTTTCTAGAAGTCATCACCCATGAATTCTATCCAGCCTCTAGTTTATTTTCATCAAGAGTTACAAACCTGCAACACAAGCAGTGACAATCCTTAAAGTCATTCCAGGATTGGAGTCTTTTTGCTATCTCACCCTATTATACCATACTCTAGCTCTTATTCTAAAAGCCAATTACAGTATTATGTTTGTTAACTATCCACTAACAATAGAGTTGTTCACCACTGTTTAAGCATTTTGGAGACCAGTAATTCATAGGATTGTCATCAGTCAAAAGCAGCTTGTCACCACATCACAATAAAAACATCAAATGAAAGAGATGTAGACCACCAGCTTGAAGCTATATAGCTGTAGGCAACATTCGATAATAGAATATCCATTTTGATAGGACTAATGTTTTTTCTCACTTATGAATAAATGTATTAATATTTTAATCATGTCAAATTTACCAACATAGTTATTATCTATCTTTTAAAAATCCATGTCCTGTGCTTTGACCAATAATTTTATTTGAAATTTGAAAAAATTGAGATGGCCCTCAATTTGTAACCTAACAATTTTTGGCAAACATATATTCTTATGTACAGAAAATACTGTACAGTAATTCCCAATTTTCCAGTTTGTGCAACATTGTCCAAGTACCTATTTTGATACCCCTTTTAAAAGGAAACTGTTCTACAGTACTTGTAGGTGGGAAGCACTTAACCTATGAATGATACACCATATCTGAAAACCTAAGTTTTGGTTTCATGACATTTTGAAGGACTGGAGTCTTTCTTTCTTTCTTTCTTTCTTTCTTTCTTTCTTTCTTTCTTTCTTTCTTTCTTTCTTTCTTTCTTTCTTTCTTTCTTTCTTTCTTTCTTTCTTTCTTTCTTTCTTTCTTTCTTTCTTTCTTTCTTTCTTTCTTTCTTTCTTTCTTTCTTTCTTTCTTTCTTTCTTTCTTTCTTTCTTTCTTTCTTTCTTTCTTTCTTTCTTTCTTTCTTTCTTTCTTTCTCCAAATCATTTTGTGTAAGCAGTATTGTCTGACCAGATACTGTAAATCCTCAGTTTGGAAGAAAATTTTGCCTGTTTATTTTGTTTGTCGACAGAACTGAACTGGTTAACTAACCCAAGCTTTCGGAATGAAGATGCACTGAGACTACACCAACATGGTATAGAAGTGAAAGACCTTGATTCTGAGAAGTTGGCTGTCGAAAAGTAAGATTTGTTGACATTTTTCAGCATACCTTCTTGTAATGTCCTCAAAAGCAGTATGGTTATTTTTTTTAGATCTATCTTGTTTGTTTTTATTGGCCTAAAACCATTTTTTTAGTTTGATGTGGTGTAGGTGGATAGAATTAATGGGAACTTTGCAAGTAATCATCAATTTCATTGTTTGACTGGATCTACTCTAGCTGGAACTAGCTTTTAGATTCAGACTTGTAAGAACATATGTTCTTCATAATAAGCAGCAGCACTATGTACACTAGCCTGGGAACAAGCTGTGCTGATCGCAGTGGGTCTACCAACCAGAAATGCATAATATTGTGTTTTATATCTGGCGATGAACTGTTATCAAACCTGGGGTCAGTTTGCAAAGATGTTTTCTCCTGTTTTTAAGCAGTCTTACCATTCCTGGGAAAACATGTTGTCATAGATTCTGCACGCTTAATCTAATGATTAGCGCAGATGAGAGGAAATTATGGAAAAATTCTAAGCAGTGTTTAGACGTGCAGTTTATGTGATGAATTACTGGATTTATATTCCCAATGTTTCCCTCTTTGCAAGGAAGGGTCGTGTATAAACCCTAATATCACTGAGACCTAAAATTACCCAGAGACAAAGGAAATTATATGCTGGATTATCATTCTCAGAATCCCACTGCCAATAGAGCTTGACTATGCTGACTGGAAGATTCTGGAAGTTTTATTTATTTATTTATTTATTTATTTACTTATTTACTTATTTATTTTAGAGTATTTTTAGACCAGCAGAACTTACTAAAATACTGTAAAATAATAATCATTTTGATTTAGATCTCTTCTGCCTCTCAATTTACACACACATTTCTTTTATCTTTAGAAAATTGCTTTCTAGCATTCCCTGTCAGATCTTTCTGTGTTCATGTAGTCTTAAGAATCTGGATTTGAATATCAGTAGAGTGGATTTTATTCTTAGTTTTCCTCTCCATTTGTAAACAGAACAACCTCTGGCTTACAGCCACCAGAAGAACATGAAGCTGGTGAAGGAATAAAAAAAATTGCTAAGAAAAGAAAGAAAAAGAAAAAACAGCGAGATCACAAGAAAGCGAAAAAGAGAAAGAGACGAGACAGGAGCAGCACTGAATCAGAATCAGACATTGAGGATGTGAAAGATGATAGAAATAATGAAGAAGGCTCTGAATTGAAGTACGTAAGTACCCTTTATTTCCAGATTTACCGTAAATTCATTCTGATAATCTCTTCATTACTTCCTTCTTTCTGAACAATACTGGTCATCAGGGCTATTCAGACATGACAATAAGACTGCAATCTTAGACAAAAAATAGCAGAAAGTAACTTTAGTGAACACAGCCCTGACTTATTTCCTAGTAAATATGTGTAGGATTGTGCTTTGTGTGAGTGTGAAGTGACACCTGTCCCTGTCATTCATTCATCTAATTTTTTGTCCAGAGCGCTTGGAGGGAGGAAAAGGCTGTAGAAATATAATATATGGACTTCCTGCTGAACCAAAGTGTCAAGTCTCCCTTGAAACCAAAATGGATGAGAAAGAAGCAGCAGCATTTTGTGTAGGAATGGAATTAGTAGCAAAAGTGACAAAGGAAATGTATCTTCTGCAGTGTGGTAGTGCATTTAGAAGTGTAGGTGGTAATCATGGCAGCCCCCAGATCCAGCCTTCTCAGACAAGTTAACATAAGTTCAGAAATACAGCAGGACCCCCATATCCACTGATTCATTATCCACTGATTCAGTTATCCACGGTTAGCAGAGGGAAAAAAATAAATTATTCAGCAGCCACAAAGCAAGCTATTGTCACAAGCAGCAGCTGTAAAACAAGCTATTGTCACAAATAGCATTTGTAAAGCAAGCTACTGTCACAAACAGCAGCCATAAAGCAAGCTACTTTCTCAAAACAGCAGTCATAAAGCAAGCTACTGTCAGGAAACAGCAGTTTCGGGGTGAGTGGGCACGTGTTCTCTCTTATCCATGGTTTTCATTATCCATGGGAAGGCCTGGAACCAATCTCTAGCAGATACCGGGGTCCTACTGTACATGCACTTGGAGTCGGTTCATATCAACAAATAGGCAACAGTCATTTATAAATCAAATGGCTCTTAATAGCCATTTCAAGAGTAAATCACTGTCACATACTTTGCATTACAGTAAGAATAGGTGGAGGCAATACATTGTTCCTAGGGAAAGCTGTTTTTTCCTTAGCTACTATGAAGATTGACGTGAAGTTCACAGAACAGAGGAGATGAGGCAAATAGTCACATATATCCTTGCTTATCAGAAAGTCCTGCAACCACTACATCACTGGCCGTTCTATTCCTGAGCATATGGAAACATTGATAGCCTGGTTCCAGAACTTGCTTAGGCAGTACAGTAACCCCCTGCCTATCGCAGGGGTTAGGGACCCACCTGACCCGCGATGCCTGAAAATCCGGAATATGTGGAAGCGGGTCGGGGGGTGGGGGGAAATCAGGTCCCCCTGCTGCCGCCGGCATGCACCGGTCCGAGAAGTCTTGGGGCGGCGCGCGCTGGCGGCGGCAGGGGAACTGACCTCCTGCCGCCACCTGCAGTGCGGCCCCGAGACTTCTTGTCCGGGGCCGTCTCCATTGAAATGCATTGGCTCAATGCATTTCAATGGAGAAAAATTTCCCCATTGGAATACATTGGCTCAATGCATTCCAATGGAGAAAATTTCTCCATTGAAATGCATTGGCTCAATGCATTTCAATGGAGATTGCGGGGCAGTGCCCAACGCCGCTGTCCCACGCTTTTCTGAGAAGCCTCGGGCCGCGCTGGAGGGCGACGTGAGCGATCACATCGCCCCCCGCGAGGCCCGAGGCTTCTCGGAGGAGCGCAGGGCGGCAGCG
The DNA here is from genome assembly GCA_037367245.1 of Phrynocephalus guinanensis. Classification (NCBI taxonomy): domain Eukaryota; kingdom Metazoa; phylum Chordata; class Lepidosauria; order Squamata; family Agamidae; genus Phrynocephalus; species Phrynocephalus guinanensis. Next base: position 178,392,661 of record CM074732.1, on the reverse strand, counting down.
CGCGGCAAAGCGATCGCCCCCTGCCTCCCCCCCGAGCGGCCCCGAGGCTTCTCGGAGGAGTGTGGGGGTGGCACAGGGTGATGCGCTTGCACCCCCCCAGCGGCCCTGAGGCTTCTTAAAGGAGTGCGGGGGCGGGGCGGGCAATGCAATCGCCCCTGCCACACCCCCCCCCCCGAGTGACCCAGAGGCTTCTCAGAGGCATGGGGGGTGGCTCGGAGCAATGTGATCGCCCCCCGCTGCCCCCCCCCCGCGCGGCCTGAGGCGCAGGCACTGCGATCCCACGATATAGTGGGACCGCAGTACCTGAACCGTGAAATGGTGGGGGGTGACTGTACTGCATGTTTTGCTTGTTTTAGGAAATGATGTGGTGAGGTTGGGTAGGAGAAGAAGCAGAACTGAGTACAGTCATCACAATTGAATATGATGATTGGAGATCATGATTTATATCTTAGTTACCCAGTTCAAAATGTGGGGCCCTTTCTCTCTCTCCCTGCCTGCCTGCCTGCATTTATTTGACACAATTGGTGACACACCTAATACTTATAAACCAGGGCTCTAGGTAGAAGAGAGCCCACCCCCAGATTTTTAAAAAAATGTTTTTAATTGCTCAAAAACCTGCCTTCTAGATAGTCCAGGAGCAATTTCACTATCTTTTCACCTGCTAAGTTATTTTTCACTGCCTTTTCACGGGGCAGGTTGGGGGTGTTTTTTCCATACCTGAAAGTCAGATTTACAGCAACTAAAAGCAGCTCAGAAAGAGCAGCAATAAAAAAAGTAGTCAAATGGCTTTCTGCAGCCACTCAACAGCATTGGGGGCATTCTAAATAAAATATATTGTAAAAAGAAAGATATTTTAGGGAGAGATAGATGTATTGCCTAGTACAGTATAGCTTTCCAAGGCCCAGACATGAGAATGTGTGCCTAGCCTTAATACACATGCCCAAATTTGGGAAGTTCTCAACCTGATTATAAACCAGCTTGTGTGACAAGGTAATGGTATACAATTAACATAATAGTATACTGGCCAGATACCAGTTACTTCTTACAGTGGTATTAAATCCAGTGGTATAACTCTCAGCAGTGAATTGACACTACTTAAGAAAAGTCAAAGCTTGCATTTCTTCCTTGCCCCAAGTCATACAGCTCAAATGCAATGAGAAATACAATGCTGACTTGCTAACAGGTAGCCATTAGCTTGATGCTTTTGAATGGATACCAGTCTATTGAAATAAAAGAATTTGGCACATCATACTATTAATATTTGAGGGGCATGGTGGCTCAGTGGACTAAGGCTTCCAAAACTGTTGGGTGCAGTCGGCAGCTCGGCAGTTCGAATCCTGGGTGCCATGCAGTGGAGCAAGCTCCCGCTGATAACCCCAGCTCCTGCCTACCTAGCAGGTTGAAAGCATGTAAATGCAAGTAGATAAATATAGTAGGTACCACTGTAAAAAGTGGGAAGGTAAAACAGTGTTTCCTTGCAGCCATGCCAGCCACGTGGCCATGGACTTGCACAACGCTGGCTCTTCGGCTTGAATACGGAGATGAGCACCACCCCTAGAGTCGGACACAACTAGCACGCATGTGCGGGGGGAACCTTTACCTTTACCTTTATGTGTACTATATTAATATTTAGTACTTCTATATACAACAGCCAATGTCCAAACTGCAGATAATGATCTGTATTTAGAAGTGTTTTTTTTTGCTACAATTTGCACTTTGGTATGAATGTTGTTTGCTGTGTAAGGCACAACTCATTCGGACCCCAAAACCTAGCAATTCTATTAAATCTTGTAACTTTTCTTGTATGGGTTGGGCAGATGACAGAGTGGCCTTTTGGCCAGATGGGTAGGAATAGAGTTTGAGAAACTGCTTAAAAGAGCCCAGGCTGCTGTCTGAAAGCCTGTGGCAAAATTTTAGCTTAACATAGTTGAGTGTTGTGTAGTCCTTGTTTTCTAAATAAGATTGGGAAATGTGTGCACCCAAAATGTTTTGGTATGCTAGCTTTCCTTAGTTCTACTCAGCAGAATTAGTGATAAGGAATGATGGAGCTAGATGTCTATCTTATTAGAAATAAATTTGCCTCTTACTGTTTCACTCCTTCCACTTCTTTTCTTCTGCTTGTTCGGGTACTTTGGTTCTTCTACTTAACTTTGGCTCTGCAAACTTTATGCATACCGATGGCTCTGTATAAACAATAAGGCATAATACTAGCACAGAAGGTCTTAAAGCAGTAAGCCACAATTCAACTAACCATTAAAATAATTGCAATGGAAAAGTAAGTATAGCATTCAAGTATAATAAAAAGTCACATTAAAAAAAGAAAGATAAGTTCAGTTTAAATTTGAAATCATTAATGCTATAATTAATTCTTAATCGATGTCCGTTTAGCTGGGAGTAATAGGGAAATGACTTGACAGTATATACTATTGATAACAGATGGTGAATAAGCATCTCTGAAGTCATTCATACTTTGGAGTTGGCTCCTGTTTGCATTCAAGTTGCCTATGGCTGATCTAAGTATTACCTCCAATTCCTGAAGTCCATTTTAGATATGGGGGTTTCTCTCTCTCAATCTCTCTCTCTCTCTCTCTCTCTCTCTCTCTCTCTCTCTCTCTCTCTGTATGTGTCGGTGTGTTGTTTCCAGCCTAATTAATTTATGTGTAATCTTCTAGAACTATCACAATTGGAAAAAAATATTTTCCATTTTTCTTTTTCTTTGCAGCTTACAAGGCAAATCCTTAAGTGTGAACTATAATTCCATTTGGCTTGATGATGTTCAGGGTTTCACAACGGAATCATTCAGAACGGATAAGAAACCAGACCCTGCTAACTGGCAGTACAAGTCATTATATCGAGGAAACATTGCAAGGTAATATTTACTGGTGTGAAAATGTCAGTATAAACATATTTATGGTGATTGGGAGATGGTAGCAGGTGGGGAAATGTGAGGCATGATGGCTCTATGTGTAAAGTTGCATCTACCCAGTTCTGGTTGTGCTCAGTGGTGTCCTCGTTGTTCTTCACCTGCTTTTTACCTTTCATTGGTGTCTCTCAAACAGAATTATTACCTTGTTTGAAAGACCCAGGCACATCTCCCATATGTTGTTCCAGCCATCCGTTCCTCATTGTGGCTAAGATCCGAGATTGCCAATGCCTCAAACAAGACAAATTGTGCTTTATGTCCTAGACATAATGTAATCATATTGTTTTGTTGTCTGAATGTCATACAGCAACTGGAATACATAAATGAATTGATTGGTTGGTATGTCCTAAAACCTATCTGAAGTACCACCTGGCCTTTTTATGTTCTTTCTATTATGAAGCATACGTATTTCTGTCGTCTAAAAATGAGGATGTCAATATCTGGGATATGACTTTGCATTCACATGCTCTGTCTGGTTGGTTGTAACATCTTTGTACCAATTAGTTTATTTATACAGGAGAAAACACTTAATTACATTGGTGCTCTAACTGACAGCAAAATGGAAAAATCCAAGATGAAGCTGCCGATCATTTTGTATTTTTAAAGCAGTTTTGACCATAGAAGAATCAGTGGTTTTTAATAGGTTGCTTTTCTTGTAGATCTCCTGAGAATCTCTCATAATCCATAATGTGTGCTACAGTGGATGCTTTGAGTCCAGCTGGCACATTTGTTCCCAAGTGTCATGATTGCACCCAGTGAGCTGTGTTCACAATTCCCCACCTGAGACCCATCTTAAGTCCTGACATTCCTCCATGTTCAGAGCCAGTCAAATGACAGAACTGCGCCTAGCAATGCAAAGTTCATTGAGTTCAATGAGCTTTTATTTTATCCTCCCTCCCTAGTCCAAGTCCACAACACTCATATGCTATTTGTTAATTCCATATATACGTTTTTTTCTTTTCACATAGTGGTTCACACATACGGGAATCTCTTGGTTTCTAAGTAAGCTATGAACCTCTCATCCCATTTCTGCTCAACTCTTGAGGGCAGGCACCACCCTGCCACCCTGCTATGCGACATAGTCGTGGTTATTCTTATTTTAGCAAGCAAAGGTTTTGACAGAGGACCGGGGAGGATTGAATGGGAGAAGCCGTTGCTAACCTTTCTCCTTATTATTATTTCCTAAAAATTCAATTGAATCAATTCCCTCCCTGCCTGCCTAACTGAAATCTAAAGGCTCCGCGAAATCGAAACTAGTCTAGCACAGCAGCCAGCTACACACAGCCCTCTCCCACCCACATCCAAGCCCGGACTGCGACTCTTCTGGGAGTGCCTCAGCTTTTTATGCCCTCTTGCACATCCAGAAGTGTCAGTCAAAACCTGGCCATGCGATTGGTAGAATGGGTCCAAAAATTTGCATGGTCCCATCCCATGGCCAGCCCATCATTGCTCAGGTGTAAAAAATAAAAATAAAAATAAAATAAAATAAAATCAGTGCGACCTTTTACTGCTATAAAAAACCCACTGCTGCTACTGTAAAAATTCAAGCATTTAAAATAACTAATTTTCGCATGTTTCTGTGGTGCTTTGGTGGTTTTGTGGACCACGATTTCAAAAAAAATATTGCGGATGCCATTTTGGATCCCCCCGCACCGCATGGCAAATGGAGACGCCGAGGATGCCCCCTCCCAGCCCAGTACCAGCAGCCCAGGACAGGAGGGGGGGGAAGGCTGGGGACCCCCCCCCCGAAACCACACCTCTGGTAGGTGCCCTCAGGCAGGCATATTTTCGCCTGCTTTTTTGGCCGGGAATTGTTTTTTTTTTTTTTTAAACTTTTCTCCTGTGCCGCTTGGCATCGCGCGATCGCCGCACGATGCCAGGAACGACAACGACAAATCAGACCCAATTTTTCTTTTTTCGGTTCGAGTTCGAGTTCTGACAGCTTAATTGTCGTTACCATTTCCGTTACGTAATGGAAACGATATCCGAAAACGGAAACGACAATTTCGCCAAGTCGTGCCCATGTCTACTCCTGACACATCTGAAGACAAACAGGGCGGGCCTTTCTGTTAGGCACTTGTCCATTGTGGACAGCCAGTTTCAAGTACCTTCCATGAAAGACCAACAACATCTTAGCTATTTCCATTGTTGTTTTATTTTCTATTTACAGGGCAGTGAGAGGTCCTTGTAGGCCATGTATCAAAATAGGTTGCCTGGATGGGGTTAATGTATTATATACACATTGACTTTGGAGACAACATTTCCTGCTCCGCTTAAAGTAGGATAGTATCTTTGGCTAACCCTGATAGATCTCCAGCTTGTAACTTGACTATGCTCTTCTACTGGCAAATTGGGTCTACTTTTAAGTGCTGGACTACACATCTGAACTGTTACAGCTCAGTGGATTGGAGTGGCTTGGGGCCAGGAGTTTGAATCATCACTCTGCTTTCTGGGAAAGGACCACATGAGATTACTAAGAGTTTGTATGGCCAGTAGAGTTGCATGTCCTGTTACCTGTGCAGCATTACCTTAGCTGCGCAGTTCCAGACACCACCAGAAGGGGGATAGAACTGTGAATCCCTTCTGAGTATACTTTGGTTTATGAGTACAGTACCTTGGTCTATGAGTGTTCTGCAGGACAAGGAAACATTTCTTCTAAATTTTGCCTTAATCAACAAGCAATGTCTTGCAATACGAGCACTGGGGCAGTCACATGATCACAAGTGAGCCAGTGGTGGTTCTCTCTCTTTCTCCACCTGCTCGATTGTGAGCAAGTGTCTGGAATGTTCTGTCTAAGGCACACCTCAAAAGCAGAGGGAGGAGAGAGGAAGGCAGGTCTCCGTTGCACCAGCCATGAAGGTTTTCAAAGTAGAGTGCAGGTTAGGGTTTTGTTTCATTTTTCTTTATATTTTTATTTACTGTATATACTCGAATATAAGCCTAGTTTTTCAGCCCTAATTTTGGGCTGAAAAAGGGGCCCTCGACTTATATGCGGGTCAGTACCTTTAGCCACTGAGGAAAGTGCTTGGGTCGGTGGCTAAAAGTCATTTTAAACATTGTGTGCCGCTTCTCCTGACCCCCCTCTGCATCACAGGAGAGCGGCACGCGATGTTTAAAATGACTTTTAGCCACCGACCCAAGCACTTGCCTCAGTGGCTAAAAGTCATTTTAAACATCACACACCACTCCCCCAGCTCACAAAGGAGGAGCTGCCAGGCCCTGCTGCATTTCCCACCCTAGACTTATACTCGAGTCAATACATTTCCCCAGTTTTAGGGGGTTAAATTAGGGGCCTCGACTTATACTAGGGTTGACTTATACTCGAGTATATACGGTAATTTGTTTTCAACATCCTTTCTTATTTTTCAAACCATTTCTAGTCATGGGGCATGTAGTTAAGTTTGTATATGGCTACAAATCACATTTTATTTATTGTCACATTAAAAACACAGAATAAAATTGTTGTTAGTCCCAAACAGAGCAGATTCCACAGCCAAGTACACACAGCCATGGTGTGGATGTGCACTTCTTTTGTGAATTTGGCAGTATGTGGTCTGTGGGACCCCATAACAAATCATCTGAGTTTCCATTATTTCTTATGGGGAGATTTACTATGATATATGTGTGTTTTGGTTTATAAGCATGTTTCCGGAATGGATTGTTATTGTAAACCAAGGTATCAGTGTATTCTAAACTCAGAAGAACCTGAGGTCATCATAGTACCATAGAGTTGGAAGGGGCCTATAAGGTCATCGAGCCCAACCCTCTTCTCGGTGTAGGAATCCAAATAAATATCTGTCAGGAGGTTGTCTGCTTTCCTCTTAAATGCCTCCTGCGTTGGAGTGCTCCCCACCTCCTGAGATAGTTAGTTCCATTGCCATACCATTTTTATATTCAGCCTCAATCCGGATCCCCTTGTCTTAAGGCCACTATTATACAGTAATGCAATGCTGTCATTACAAGAAGTCAGCACGAGTTTCTTAAAAACAAGTCATGCCAGACTAATTTGATCTCTTTCTTTGATAGAATTAAAGGACTGGTGGATGCCTTCAAAAGGGGATTGGACAGACTCCTGGAGGAGAAGTCCATCACAGGTTACAAACCATGATGGAGATGTGTAATCTCTAGGCTTAAAACCAGAGTACTTCAAGGGCCAGATGCAGGGGAGTGGTAGCAGGAGACAGATATCTAGTCTCATGCGCTCCCAGAGGCATTTGGTGGGGCCACTGTGAGATACAGGAAGCTGGACTCAATGGGCCTTTGGCCTGATCCAGCATGGCTCTTATGTTCTTATGAGGGGAATGCTGTGGATATTGCTTATCTGGATTTCAGTAAGGCCTTTGATAAGGTTCCCCATAGTATACTTGCAAAGAAGTTAGTAGAATGTGGTATGGATAGTGCTGTTGTTGGGTAGATTTGTAATTGATAGACTGATCACACCCAAAGGGTGATCATAAATAGCTTCTCTTCAGGTTGGAGAGATGTGACCAGTGGGGTTCTCCAGGGTTCTGTTCTGGGTCCAGTGCTGTTCTTCAATATCTTTATTGATGATTTGGAGGACGGAATAGAGAGTAGGCTGATCAAATTTGCAGATGATACCAAATTGGGAGGGATTGCTAATTCTGTACAGGAGAGGATAACAATCCAAAAGGACATTGACAGATCAGAGTGCTGGGCCAAAGCTAACGAAATGGGTTTCAACAGAGGGAAATGTAGGGTGCTGCATCTAGGTAAAAAGAATGAATTGCACATATATAAGATGGGGGACACCTGGCTGGAAAATAGTACCTGTGAAAGGGATCTAGGAGTTTTGATGGACCACAAATTGAACATGAGTCAGCAGTGTGATGTGGCTTCCAAGAAAGCCAATGCGATTCTTGGTTGCATCAACAGAAGTATCGTGTCTAGATCAAGGGAAGTGATAGTACCTCTCTATTCTGCTCTGGTCAGACCCCACCTGGAGTACTGTGTCCAGCTCTGCATACCTCAATTTAAAAAGGATGTTGACAACCTCGAATGGATCCAGAGGAGGGCGACCAAGATGGTTGAAGGTCTGGAAGAAATGTTTTACGAGGAGCGGCTTAGGGAGTTGGGAATGTTTAGCCTTACAGAAAGAAGGATTGGATGGAATATGATAGCTATGTTTAAATATTTGAAAGGATGCCATATTGAAGAGGGGACTGGTTTGTTTTCCATGGCTTCAGAGACTAGGACTTGGGGCAGTGGTTTCTAACTACAGGAAAAGAGATTCAATTTAAACATTAGGAGGAACTTCATGATAGTTGGAGCTGTTAGTCAGTGGAATATGCTGCCATTGAGGGTGGCGGAGTCTCCTTCTTTGGAGGTTTTTAAGCAGAGGCTGGATGGCCATCTGTTGGGGGGTACTGTGATGGGGGTTCATGCATGACAGGGGGTTGGACTGGATGGCCCTTGAGGTCTCTTACAACTCTATGATTCTATGACAAATGCCTTGCATGATGGGGAAAAAAAAACCGCAAAATGAAAAAAAAATCCGGGAATAGGGATGCTTCGCAAAATGAAAATTTCCTATGGCATGCTTCACAAGATGAAAATCCATTACGAAATTCAAAAAAAAAGTTTTTCTATGGGAAACCGTGCTTCGCAATTTAGTCTTGCGGGGTACTATTGTATGTCCTGCATTTTGGAGATCTTTCCCCTCCTTTATATCAGTGCTCCCCAACCTTTTTGTCACCACGGACCGGTAAATGTTTGATGATTTTCCGTGGCCCGGGGCTGGGGGTGGGGAGGGGGGGGGGAGATGGGAGGTGCAGGGGGGGGGTCGGGGCGGGGGGGGGGGGGGGGGAGGGTGTGGGGGGGCAGAGGATGGGGGGAGGGAGGAGGGGAGGCGGGGTGCAGGGGGGGCTTGGAGCGTGTGCCTTGCGGGGGGGCCACGGGAGCGGCGGCGGTGGCGGCGCTCGCCGGCTGGGGGCATCGGGCGTGCCGCTCGCCCCCGCGCGCACGGGCGGGGTGGGTGGGAGCCTGGGGCTCCTGGGCGGGCGGGCCCCCGCCTCCTCCTGTCGGCGGCCGCAGCGGCCACGGCAGCCGCCCGGGTTCGGCCGCCGCCCACCTCCGGCTGCGGCCTTCGGGCGGGCGAGCGGGAGGGGGGAGGGGAGGGAGGCCGGTGGGGGGGTGGCGTCCCCATGCCCCCCCCGGAGAGGCCAGTGTCCTTTCTTCAGCCCTCCCCCGACACACACACACACACACACCCCTGGCCACCTCTCAGGGAGGCGGGCAAAGCTCACCCCGTGCCGCGCGCGCCCTCCCCCACCACCAAGACTTGCCCCCCTCCCGCCGGGTCTCCGGGCCGAGAAGGGGGAGCCCGAGCGCCTCCCGCCGCCGCCGCCGCCTCTCTCACCTGCTGCTGGAACTTGTCCGCTCTCCCGGGGAGCCGGCGAGGCGGCCGCTGGGGACTGGCAGAACCCGGCCCGCCCTGAAGGGGCTGCAACGAGGGCGGTAGCGCCTCCTCCTCCTCCTCCTCCGCCGGAGGAGCAGCAGCAGCAGCTGGGGCGATTACGGCGGGGGGTTGCAGGGGCGGCGGCGACCGCGTGGGGGGGTCGCGGCGGTGGCGAAAACACCCAGGCCGGCCTGTGACGCCCCCCGCCTGCCCCCAACACAGGCGCGGTCCGGCGGCGGCAGCAGCGGGGGGGCTCCGCCCTGGAGCGCGGCCGCAGGGAGGGGCAAAGGGCGCGCGCCCGGGGAGGAGGAGGAGGAGGAGGGGCGCCCACCTCCTCTTCCGACTGAGGGGGCCCACACGCGGCGGCGGCGGTGCGCGCGCGTGGGGGGGCTCGCCAGCGCCTCCTGCGCGTGCCCCCTCCTCCCCGCTGGCCCCCGTGCACCCAGCCCCCAGCTTCCTGCTGCTGCTGCTGCTGCTGGTGGTGGAGGGTGAGGAGGAGGAGGAGGAGGATGCGCCGCCGCCGCCGCCGCCGGGCAGAGGAGGAAGGTAAAGGCAAAGGTGGCGGCGGCGGCTCCTCCTGCGCTCCTCCAGCCTTCCTCCTCCACCGGCCGCCTGTGGGAGAGAAGAGGAGGAGGAGGAGGGCAGCGGAGGAAAAGGGGAGGAGCCTCCCCGGCCTCCCCAGGCGGCCCGGTCCCGACCGGTCCACGGACCGGCACCGGTCCGCGGCCCGGGGGTTGGGGACCACTGCTTTATATGACTGTCTTTCAAGTATTTGAACAGTGCTATCATATCTCCCCTTAGCCTTCTTTTCTCTAGTCTTAATATGCCAAGTTTATATTAATTTCATGAATTGGAATTGATTATTGGGTCGGTCACTTAAAATATTTAAAATACATTCTGGCTAGGGATCTCTGAAATGTGTGTTTGATTGTCTTTTTCTATATTGTATTTTGTTTAAAGTTAAGCAAATAAAATATAGATGCCTCCCATATTGTTTTTTTGTATTCTCAAATCCTGGCTCCTCGCATAAAACCTTCAATGAGGGAGCTATTACGTAGAGACTAGCTGCTGGATGAAATTCATATTGGATCTGAGACCTGAGAGGTTGCAGACTTCTGTATACTTCCTTGGTAGTGAGTAGCAGTGAACATCAGAGGGTGCTTTGTAAATCCATATACAATGGACCCTCGTATAAAAAACGGTTTGTATAACATAAAATCTGTACAACATAAAAACATCCGGAGATAGAGGAAATTTGCTTAGGAGCCTCGTGGCGCAGTGGTTAAATGCCTGTACTGCAGGTAAAACTGTGCTCACGACCTGGGTTCAACCCCTGGTAGCAGGCTCAAGGTTCACTCAGCCTTCCATCCTTCCGAGGTCGGTAAAATGAGTACCCAGCTTGCTGGGGGGGGGGCAATGTGTAGCCTGCACACTGTAATTGAAATTCTAAACCGCCCAGAGACTACTTGTAGTGGTATGGGGTGGTATATAAGCAGAACACTTTGCTTTGCTTTTGCTTTGCTTAACAGAATCGCCTATGGGGCAAATCCGTACAACATAAAAATAGTTGTGATTAGGGATTACTCCATTTTTAATGCATTTCTATGGAAAATGTGTATAAAGGAAAACTTGCTTAACAGAATTTCATTTGGAACTAATTAATTCCTTTATACAAGGTATCACTGGAATCGGATTGTCCTGTGTGTCTAGCAGTTGAGAAGTAAACAGTCTTTCTAGCATGCCTTTAAAAATGCTCCACTGGAAGATACTAAGAAGTAACATCACTTTATTCTTAAGCCAATGATGGTATTTTTGATCGTGAAAAAGTTATTGTTTCTGTCTGTAGACCCAGGATCTCCCTTAGCTGCAGGGAGAAGTTGAGCTGGGAGTTGTCGTACAAAACAGTAACTTTTCTAAATCTCCAATCAGGTTTTGTCTGAAAGTTGTTTCTTCAGCTCTTTCTGTCTCTGTTTTCATGGGAGGGCTTAATGTTATCTGTTGTTTTTTTAAAGATACAAGAGAAGAAGCAACTTCTGTCTTGGCATTGATTTGAACAAACAGCATATAATCTGGGATAGCTCAGCCGCAGAGAAAAAGCCATCTCATAAGCGGCCAGAACGCTACTTTACCAAAGTAGGCCTGAAACTCTTGAATGAGGAGGGCATTTTTGTCACTCGTAAAAGTGAAGCTCCTCCTTCTGTTTCAACTCCTTGGATACCGGTTTTGGAACCGGACACTGATGATGCTCCTACAACAAGCCATATGAACCCTCTGGGGATTTATGATCCAGTGACTACATTATGGCTACAAGGAAAAGGTCCCCCAGAGCCAGAATCACCAAAGGAGCAGGAACCCCAAGGAAGCTCAAAAAGTGGAAACTCCCTCCTAATGATGAAAGTGGAAGAATTTAACAGGAAAGTCCGAGAGAATCCCAGAGACGTCAAGACCTGGATGGATTTTGTTACTTTTCAGGTATGGGTGCTTTCACTGTGGATTATGTTTTGGAAGGATGTTTAGTAGCAGTACGTCTACATTATGAACCATCCTAAGGATATGGTATATGAATTGCAGAATGGAGACATTTCTGAATAAACAGAGTTTAGCAGGACCATTCCCTTATTGATCGCTTATTAAAAAGGGTGTAATATGTGAAAGCATGAGCACAGGTTAACCAGCAGACCAGCAACTGACCTGCACAGCAGCAACAACAGCAACAAAACCATTGCTAAAACTGCAGTATTTCTGTTCTGATGGGAGGAATTAAGTTATAGAGCCTTCTGTCTGTTTCTTTACTTCCAAACCTTTCAGCAATTGTTCATTTCCAAGCATGCCCTCTTAAAAAACAGTTGATGAACAGTCCTGTGGGTGTTTTTTCAGGAGAATGTGAACTGCACACCATTTTTGTGGGACTTCCGTCCCCTTTTGATTATTCTTTGTCTGCCTTTTCTTTGCTTGAAGGATGAACTCATGAGAGGTCCCAGTTGTTACACGATCGGTGAGGGGGAACGAGAGACACGAAAGAAATCACTCAAGCTCATCTTGGAGAAGAAGCTGGCAATTCTGGAGAGAGCCATCGAAAGCAACCCAAACAATGTTGATTTGCAACTGGCCAGGCTGAAGCTTTGCACCGAGTTTTGGGAACCATCCGCTGTGATCAAGGAATGGCAGAAACTGGTTTTCTTACACCCGAACAACCCAGAACTGTGGCAGAAATACCTCTTGTTCTGTCAAAGTCAGTTCAGTACTTTTGCTGTTTCCAAAATCCATAACCTCTATGGCAAATGCCTAAGCACTTTGTCAGCAGTACAGGATGGCAGTATGGTATCGCACCCAGTACTTCCAGGCACAGAAGAAGCCATGCTAGGTAAGGGCACAATATTTTGTGTCATCTTTGTCTTTCCCCAGAACTCTCAAGTGTGAGTGTTTTCTAGTAGCTTTTTTAAAATGCCCACACGTATCTGTGTTAATGGGTTGCAGCAAAAACTGTGAAGAATCTTGTGGCATTTAAAAGACTTACACATTTTAGTTGGCATAAAATTTTGTAAAGTTTAGTCCTCTTCATTAGATGCCTCTTTAAAAAGTAGATGTTCCATATCCATATGGGACACATTGACAGATAGCTTGAGCTCTGAAATAATGGAAATCCTTCTATAGCTAGGATGATAAGATGAATATTATTGAGAGGAGTGATGGACTGCCCAGTTATAGAATAGGCTCCAGTTCTTTCTCTGTGTGAGTCACTGCTCTGAGCTTGCCTCTTTCTCATAAAGGAGTCATGCTGAAGTGGATACGTTAATTGCTAAGTGTAGAACTGGGCCTGTTAGATGTGAAGCATAATATACACTCCTCTCCTTATTGTAGGCATGAATCTAGAACCATGAAAGGTAATGGAAATAGGCATTTGGTGTTTATTGTCACCATGACTTCAGACACTGGTAGACCTGCACGTCTGATGTGCAAGAAGTTTCTCCAGTGTGGAATTTTCATTTTCCTGGTTCCAGATAGTTAGATCATCCTCCAGGTTGTTCTGTTCTGCCTCACCACTGAGCATGTGCGGTCCTTAGTGGGGCTATTTGTGGTCCTTCCACTCTCTTATGTCCTCCCACGATTTTTTTTGTACTTTTACAACCCTTGATATTCTACCCAGACTGCTTAACTGTACAGGGATAGTGACATATTGACTCCATAAGCCTTCACCGTTCATCTTGAATTTACTCTTAGTATATAGAATTTGAAATGAAAAGTGACACTCAACTAAGACTTCTGAGGTGAGGAATACTTTGTTTCTCATACAGTAAACCCCCACCTATCGCAGGGGTTAGGGACCTGACCCGACCCACAATAATTGAAAATCCGCAATATGCGGATGCTGGGTCAGGTCGGGACTGGGCGGGCTTTCTGGGGGCTCTTGTACTTACCCCAGGCCTGGCGCTGCCCCAAAGGGGCGTGCCAGGGGCTTTCCAGTCCCCCGGAGGCCCCAAAAGTGCTTTCTAGTGATCTGAAGTCACTTCCGGTTTGCAGGGAAGCACTCTTTGGGCCTCTGACGGGCCTGGGAAGGCCTTTCCTCCTTACCTCAGGAGGCCTTTTTTTCATACACTGCCAACCCGCGATATACCGGGACCGCAGTATATAAACCGCGAAAGGGCGGGGGACAACTGTACTCGAAATCCAAGGTGGACAGCCACAGGAAGTCCCAGGGCTGCCGCCTCTGCCATTTTCCAGACACTGTGAACTGCCCAAGCTCCCTTATTGAGAGAAAAGCAGCCTAAATATAAGACAGATAAACAAATAATAACCTGTGCTTGCACCATTTTTAGAAAACTGGAAGTGATACACAGTCACTCATAGTTCCCTGAAAAAGCTGTTGGGGCCTTAAACGGAGGTGCTCCCCCCCCGAAAAGAATAGTGAGGTTAGACTTCTGCAGGCCACCCAAAATGGCTCCTGTGATGTGCGAGCACTCTAATCTGCACAACCCTCTTCTGGATTTGAGAAAAGGTTGCCTCTCAACTTTAATTGAGGAGAAAACATACTAAGACACCTACAAGCCTGCAAGCACCTCTCCAGAAAATGTATGTGTTATGCTTTGGATCATCCAGATCCCTTGCAAGGGGTGTAGCAAGGTTTTAGGAAACTTCAGAAGTTGCTAACAAAGCAGTTCCTCTGTATATTTTGTTTCCTTTTGTGAGGCTGAACGGTGCTGGGTTTGCAAGCACTAGAACAAATTAGTTTTGACATGGCTATACAAATATTGCCCATGTTGGAAATCTAGTTGCTGTTTTGAGGATTTTTTTGAATTTTCCTTTTTATCCATATCTCCAGTTTTGAGTAGGTTTAACCTGACATGGTCTCATTTACCTATTAAGAAAATTACACAATTGTCATTTATTACTATTTCATGTTTCTACTCTAGTTATGCAGATACTGTTGGGTAGACGACCCTTCAGACAGCATTCTATGATTGGGGCTGGAAGCAGTCTATGACTAAAGGTAGCTTAAGGCTCCTGCCCCCTTGTGTTCACCTCTTGCATAGCTTGTCATACTGACATTGCATCAAGGCAGAAAAACTGTAGAAGCCAGATGGACCTCAAGGTTATTCTAGTCCAATCTGCAAAGCTAGGACCTTTTGGTATATTCCAATACAGCCTGTGGCTGTAGCTCAGTGGTAAAGTCCATACTTTGCGTGCAAAAGGTTTCAGGTTCAATGCCTGGTATTTTAACACATTGCATAGTTGAAATATAGAATTGACTGCCACAATATGTAATAACAACTGTCAACTTGGACAATTTTCAAAGGAGATTAGGCAGATTTACTATCAGTGGCTACTAGTTATGATTGATGTATATTCTTTCCGGTACAAGGGACAGAATGCCTCTGCCTGTCAGTTTGTGGCAAGCAAAGAGGTGATGTTCTACTTCTGCTTGTGGGCTTTCTGTATGCATCTGGGTGGCCACTGCATGTACATAAGGCTGAAATGCAGAGGCATACAGTCTCATTCTGGCTGTTCTTATGTTCATGTCTATCTAATGCTCTAGAGCAGTGGTTTCTAATCTTGGGTCCCTAGATGTTCTGTGCTGAACTCGAGTCTGGACTGGATAATAGGATGAGAGTTAATAAATTAAATCTCAGTCCAGACAAGATGGAAGTGCTGTTAGTGGGTGCTCTGCCAGACACGTTAGAGGGCCATCTCCCTGTCCTGGATGGGGTCACACTCCCCCTAAGAGACAGGGTCTGCAGCTTAGGGTTGCTCCTGGACCCCGGTCTAACTCTAGAAGCCCAGGTAGACTTGGTGGCCAGGGTGCCTTTCTTCAGCTGTGGAAAATATACCAGCTGCGGCACTGCCTGGATGAGTGGAGCCTCATAACAGTTATGCATGTACTGGTAACATCCTGAATAGATTAATGCAATGCACTTTACATGGGGCAGCTTTTGAAGATGGTCCGGTGAATGCAACTGGGTCAGAATCGTGTGACGCAGCAGGTTAGTGGAGGGGCTGCCAGGAATCATATCACTCCAATTCTGTACAACCTGCATTGGTTACCAGTTGTTGCCCAAGCCCAATTCAAAGTGCTTGTTTTGACATATGAAGCCCTAAACGGCTTAGGACCTAGATACCTGAAGGACCACCCCCTTCCATATGAATCTACACGGCAATTAAGATCCAGCCAGGGGGCCCTCCTGAAAGAGCCATCCCTCGAGGTGAAAGAGAAGGCTTGCAACTATAGGGCCTTTTCAGCAATTGCCTCCGGGCTATGGAATGCCCTCCCGAGTGAGATCCGCCTGGCACCGACATTGATCACATTTTGGCACCAGTCAAAAACCTTCCTGATCGGAAGTTTTTAAACTGATATAACATAGATTGTGCGTCCTGATGGCAATTTTTACTGTATTTTATTTGTATTTAAATATTTTTATTGTTTTAGTTATTTATTGGTATTTTATTTATTTATTTATTTATTTATTTATTTTATTTATTTAAGGGCCTTTATACACGACCCCTAAGCTCCGCAGGAAATGGCTGCAAGGTCCGGACCTTACAAGTGTTTTCCCACCAGCTCCGGACTTTGCAGACAATTAAGTGCGACCCCGCCCACCTAAGCATGACCCAGCTGCACTTTCTTGTACCTGCTTGAGGTGGGTGAAAATCCCCAGGTCCGGATTTAATCTGGTCAGTGCCGGGCTCTCCTGGCTTCTGCTTGTGTTTTTTTTGCCTCCTGCCCCTTTAAGAGAAGAGGTTGGAGGGGAAAAAGCAAGCAGAAGAGAAACGGAGCTCCGGGAGGCTCCTCCAGGTGAGCTGCATTTTTTCCCCTCTTTCTCTGGTGGGGAGGAAGGAAGGGCAACGAACCCCTAAGATCTTTGGTCCGAATTTAAGGGACCAGCGGATCTTAGGGGTCGTGTGAAAAGGCCCTAACTTATATGCCGCCCACTACCCAAAGGTCTCTGGGCGGCTTACAATCCAAAGAATAAAACAATTTAAAATAGTTAAAAGTAAAATATCAATAAATCATCAATAAAAACCTTACACTAAAATCATTATTCTAAAATTGTCATCAGCGGACCCACAACCTATATTATATCAATTAAAAACCTTCTGGAACAGGAAGGTTTTTACCTGGCACCGGAATGTAATCAGTGTTGGCGCCAGGCAGATCTCGATCGGGAGGGCATTCCATAGCTTGGGAGCAGCTGCCGAGAAGGCCCTATGTCTACAGGCCATCCCTCTCACCTCCTTGAGGGATGGCTCTTTCAAAAGGGCCCCCTGGCTCGATCTTAATTGCCGGGTAGGTTCGTATGGAAGGAGGCGGTCCTTCAGGTATATAGGTCCTAAGTCGTTTAGGGCTTTGTATGTCAGAACAAGCACTTTGAATTCGGCTCAGACAGCAACTGGTAACCAATGAAGGTTACGCAGAATCGGCGTGATGTGATCCCTGGCGGCCCCACCACTTACCAGCCGTGCCGCACGGTTCTGAACCAGTTGCAATCGCCGGACCGTCTTCAAAGGCAGCCCCACGTAAAGCGCATTGCAGTAATCAATACGGGATGTTACCAGTGCATGCGTAACTGTCATGAGGCTGTGCTTGTCTAGGTAGGGGCGGAGCTGGTATATTTTCCGCAGCTGAAGGAAGGCACCCCTGGCCACCGAATCCACCTGGGCTTGCAGAGTTAGACCGGGGTCCAGAAGCACCCCCAAGCTGCGGAGCCTGTCCCTTAGGGGGAGTGCAACCCCATCCAAGACAGGAAGATGGCCCTCTAACCTGTCCGGCAAAGCACCCATTAACAGTACTTCCGTCTTGTCTGGATTGAGTTTCAATTTATTAACCCTCATCCAGTCCATTATCTGACCCAGACACAAGTTCAGTACAGAAATCGCCTCACCTGGATTGGTGGAGAACGAGAGGTAGAGCTGAGTATCGTCAGCATATTGCTGACTCCTCAGCCCAAACCTCCTGATGACCTCTCCCAGCGGTTCCATGTAGATGTTCCATGTACAACAATTAATGTTGTAATTGTTTTAATTGCTTTGACTGTGAGCCACCCAGAGACCTTTGGGTAGTGAGCGGCCTTTAAGTTGTATAAATAAATAAATAAAATAAATAAAATGTTCTTGGGCTACAGGTCCCGTAAAGCCTGGCTAGCGGTGAAGGCTTCTGGGAGTTTTAGACCATGAACATCTGGTAACCCAAGGTGGGAATCACTGCGTAAAGGGATCCTCTGAAACCTAGGAGAGCGTCACCAGGAAGTGGAAACCCAAACTTGTAAAAGTTACTTTTTGAACTACAACTCTCTGAGTCCGCTAACCAACACGACCATTGGCCATACTGGCTCCCGTAATGTCAAAATGTTGCTTTTCCCAGCCCTGGTGTAGACTAGGAGAGAGTGAATTTGTCTCTGGTTCCCAACCTTGTATCCCCAGATGTTTTTGGACTCCCAACTCCCAGAAGTTCTGGCCAGCACTGCTAGTGCTGCAAAAGTTTCAGAGAGTTCTGTTAAAAAAACTTCTGGGGCCCCAAAAGCGGAAGCCAGTACTTGAAATGTTTGACAAGTGTTTCAGAATCAAAGTACTGGGAGATGCAGACCAGTATCTGAAGGGACACAGTTCTCACTGCAGTGTAGATGATAATGAATTACAGATGAATCAGTGTTCTGATTTACTGTATGGCTGTTTTCTGGGTTGCCAGTATTTAGTTCACCCCACACCACCACATGGCGTTGCAAATTACTGTATTCTGCAGCATTTTAAATTATTCTGTAGCATTTTACCTCAGTCTGTTTTTAAACAGTTTAAACCTTGACCCCCATTTCTGTTGTCTTAGATGGGTAGTCTTCAGGGTTGCAAACTTAAACTATATACATCTTTGGATCCACTTGTCTTACCCCTTTGCTCAGCTTCTCAGTCTATGACTTCATGAGAGAACATTCTTGAATTTTTCTAGTCCACCATGCTGGTTCTCAAGAGCAGCCTAACATGTCTTTGGGTGCTCTGAAGCTGCAATTCAGTGGTTGAAATCCTGTTGCACAGTTATGCAAAAGGTGTAAGTTTTAATAATTTTTATTTATTAGATTATTTTTATAGGTAAATAATTTATACGCAAATTGTCCCAGGTTAAGAACTCTCGATCGACAGTATCTGTTGTCTAATAAGTTTCATTACTCAGTGTGTGACAGTGGCTGAAATCCAGTAGTAAGTCATAGCTAGGGTAGAGTAGGCCCATAGAGGTTACAGAAAAGTTGACTCAACAAATCCTCAGTGTTTTGGTGTGCCTATCTTACTTAAAATGGACTACAGAATTTCAACCAAGGTCTGTGAATATTTCTTAATTTGGGGCAGTTCTCAAAAAGCCTTTGCTTAACTATGCAACAGGATTTTGGCCAATATTTCTAAAAGTTAAGGTGCTTGTCAGTTGTTAGGTTGTTGGAATGTATTGGCTCAGATAGACGCCAGATAGCATTGAAATAAAGGTTGCATGAATTATTTAATATTACACAACACTGTCTTGAAACAAGTTGAGGAGCCGTGTAGCCATCACAAAAAACAAATTCAAAAGTGGAACAGGTGATACCTTTTAGGCTTCTAGAAAGCAGCCAGTAGTAGTAGGCTACTAGAAAGTAGTGAAGGGGCTACTGGCCCCATTGCTGGCAAGGCAGGGGCCATTGGCCTCGATGAGCCACATTGAGGAGAGGGGGATGTGTATATGTGAGATGTGACATGTCTTTGGAAGGACTGGGGCAATAAAAACACCCCCCTCTTTTCATTTCGGATGCAGCCTAAGAACATCCAAGCTCCAAGCCTCAACTAAGAAACTGCCTGGCTTTTTTCCCCATCTTGCCAAAGACCTTATATCTAAGAAATAACTCTTGGCAAATCCATCTTTTGCCATGTTATAACCTACTGGTACTGCTCTGAGGAAAGGGGTTTCACCCTCAAAATATTAGCAACGGTTTTGTTAATTTTCCAGTAGCCTAAAGGGACCGCCTGTTCCACAATACTGTCTTGTGAGACTCACAAAAATAACAGCAGTGAAAAGGGATTGAGAGGTACTGTATTTGGATCCTAAACCTCAAACGTCACTTATATGATCTTATTTTTTCTCATTTCTCTCAGTCATCTTTCTTCAGCAGTGCCATTTCCTTAGGCAGGCAGGACATTCGGAGAAAGCTATCTCTCTGTTCCAGGCTCTGATTGACTTCACCTTTTTTAAGCCTGATAGTGTGAAGGATCTGTCAACAAGGGGACAGGTAAGAATTAGAATTCTGATCCCTTATCTTTATACCTATTTTTCCTATCCATTATTTCCCTAGTCCTCTTCTTTCCCTCCAGTTCTATAAATGAAAAGTGAAAACACAAATACCAGTCATATGGAGAAAATTATAGCAGCCCATTCTGTGCTAATTTGAGGTTTACTAAGTGGTGTGTATTCTTTGTTGTCAAGTCAGAACAGACTTATAGTGACCCTAATAAGTCTTTCAAAGTATGTGAGACATTAAAGGAGTGGTTTTACTAGTTCCAGAGAGGGTAGCCAAGAATTGCAGGCAAAAATCAAAGAAAAAGAAAAGACAAAAGCATGTGGCACCTTAAAGACTTAAATTTTAATGTAACATTTTGTGGACACGTCCACTTCTTCTGCTCCTATATGTCTGCAGAAGTGGACGTGCTCATGAAATGTTACATTAAAATATGAAAGTCTTTAAGGTGCCACATGTTTTGTGTCTTTTCTTTTCCTTTGATTTTTACCTGCAGTTTTACCAGATCCACTCCCTCAGTGAGTTTCCATGGCCAGTGGAGATTTGAACCCTGTTCTCTGAATTCTGGTCCATCTCTACTTGCTTTATGTGTGGTAAAATTGCCCCCCCATGCATCCCCTAACTTGAGGCATTTTTTTGTCCAAAATGTAAAATCGTTTGCAGTAATGAGGTAATTGGTGGATCCAGGGGTGCTGGGGTGATGCATTTGAACACCGGGGGTGGGTGGGGGGCACATGTTGGCCACCATGGCATTCCCAATCCTCCTTCAGCAGTCACCATTCAGTACAGTAATCCCCCATTTATCACGGAAGTTAGGGACCCGACCTGACCTGCAATAAAGGGAAATCCGTGTTCTGTAGATGCTGGGTTGGCTTGGAACTGTTTGGGGCCTCCTGCACTCACCCCAGGCTTGGCTTCCCGGTGCTGTTGGAGGCTCCAGAAGTGGTTTCCGGTTTTTCAGAAGTCATCTCCTGTTCGCCAGAAACTACTTCTGGGTCCTCCGACAGGCCTGGGAAGCCCATCAGAGGTTCGTTTGGGGCAGCGCCGGGCTTGGGATAAGTTCAGGAGGCCCCAAACATGCCCTCACAGCTTGCCCAGGAGCCCTTGCCTTCATATGCTGCAGTCCTGCAATATAATGGGATTGCAGTATACGAACCACAATATAGCAGGGAATGACTATAATATGTAGGGAATCCTGCCCATAGATCTGTGTGTGATACTACACAGACAGTATGTTCCTTCATACTGTTATTTAAACTCTTGGGAATTCTGGGCCTGCTTTTTTATCTTGCACTTTATTTATTTATTTATTTATTTATTTATTTATTTATTTATTTATTTATTTATTTAAAGACTTGTATACTGCCCGTCTTCCCGAAGGAACTCCGGGCGGTTCACAGCATATTAATGTATACCCTGTGGAAGGACACACACACACTAAAACTGAGTGAGTGAGTGAGTTTGTCATACCCACACCTACTATAAAGTCAGATGGTGTTATTCTTCCATTTCATGGACCGGAGTGTTGAGTCGGAGAGAGTGGCTTGCTTACATTTGCCTAGTGAGTTCATGGCATTCGCGTTCTGCAAGGAGAACGGCGCAAGTAGTGGCATCCCGCTCTGAGCTGCTGCTCTCCTAGCTGCCATGTCACTGACTTCACTCAGAAGTTTCAGAAGATGTATTTCTGTCTCCGTGAGCAGGAAACTATACTGGCTGTTTCAGCTCCAACCCCTTTGCCATTTGACTGTATGGGTCATTGGCAGGTCGCTGTCGTTTTCCAGCTGTCAGAGATGACTCTATCTTCTAGCTGGGTTCAGTCTCTGATATGGCTGTTGAATATGGAAATCAGGGTGAAGTCAGTTCAACATCTGCTGTGCCAGGGTAACCAGTTGCATGTAAAGACCTGTATTCTGCAACAAGATGCCTGTGGCTCAGGGGGAAGTATTTGGCAGTCTGGAAAGCCTATAAGAGGGCTGCCTCTGGCATGGAGTTGTAATCTGCACATTGTAAGCGTGGAGAGGAGAGACTTTGCTTTAGCAGTAAATAAGCATAATAATTGAATTCAGCTCGGAGCAATAATCTTTGGGCATATTAGGACTGCTTTGTTATTTATAGGTTGAATTCCTCGAAGGGTACATTTAAAATACATCAGTGGTAAGTATATTTTCATCTCTGTTAGAGCAGAGAAATGGAGACCGAAAAAGGAAATGTCGCAGGGATGGGTGTCTTTAACTATATTTATCCCTCCTTGTTTCATTGTTGGTTTGTCTTCTTAAGAGTAGTGTGAATATAATGTCTTTATGTACATCAAGACTGAAAAACCGAAAACCATACTTTCTCTTCATGTGCTACCGTAAGGCCCAAAGTGTTTTTACAGATAATTGATTATACACATTGGAGTTGATTTCCAGCTTTAAATTAAATTCAGTGATATTTTACCTTCATATAGATTGTCAGTAACACTTTCAAGTGAAAAGTTTGTGAATGATGGTGAAGACTGGAGACACCCGCAGTTTGTATCTCACCTTATTTGTCATATTTGGCTGGTTGGGATGAAAAGCTAAATGAGGGAGGGGCTGCTTTTGAAAGTCAGGGGCCTGTGGAAGGCATTCTCGAATCATTTTTTTTCTCTAAATGATTAATCTTCCGAACCAGTGGAACACTGCAAAAATTTACAGAGGAACAGACATGTCAGTGTGTAGTCTCTTGTTTGTTCTTATCCCAGGTGTTCTAAAGACAAAGTCATCAATGCCGCTGGTATCCTGTTGGCCAAATTTAGTGTTCAGTTTAATAGCATCTGGTTAAATGGTTTAACTGATTTCACAGATGCTTCTGAATTCACCTACATATCATCACAGGGCTGCAGTATAATCGATTATGTATTGGTCAAAATCAACAACGAATCTTGTGGCACGTTTTGGAGTCTGCCTCCCACTTCATCAGATGCCTCCGAGGTGGTCTGTGAGAGCACTTGCCAAATGAATTGTACTAGTCTTTTTGGTGGCTTGAGAGGCGATAGCATCTTTGGTGTGACATCTTTATCCCCCAACTACAGGTGGAGTTTTTTGAACCGTTTTGGGACAGCGGCGAGCCTCGGATTGGAGAAAAGGGAGCCAAAGGTTGGAAGGCCTGGATGCACCAGCAAGAAAAGGGTGGCTGGGTTGTTCTCAATCCACCTGGTAAATCCTTTCAATTTCAGATTTTTAGGGGTTGCCAGGGGAGCACATGTGTGCGCAAACCCTAGTGACAGGAACAAAAATAAATTGTGAAGTGGGGTTTCACCAGTGGAAAACAGCAAGTTTCATATGTTTTTAAGTAAAAGCAGGTGTGTATTGTGCATTAATATTTCTGCTGTATTAAGTTCACATTAGGGTGATACTTGTTCTTAAGCTAGGAAGCTGCAGAATATATGTTGAAGGGTTACAGATTGCCCGTGAGTAGCAGATTTCAGCTCCTCCAGGAGATCCATGTTCAAATCCCCACAAAACTATGAAACTCAATCAGATGACCTTTAACAAGTTCCTCTCTTTCAGTCTGAACTTTCTCGTAGGGATGTTTTTAGGATTCCGGAAGGGGAGGGGGAGAGAGCCATGTACTATGTTATCGCTCAGGTTCATGTGGGGAGCAGTGAAGTATAAATAGGTAAAGGTAAGGGTAAAGGTAAAGTTTCTCCCTTGCGCATGCATGCTGTGTCCAACTCTAGGGCTGGTGCTCATCTCTGTATTCAAGCCAAAGAACCAATGTTGTGCAAGTCCTCAGCCATGTGGCTGGCATGGCTGCAAGGGAACACTGTTTTACCTTCCCGCTTTTTACAGCAGTACCCATTTATCTACGAACTGCTAGGTTGGCAGGAGCTGGGATAAACAGCCCACTCCGCTGCATGGCACCCGGGATTCGAACAGCTGAGCTACCGACTTTGCAGCTGACAGTTTTCAGTGCTATTGCGCGCTGAGCCATCATGCCCACATATAGATATATTTCAGCAATTACGCATTCATCCAAATCCATGGGTTCAATTTAGAATTGAACCACTGAAGGCTAAAAGGAGTTACAATATGGATGTGGTATTGCCATTTCATTCTCCCAAGACTTCTGGTATGAAATTAAATGCCCATTTAAAGTTATCTGGATTTTTATTAAAGTCCCCTTTTTGCTGTACATAGCATGACCCAAATCCAGTGGGGAAGCTCTGCTGCAACCTGCCTCAACCATCAGAATGTGTCAGTCTTACACACCAGTTCCTCTGTCACCCCAAAAGCCCTTCCCTGGAAGACTTACAAATCTACCAAAGCAGCAATTTTGGCACAACTAGAGGGCTAAAGCAAGCAAGGGAAAGGGTGAAAAATGTTACCCAACTCCACTTCCCCCCCCTCATCTTGCCTATTTCTGGTCCTAGTCTTTATGTTGGTTATGGCTTTCCCCCCCCTTGCCTGCTTATCCAGGAGAGGTTCATTCATAACGGGTGGGCAACACACCTCCATGTATCCCTACCTGCCCTTTTTGTGATCATGCATACCCAGAGCTTCATGGTGATCCTAGCACCAACAGAAGTGCATCCCTAAAATTTGGCACAGGGAAATATGCCTTATTTATTATTTATTTATTTATTTTATTTATTTATGTACCGCCCGTCTTCCCAGGGAACCCTGGTCGGTTAACAACAAGGGTTGAAGCATCAAATTAAAATACAATACAACAGTATATCAAGAATCAAGAAAGAATTTAAGAGAGGGAAAAATAGGTAAAAAACAAAATCATCGGCAATTGGCATCAAAAAAGGAATTTAGAAAAAAAAAGATTAGAGGTTGCCAAATGCCTCCCGAAAAAGCAAGGTTTTAAGTGCTTTTTTGAAGGCGGGCAGGGACTGTGCAAGGCGCAACTCGCTCGGCAGATGGCTACAGAGCGAGGGGTCAGCCACAGAGAAGGTGCGGTTGCGCATGACTGATTTCCGTGCCTCCCTGGGCATGGCCACTCGGAGTGAATGTGCCTGCGACATTCTCATAGGTCGGGCCCCAGTTGACCTTAGGAAAATACACTCCAACAGGTATTCAGGTCCCAAGGCGTGGATGGTTTTGTAAAGCAAAACCATGACCTTGAACCTTATCCGGAGCACAATGGGCAACCAGTGCAGGCGGGCCAGAACTGGGGTGATACAGTCATATCTATGCACACCCACCACCAGGCTGGCCACCACATTCTATACCCATTGGAGTCTCCAGGTAATGGTCAAGGGCAGCCCCACATAGAGGGTGTTGCAGTAGTCTATCCTCGCGATCACAGAGGCCTGCACAACTGTTCTGAGGGAGGCCTCATCCAGGAACAAACGAATCTGGGCGATCTGGTGAAGATGGAAAAAAGCGGTCTTGGAAACAGCCATCACCTGTGCTTCAAGGGATAAAGCTGAATCCAAGACCACGCCCAGATTTCTGGCCCTGTCCACAGGCCGGAGGGTGACACCCCCCAAATTGGGGAGGGGGCCATTGTACCCAGAAGAGGATGCCCCAAAGAACAGAACCTCGGTCTTCTCTGGGTTAAGTCTGAGCCTGTTAGTCCTGGTCCATTCCATGACCACCTCCAGGCACAGATACTGCCTTTTCCCTCTTCTTCCCTTCCAGAAGGACTAAATGGTGTGGGAGCGCATTCTGACATCCTCCTGAATCCTAGAGAGTTGTTACATTTTCCATGCCATCTCCAACCTCAAAAGCAGCAGCAGCAGTTCCAGGGATCATAGTGGCACAACTCCATTGGATACGAGGGTGGCCAGTACATCCCCCCAATTAAGTAGTTGGTCGCCCTCGATCAAGACAGCTCTTGGCTCTCTGCACGCTAGAGAAGACTCAATTTGCAGTGTCCATTACGTCTTCTATAATGAAATAAAGGTGGAGTGGAAAAAAAGGCAAATCCATGTGAAGGGTAGCTAGAACGGAAATACTGAAAGCAACACCTGACAGAGGAAAATGCCTCAACACGATCAAGTGTAAGGAAGCTATTTTGAAATCTGTGATTCAAGTGCCATTTTCATACATGCCTGATACTATTGTTGACGCTTTCCGCACCTAAGGTTTTGGCTCTTGGATTTTGATATCTGATGAGAGATTAAAATCTCACGGAATATCACGCTATGAGTAGGAGATGTGCCTTGGATAGAGATAAGCAATTTGCTCTGCCTTGAGAATCATGCTGAAATGCATTCTGGAGGAAGATGATTTCCCTGTTGTTACATGCCTTTGTAGTAATTGACACGATGACTGAATACTAATTTCTGGGTGGTGAACGTGTTGAATTGTTTGTGTCACTTCTTTGTGACAGGTAAAGCAGCGTAAAACCATATTGCTTTTAATTGATATAGGCTAGTTAGGCAATCTATATCTTTGCCCTGTTGTGACCTCTGAAATTACTTGTCAGCCATTTGCGTTTTGTTTCTAAAACACAGTGACTCTTTCTGCTGAGTTGCATGGTGCAAGGTTGATGACGCTATCAGCGGGGGAATTTTAAAAAAAAAATTAAACATTTTTGTCTTTTGTCTACCAGGCCTTCACAGTTCTGAGTTATTTCTTTCATTGTCGGGAACCCATGTGGTTCTTGCCAGGGGTTGAAAGCGGGGGGGGGGGGAATCTTTAATTACTGAAAATTGCCAGCACTGGAAATGATGAGCCTAGCTGTGAAAATTTCCTGTAATTAAAGACATCTTCCTGCAGTGCACAGCTTCTCAACAGTGAAAGGGATTTCTTGAGATATGAGGGTGGGGCTTTTGGGACAGGAAGAGAAATTATTCAATCCCCCTCTCTCCAAAAATTATTCAATCTCCCTCCTTCCAAAATTTTGGTGCCAGGTAAAAACCTTCCTGTTCCAGAAGTTTTTAAACTGATATTACTTAGATCGTGGGTCCTGATGGCAATTTTAGTGTATTGTTCCTTAATGTTTTTAATTGTTGTAATTGTTCGAAATAAATAAATAAATAAAAATGCCCTAGCTGATGGCATCATCACCCTTCCAAAATGGAACCTATATAGACCGGATTTCAGCCAGTGTTGAGTTAAATGTTAACTGTTATGTAGAAGCTTTTATCTCCAGATCTGGGTCAGCAGGGTTGTGCTCTCCAGATGTTCTTGACTACAGTTGCCATAATTCCTGACAACTGAGAGTGTTGACGTAGATTAGGAGGGGTGGGAATCCAAAATATCTATAAAGGGTTATGGGTCCCTCCGGTTTAGAGCAACTAGCCTTGAAGCATTAAAGCATACGTTTCTGTGGACTATAGTGTGGTTTATCAGATACATCAATGTAAGCCAAGGTGTTACAAGGATTCCTCTAGTTTTACTGCAACTGACGTAGCCCAACTATTCCTCTAGTTCAGTGGTTCCCAACCTGGGGGTCGGGACCCCTTTGGGGGTCGAATGACCCTTTTACGGGGGTTGCCATGAACCAGTGAAGAAAAAGGCACAAATGGCTTGGAGGAGGAGGGGAGGAAGGGGGGGAAAGAGTGAGTTACAGCTTGATAGGTTGGAGGGGATGTCAGTCAATGGCACCAGAGGCTGCGATTAGCTGAGGGTGCCTATAGATGGAAGTTTTCTATGGCACCTGCAGCAGTGGCCTGCCAAAGGGGGCTTGTAGCCTCTTCCAAGCAGGGCAAAGGGTCACCCACCATAACATGAGGAACTGTATTAAAGGATCACGGCATTAGGAAGGTTGAGAATCACTGCTCTAATTCAAGTCAGTTTAAACAAATGAGCAACTTGCGGCACTTCAGTTACCTCCCAAGTACACATCAAGTCATTAGCTCTGTTGATGAAGGCTAATGGCACATGATGTCTGATGCAATGAGTGTAGCCCTTTGTGGGGATTCTGCCTGCTTACCTAGGGGCTAAACATCTGGGAGGGATCATTTGGTGTGTATGCATGATGTGCTTCCAGTTTCCCTATGCTTCAGTGAGCATTGATGTCTGAATCAGGCATCTAGTCATGCTTGCTGAAACAGGAGATATTCCCATCGGTTGGGATGTTGCGGTTGGGTCTTATATGTACATCTCCTTTGTCTGCTTCTGGCTCTTACATGAACAGGGGTATTTCTTGCACCGAACTTCTTCATGCAGTGCAGATCTTCAATATAATGCACATGCTAAACTACATTTTTATATAGATTGGAGTTTGAAACTCAGTTGCTCTCCTTTGTCTTTTGCATAGATGGAGATGAGGAAGAGATAGAGGAAGGAGAAGATATAAAGGATCCATCTTTACCCAAGTGGCAACATTGGCTTTATATTGAACGTTCCCGTGAAGAGAGGCATTGGTTGCCCTGGAGGCCAGACAAAACTAAGAAACAGACGTTAGATGATTGTGAAGATCCCGAGAGACAGGTTGGTATGACAATGAAATTAAGTCCTGCTGCTTCCAGGGTTGCTTCCAGGTGGACATACCTTTGCCTTAAGACATGCAGAGGCATCATAAGAATACTTGCTTCCCTCGGCGCTGTGGTATGAATAAACAAGAAGCTCATTTAGACAGTTCATGGAAGCTGTCCGTGTGGATTAGCTCCCATGTTTGGAAGTAAGATATAATACCTGAAATTTATTTGACTGAACATAACTGCTGATAGCATCATCAGGCCACAACATTTGATTTCAGGCTTCCCATTCCTTCCCCTTCAGATTTCCAGGTACGCTAGGGATCCCTTTTGACTTTGGAAAAATAGGTTACAGGTGATACCTTCATAGGCCACTATTAAAAATAAAAAAGGAACATTGCAAGCTTTTGAGTGCAGTCAATCACCCTTCTTCAAAGCAGGTCCCAGAAGTTCAGACATGGTGAAAGATGTTCTTCACCAGGAGGTTACTTTTAAAGTCCTTATTTAGATGATGTTCTTAAAATCCATGGCTAGATGCTGTTGTAGCCAGCACGACAGGATTCTTTTTGGAGGCAAGCAGGGCAGTTGTAAAAGGCTGTTTCTTAAGTCACACCCCCGTTAAGGGTGAGTGACTGCACTCAAAAGCTTGCAATGCTCCTTTTTTATTTTTAATAGTGGCCTATGAAGTATCGCCTGTAACGTATTTTTGCAATTGTGTTTGTGATGGCCACGCGGCTCAACCCCCTTTTTGCCTTTTTTGACTTTGGGAAGTCTTTGGGGGCCTCCGGATGGTGCATTGTTTCAGCATGCCATTATTAATTTTCTTGAAGCTAACTTTCCAGCCTCTGACTCTAGGTTGGAAACATTAGTTGAAATCTTGTTGCACAGTTGATCTGGCACAAAGAGGATTACAGGGACACTTTGCCACTGATTAAAAAAGGCCATTTGAGGGTGCACATAACTTGGTATACAATGAAACAATCGTGCATGCATTCAGAAACCACTGAAGGAAGCCTTTCATTTAGGCATTAACTGCATTTAAATTTTTTTGCAGGTTGTGTTTGATGATCTCGGCTCATCATTAATAAAAATTTCCAATCCAGACCTTCAATTCCAACTAGTCGGTTCATTTTTGCAGTTCCTAGGAGTGCCGTGCGCCTGCCACCTCCTCCCGTCTTCCTTCTACCTAGCAATGGATGAGAACAGCATTTTTGACAACAGGCAACACAGTCAAGGACCTCTGACTTCTACTGACTTGTCAGTCTCTGGAATCAGTCGCATAGGTTGTATGGACTCGATGGTCCAAGGAGGAAGGCACGTGGGCCACCCAAAGGAAGGAGAAGAATTCATCCAGAATTTCTTCCATATGATGCTGCCTCTGTTTTCAGGAAAGGAAAAATCTGATCTATATGTCTTTTGGCTTCGGTATGAAATTTCTAAGGTAAGAAACTTGGTGCTTTGCAGGGAAGACACTCCTCACTCTTTTTGCATCCTGGATATACTTGGGGTCTGTTTCAGTTTCTGATTGTAGAGCCCTCTTCCCTCTTACAGAAAGGCTTACGGAGCAAATCACCTCCACCATTTAGGATGAAGATCTGTTCTGAAAAGCAGGGCATTGCTCTCACTATGACATGCATCCAAATGGGACAGATGTATGGTTGTGTTAAGGGTCGTGCAAGTTGTGCACATATGTATGAAATGTCTCTATGCTTATTTGAATGGGAATAATAGGTAAGGAGCAGTGTGTACTGGATTTTGTATTCTAAGTAGTTTAAGAATCTTCCTTTGTGAGGGAATTGGTCTAATAATCCCTCTGTCAGGGTTTCACTTACATGTACCTTCTGGACACAACACTTTAAGAAGGATGCTCACTAACTGGAACAAGTTCAGAGAAGGGCAGCAAAGATGATCAGGGGGCTGGAAACCAAACCCTGGCTGCTATCCCACGGCCGGAAAAACTGGCTCAAAATAAAAGCCGTCTTTTCCCCAGTAACGGTCACAAGGGGGGAAATGCGGCTCCTGTGTCCCCACGACCCCACCAACCACACACACATACACAACACCCCACTTCCACAGCAGCACCTGCTGTAGCTCTTCGGCAGCCTGGGGAGGAGAAGGGAGAGGGTGATCCCCAGCCCTGTTTTCTCAGTGGAAGGGGAAGGCAGAGAAGCACCGCTGTCCGAGGTTTGTGCCTCTGAAAAGGAGACACACGAAAGAACAGCTTGCTTGGGAGAGGTTGCCTCTCGAGGTGAATCCCCACGCCAGTGCCTCTGATGTCTCTCTCTCTCTCTCTCTCTCTCTCTCTCTCTCTCTCTCTCTCTGTGTGTGTGTGTGTGTGTGTGTGTGTGTGTGTGTTGTGGGGAGCGGCACAGGGCTGTATTGCAACAGGATGAAAAGATGAAGCAGTGTTTCCAAGTCCCCACGGACGTGAGTTCCAGTTAAAAATCTGCATGGGAACAGCAACAGTTTTTTTACTACTTCCCGACCTGGTACAGTGGTACCTTGTATAAAGGAATCAATTCATTCCAAATGAAGTTCTGTTAAGCAAATTTCCCTTTATACAAATTTCCCATAGGAATGCATTTAAAACGGAATAATCCCTAATTGTGACCATTTTGTTGTTGTACGGATTCGGCCCATAGGCGATTATGTTAAGCAAATTTCCCCTATCTCCAGAATGTTTTATGTTGTGCAGATTTTATGTTATATAAACCATTTGTTATACGAGAGTCCACTGTACTCGGAAAACTCGCTGGATCGTGCTAAAGTGTGTATAGTTGCATTTTTTTTAAAAAGCCCACTGGCCGTGGGGACACAATTTTAGGAGCCGCATTTTCCAGCTGTTTGAAGTGGTTTTTAGTGGTCGTGAGATAGCAGCCCCTATGAGGAAAGACTGAAAGAACTGGGCATGTTCAGCCTTGGGAAAAGAATGCATAGAGGAGATAGGATAGCATTCTTTGAAATAATTGAAAGGCTGTCATACAGAGCAGGACAGGAGGGGCAGGATCTGTTCTCGATGATCCCAGAGAACAAAAAAAGTAGTAATAGCGGGCTGAAGCACTAGGAAGCTAGATTTAGCTGAATATCAGGAAAAGGTTTTAATTGTTAAAGCAGTATTGCAATAGAGCCAATTACCTCTGGAGGTCGTTGGTGATCCAACTCTGGAAGCACTCAAGAGAAAATTGTCCAACCATCTGTCAGATCAGCTTTGATGTGGATTCTTGAACTGAGCAGGGATTGGACTCAATGGTCTTATAAGCCATTCTATGATTCATTGAAATTGCATCAGAGTGCTAAGATAGTGACAGGTACCTCCTTGGTTGGTGTACTATAAATGTGTAGACTGGCCTGTCTGTCTCAAGCAGGGGCAAAAGCCACTGTAGGGGCCATTTTTCTCTCTTGCGAGCTGCTGGGGGTTATTTAGAAATCAACAAAATGCCAAAAAGTACAGTTGACATAAAAAGGAAATCAAAAATGACTGAATATTGATATCCAGTTTTGAAAAATGAGTATTTTGGGGGCGATGAGCATGCAGCGGGGTGGGGTGGGGGGATAACCTACATTAGATATCAGTTGCCTTTCTTGCTGGGGAAAAAGAGGGGTCAGGAAAGAATGGAGAGGTTTATATAAATTGCACTGAGAAGCTATATGTGACCTATCCTTCAGCTGGAAGTGTCTGGCAGTTTACATATTAAAAAGAGAGAGATACAGAGGTACAACAATTACTACTTCAGGCATTCAGTCTAAAAATATACACAGTGCTACCTGGAGTTATGAATGTCCCAAGTTATGAAGAAAAATCCACGGGTATAGGAAAAAATTGAGTTACCAAAAAAGGCCTTTTTTCGAGTTTTGAAAGGGAAAAGGAAAGGAAATATTCCTTTTCAAAATGGCTCCTGCTTGTTTGCAATAGCAATGCTGCCATCCAGAATCCAGTGTTGCAATTAGGAAGAAGAAGTAGCCTTTTTGAAAAGGAAAGCTGAGAACTGGGGCTTCTTTTTTTAATGACCTTTTTAAACTGCCTGGTTTGGATATATTTGGCTCCATTGGGGGGACTTTGGGGGACTTCTTTGGTGGATTTCTCAAGTGGTTACAAGGTAGGTTACAAGGTATTCTGTTGTTTGCCTTCCTGTTACTGTGCTTTTTGATTGAGGGGTGAATTCCCACTTGGAACGGTTTAATCCATTCCCAATGCATTTCTATGGGAAACTGTTTCATGTTACAAAAATTTCAAGTTATGAAAATGCATTTGGAATGGATTAGTTTTGTAATTACAGGTACCACTGTAATGACAAAGGGAAAAAGGATCGAAACAGAAAAAGGAAAGATAAATGTTTTTGTCTATGTTTTAAGTACAGTGGTCCCCCACCCTTTTGCGGTTCACATACTGCGGTCCCGCTATGTCACAGGACCGCAGGACCCTGAAAGAGCTTCAGGGAAAGCAGAGCCATCGCGCGCAGCTCGCCTGCCCTCCCCTCAGGGGTGCAGGCACACGGCGAGCGATGTTTAAAGGGCTTTCAGTCGTGGAGAGAAGTGCTTGTCTCCGCAGCCAGGAGCCCTTTCCAAAGATCGTTCACCGCCCTCCCTCCCTCCCCTGGGGGTTGCAGGCTTGCGGCGAGCGATGCTTAAAGGGCTCTCGGCTCTGGGCAACGCGCAGCGGCGGTGGGGGCATCAGATACCCAATGCCGCCGGCATGCGCTGCTCCAAGGCGGCTCTGGGCAGCGCGCGGCTGCGGTGGCAGGGGATCAAATCCCCCAACGCCACCAGCGCGCACTGCTATGAGAAGTTTTAGAGCAGCTGGAGTGAGCGCCATGGGGGATCTGATCACCCCTTGCCCCCCAGGCCCCACCCGACCTGCATCCGCATATTGCGGATTTTCAGTCATTGTGGATCGGGTGGGTCCCTAACCCCCGCATAAGGCGGGAGGTTACTGTATATTCTGGTTTACGAAAGCCTTGATTTACGTAATGTTCACTTCACGAAAGGAAAACCATTGAAAATGATTCCTCTGTTTACAAAGTTTTATCTGAGAAACCTCGGTTTACATTTATTTTCAACTGAGTTCCTTTTCCAGGATGCATTGCGTCCCTGTGTGGTTCTGGTTTACGAAATTTTCGAATTACAGAGTGTACCAGAGGACACATTTGTTTCGTGTAGCGATGTACCACTGTATTTGCATGCCCAAAATTCTTGATAGGTCTCTTTATCAAGCTAAAGGCCACAACTTTACAAAATGCCATGTGAAACTGTGGATAGTAGTGAACAATGTAGACAACATACAAGGAGATGGGACAAAGGCCACAACACCCACCCCTTTGTATGTTGCACACAAGGCTGTAGTATAGGTAACTAAAACTGTGGATACTGTCTTTTATTTTTGTTTGCAAAAAAAACAGAAATACGCTTATGAATACTTGAAGGGGGAATTATTTTCCTGCAAATACAAGAATTCACGCATCCCATATGTTGCCACCCCAGCCCAGCATTTTCTGAAAATGGGAGGGGACAAGAAGCTATTAAGGGTGATCAAAAATAGCCCCAGATTGTCTGCCATTATCCACTTTTACTCTAAGACTGTATTGTATTTAATTTAATTTGCTGTGTTTTCATGCAGGTTGTTCAGTGTTTGAAACTGGGAAACAAAAAGAGACTAAAAGTGCAAGGGAAAAAAAGTAAGAAATTAGCTAAGAACCTCCTGAAAGCGCCGGACAATCGAAATGACGTTTCTCTTTGGCAACTCTATGCCTATCTGGAATGGATACTTGGCAACGTAGATGACGCTAGGAAAGTTTTTGATACATCCCTCAGTGCAGCAGGAGCAGCTGGGATCCACAGTCCCCAGTTCTGTCACCTGAGCCTGCTTTATGCCGAACTGGAAACAGAATTACAAGGGAGTCCAACAGGAATGCTTGAGTCTCGGGCTATTCACATATTGACCAGTCTGGCTGAGAGAGGGCCATATGTGCCTTATACTGGACAAGTATCATCTATGAACATCTTGAAAGCACGGAAAACATATGAACATTTGCTCCAAGATTCCTTAAGTGAGAGATCTGGGTCTAATCAAGACCATAATGGCAATTCCAGCCACCTGGTTGGTCTGGTTGGGTGTTACTCCCTTTTCCAGTATTTGACCCTTGGGATTGATTCTGCAGTGTCCATATACAGGCACATTTTTGAGAAGCTTGGTGAGAAACTGGGTGATCAGGGTGATAACACGATTCTTGAGCCCATCATGCTGATGCATGCAAGTTTGCTCCAATATCACATGAAAAAGAACGTCTATCCTTTGAATCCTCTTCGCCAAGCCTTGTTGGAGGCTCTGAATAGGTATCCTAGCAACCAGTACCTCTGGAGGGCATATATCCGCATACAGAGCAAGTCTCATCATGCGAGCAAAACACGGCGCTTTTTTGACAGTGTCACAAGAACAACAAAATTGCTGGAGCCCTGGCTGTTTGCAATCCAGGCAGAGCAGATGAGGAAGAAGCTGGTTGAAAGCGTCCAGAGGTAGTATCGCTTCTCCAGATGATGCTGTTTGGTGATGGAAATAACCCAGTAATTGGCAAAATGCAGCCCTTCAACTGTTGTTGTACTATGGTTCTTAACAGCCCTGGCCAGCAGAGTCAGTGGTGTTAAAAACTGGGAGTGGTTCTTTAGACACAGTTGGGGGGCGGGTTACATGTTGTCCACTCCTGAGGAATTCACACAAGCCACAAAAGTTACTTCTATAGGTTTGTATCTTGTCCCACTTTCCAGAGATTTAAGCATGATTTTGCCCATAGATATAGTGTGAGCTTCATCACCTAATAGAAGTTTAGCTACATATGTTCCGTATCAAAATTCAGCATTGAAATCACAAATCCATGTGTTTCCCTGGTGCGACCCTAACAGATATTTCCATTTATTTTTCTGCTTAGAAATAAATATGTGGCAGTGGGTGAGTAGGCAGCCTGGAACCCTCTTGATATTTTAGGTCATATGAGTCCAAGTCATCATCACTAACACTGAGGGTTTTGAGGGTTTTAGTGTAAAACATATGGAGGACACCAGCTTCCCTACCCATACATTGCAACATAAAGGAAATTGTTTGGTTCTGGCTGAACTGTGGTGTTATTATTGCTTTTCTGATCTCCAGGCTTAAAATTGCATTATGAAAACAAGAGTAAAATATAGCCCTGTTATTTGAAAAGAAACTTAAAAAAAAACCTATTTGGGCTTTAAATCAGTACTTTGAGTTCAGCTGAGAAAGAAATTGGAAGCCAGCACAATACGCTCAGGTTTGGTGATGTTTGATCCCTGAAAGGGTGTGCCAAATAACAGTCTGTCCTCTGCATTTCACATTTCCTATAGTTTCTGAACAGTTTCCAAGTGCAGCCCCCTGTAGAGCACATTGCAGTAGTCTAATTGAGAGACAATTAAGTCATAAATCACTGTACTCGAGTCAGCCTTTCCTAAGAAGGGATACAGTTGCCAGACCAGCTAATGTGTGAGCTTGGGATGGGAATACATTATCTAGTTTTGAACCCTATTAAGCTCACTAGATGTTCCTCACGAGGCACTCTGTTCTCATCCTCTCTTGGGATTGTTGAAAAAACGAACAGTAGATCGGGAGAATGTCACGAATGTTGCTCTGAACCCCTTGGCAAATAAATATGCAGCTTTGCATTCAAATAGTCTGGGCGGAGGACTGCTTCTATACTGTGCTTGTTGAACCGTCCACTGCACTTGGAAACTGTAAAGTTTCATGAGGAGGATGTGGCTTGAGGCATTGTACTGGAAGACAAAATTGGTAGGAATCAAGCAAAGGTATATGTGAGCAAAAGACCAGTCCTCTGCTTATAGGATGTAACGAACCGGCAATGGGGAGAGTGCCCCTATTCAGTGGTGGAGTCAATATTTGGAATGCAGAAGGACCCAACTTCAGACCTTGGCATTTCCATGTGATTGGGAAAGGCCCTTTGCAGAATTGAGTATTCTAGGCAGTGCTGGCTGGGAAGAAGTCTCAGAGTTATAATTAGAGATGGGCACGACTAGGGAAAATAACGTTTTCGAGTTGTCGTGTGTCGGAGGCAGTCCGTTTCGGCTCGTTTCCGTTTTTCGTGAAATTTCGCAAAAATTAGTCGGTTCGTTTTTTCGTTTTTCATTGTCGTTAGTACTGGTTTGGGGGGGTAGCAGGCTCCTGGAGGGAGCTGCAGGAGTCAGCCAGAGCCACAAGTGACGGACTGGCAGACTCTTTGCACCCGCTGTGTCTCACGTACTTGCATGTAGTGCAATGCAAGTAGATCTGGCTTAGGGTTAAGACGGGTTAGCGCAAGGGCTAGGGTTAGGCTAGTTACGGGTGTGGTTAGGGTGAGTATTGGGGTGCACCTTTGGGTGCCTCTCTGACCCACTTAGAAGGTCAGTGTACTGGCGTATGGGTTAGGCTTAGGCTTAGGCTTCGGGTTTGGGCTACGATTAGTGGTGGGCTGTTTATGCCCGATTGGCACATCCCAGAAGTCTCTGTGGTCAACCTGGCCAAGTGGCCATGTGATTGGTGGAAAATTTGCATGGTCCACTCCCATGGGCGAGCCCATCATTGCGAATGTGCAGGTGTAATAAAATAAAATAAAATAAAATAAAATCAACGGAGACTTTTTTTTTGCAAGAAAAACCCACTGCTGCTACTGTAAAAATTCAAGCATTTAAAATAGCTAATTTTCGCATGTTTCTGTGGTGCTTTGGTGGGGTTTTGGGCAACGATTTCAAAAAAAAATATTGCGGTCGCCATTTTGGATCCCCCGCACTGCATGGCAAATGGATGCGCCCTCCCAGCCTGGTACCAGCAGCGCAGCAGTAGCAATAGCCAAGGAGAGGGGGGCGGGGAACCCCCCCCCCCAAATAAAACACCCTTCTGGCCTGGTAGGTGCCCTCAGACATTTTTCGCCTACTTTTAGGGCCGGGAATCGGGTTTTTTTTAAACTTTTAAAAACTTTTTTTCTGTGCCGCTTGGCATTGCGCGATCGCCGCGATGCAAGTAACGAGCACGACAAATCAGACCAAATTGTTCGTTCGTCGGTTCGAGCTCGAATTCTGGCGGAGTAATTCCCGTTACCGTTTCCGTAGAGTAACGGATACGAGTAACGGAAACGGAAATACCGCTAAGTTGTGCCCATCTCTAGTTATAATCCAAGTGGTGCCTAAGATTCTGAAGGGCCACTGTCAGCCGGCAGCCTGGCCTCAGTAGATGGGTGGTCTGATTCAGTAGAAGGCAACTTTGTAAGTTCTGTAGAAGGCAACTTTGTAAGTCTAGAAGAAAGTGGCCCATTGTTCCCAGAAAAAAAATCATCATCTTGCATGTCAATCTGCAATTTTCCCAAGAAAACCCCCAACTGTTTTTCTGTGTTTAGGTGCTTTTATGACAAAAATGAAAAAAAGTAGGCATTTAGGAAGAAAAACTTCCAGAACATGGCCTATTCGAGAATACATAGGCATTTAAACATTTTTCATGATTAGCGCTCATGGTAATTTTGTGACACTTCTTTGCAATATGGTAAACTATGTTTGCTGATGTTGTTTGTCATAATCACAGCTAAGCATTTAGGTAACTTCTTAGTCACAAACCTTAGAAAAGTTACAGTTTGGACTACAATCCCACAATTTACCAAGATCTCTTTTGACTGTCAGCAACAGGTTTTGGGATTGTGATGACTCCACTGTTTTTGGAGTGAAGGATGAGCTAATACCACCTTTTGGCTTTGACTTTTTAATGAGAAACTGGCACAAATAACCTTATGTTGTTGTTTCTTTTGTCATTTTGTTCTGCTTTTTCTTCATTTCAGGGGAGCTACCGGTGACGTATATTCAACAATCCCTGAAACTGGGTTAACAAATCGAATCAAAGCTTTATTTGAACATGCAATTGAGACCGAAAATGGGGCTCATTGCCCTTTGCTGTGGAGGCTGTATATATACTTTATGGTGAGAAACACCCCTCGCACATATTCTAATTCTGTAGGTCAACTAATCCTGTAGGTAATTCCTTAATATTGATGTATGGTTTCAAAGTTTTCAGAAATCAGCCATTGGACCACGTAATAATAATTAAAAACTGGGTTTTTATATACAAAATAGATTGGTTATGAAACTCGACCTCTCATATATTGGTAATTTTCACCAGCTACCCACAATGTTACCCCATCATTCTTATGGGCGTTCAAATCCCAAGAGAAGATTTTTTTCATGTCTTGTGTATGCATGAATACATGTAAATGGATTTGGAGTGGTCATTGAAAACTGGCTTGGTTCAGGGCTGCAGGGAGATCCCTGCTATAGCCTCTCTCTACAAGGTGGAATGGCAACAGGAGTTGTGACATCCTTTACTCCTCACTGCCTCTCCCACACAGGGAACATGCAGAGGGAGCAAAGTTCACTCATCTGGCACCTTAGAAGCTGATGGAATCCTGAGCATGGAACATAGTCAGCTTTTGAAGTGCTTGCTAGATGTACTCAGACTGGTGGCTCCCTTACCTGCTAAACACTGATCAGGATAAGGAAGTCACACCAAGGAATTCAGGTCTGCTTGAGTTAAGTGGCCACGGAGACAGGAGAAAAAGCCTTGCTGTCTGCTTGCCTGCAGTTCCATTTTAGCTCTGGAGGTGGTGCTGTCACAAACAAGCAAATTAATAAGAAGTAATAAGGCTTCTCCTTCCTCAAGTCTCCTCATTTCCTCTTGTTATATGGGAGGAGGGAATTCCTCTTGTGGAAACAGATAACTGTTGCTCTCTGTTCTTAAGCTGTTGCTTTAAAAAAATCAAACAGGTATATTGCCCACTGAAGAGAAGCAGTTTTAAAAAAGTATTGGGGAAGCAGCTTCGCTCACTGCAGTGACTGCTCACACGTTCCTGGTCGACGTGGCATACCTGGAAAGGAAGTGACCTATTTTCCCTGACCTTTTGCTTAGAGGCAGGGTCAACAGGCTAAAGGGCACCTGTCTCCTATCCGAGCTATTGTTTCTGTAAGCGCTCCAATATCTTGCTAATAAACATGGATAAGAGAATAAAAATGGAGCCTTCTGAGAGGAACGCAGCAGTTTTGTGCGTGCGTGCCTTCTCTGCTGGTCAGAAACGGTACTTGTCTGTGTCTGCCTGTCCTTTGTTCTGTAGCCAGGGTCAGCGTGGCTTCAAACTTCTCCAGCAACTTCCCACCAAAGGGCAGTCACAAAAGCCTGCCTTCCGAGCAGGTTTTCCTTTTCGCAGCCAGTGGTACACTGGCAGTGAGATTGGATACACTGCTGATTGTACAATGGGTACCTTGCTGGAGGTGAAAAAATCACTGTGTAATTCTCCTTGTGGCTACCGTTTGTATTAAGAGGATTTCAACCCTAAGATTCTGCTTCTTTTAAAAAAACAGTTCAAAATGCATTTCTTTCCTTGCCGTTTCAGGTTTCTTTGGGTGATAAAGAAAAAAGTAAAGGAATGTTTTACAGAGCACTTCAAAACTGTCCATGGGCAAAAGTAGGTTCCAACAGGTGCTATCGTATACTGCTACTCTACGAATATTATTACCATTACTACTTTTTCTCCTCCTCCTGCATATAGGATTAACCACCAAGAATATTGGACTTCAGTAGCTCTGTCCAAGGCCATCTAACAGGTGGTCTATATTAACAGATCCCTTTATTGAAATAACTAGATGATCTTTGAAGCCTTTCCTACTTACGCCATTGTTGAATACAGGCTTTCAGATGTTTTTCTGACTGTATATTTCATAAAAAATCTCATCATTTGTTCTGCTAGCCAGGGCTAATGGGAGCGGTATGCCAAAAACATCCGGAACACTCAAACCGGATTTAAAATAAAGTAGGACAAGTATTTTAGATCTCCAAATGTCCAGACCACTGCAGATAGCGGTGTTGGTTTTTAGCAGGCCTGCATGTGTTCCACAGGACATCTTCATGGTCAAACACCAGAGCCAATATTTAAGTCTTAATTTCAGATGGAAAGCTTTGTGCACCAAATGGGAATTATTTTATAATTTGTTGTTATTGGTCAAGGAACCAGCGGTGTAGCAAGGTTTTGGCGCACCTGGGGACAGTCGTTTTTGCGCCCCTCCGGCCTTCCCCAGCCCCATCGTAGCCACCCAGCAAGGGGTGGGGGCAATCCTGCAGGCATGGGGCAGGTGGGTGCATGGGCAAGCATGTGTGTGTGTGCGCGCACACACACACACACTTTGCCTCTCCTGCAGTGGCAACAAACAATTGGAGGAGGAGGGTGCCACAGCCACCATGCTTGCATGTCTGCCTGCCTGCTTTGCAGTTTGCCTGGCCTGCGGCAGCGGGAGGGCACAGGGCTTCCTCCTTCTCCTCCCCCTCCAGGTGCCCCCCGATCTCTGCGCCCGGGGCAGATGTACCCTTCTGCCCCCCCCCCCATACACCCCTGCAAGGAACCGAAAGATTCAAAAGGGGACAAACGTGAGAGAGAGGGTGATGATTAAGGCGTGAATAAGAAAAGCTCCCTATTGCTGTGGAAGGCATCGTGGCCCACTCATGTAGTCGTTGGAGCTTTTCTTGGGAAAGGTGTTCACTTAAGCGTTTGTAAAAGCGCTCTCAGGTTCTTTCTGCCCCATGCATTTCTTGCTAGCCAGCGCCCAGGGATCTAGGAACTGGCCCTTTTCTCAGTTGAGAAATAGTTTCCCTGTGTTGTTACAAAAGAATGGTGGGCTGGACTGTTTTCATTTTAATGCTCTATTCACAGGTGTTGTATATGGATGCCATTGAATATTTCCCAGATGAATTGCAAGAGATACTGGATCTGATGGGTGAGAAAGAGTTGAGAGTACGGTTACCAATAGAAGAGCTGGAGTTGCTGCTTGAAGACTAAACAGTGATACAAAGATGGGGACTTTGGTTCAATTAATTTAAGTATTCTCTTGGGAGAAAGTGCTCCTGACATGCTACATATTTTTAAGAGATGAGAAAGAGAGCTTTAAATCCTCGTTTAAGTACTTCTGTTCCATAGAGTGCAAGGATGGGTACAGAATCATGCCCATCTTGATAATTGTTTTCTCACATGGACATTTTGGAGTATTTCATCAGAAGTTTACCAGATATACTTACCGTGCTGGGAACTGGCATACAACGGACATGAACACGCAGAACTACTTAAAGCTGTTTTGAACCAGCTGTCGGTGGCTTTATAGAGAAGATCGAACCACAAATAGAACCTCCTTTTATGTTTTAGAATGTACAAGACCAGGCTCGTAGAAATGTGCAGTAATAGGACAACTAACATGCTAAATCTGCAGCCCCATGAAAACCTGAAAATAGATTTTGTCAGTATTTAACAAGTGGCCATTGTGATGTTTTAAAAAATTAAATCTTTTAAAATTTAATTTTAGAAAAATCATTGGAATTTTGAGTCTTTTATTGACATGTTAATAGTTTCTAACCCTGTTTATACTGAGCTATTCTTTTTGCAACTTCAAAATGTACAACTGTACTCACTGCCACCTTACATTATGGTTGAAGAAAATGTTGAACTTCCATAATGAATATAAAGAACATTTGAAATTATGTTTGGACTTCTCACTGCTGAATATTAGAACTTCAGCTTGCAAGCGGTGGCCATAGGTTGCATCTCACATCAAACATCCTCAGACACAAAAACACTAAGGTGCACATAATATTTAAGTTTTTTTTTAAAACCACTCAAGTTTTCCAATCTTCAGGCCACAGAAGTGCAGGAAGGAAAGTGACTGCAGAAGAATTCTTAACATGTGAACACAAATACTGTTTTAACTCAGTGCAGCCAAGTACCGTTTAATGGCAAACATAATGCTTGTCCTATTTTACAATAAAGAAATAACAGCCACACAAAGAAAAGTAGAGCACCCCATTCTGTGTTAATTAGAGCTTTAAGGGGTGTGTGTATGTGTTCTTTGATATCAAATTGGAACTGAGTTACAGCAACCCTAATAAGGCTTTCGAGGTGACATATTGGCTCATTTCCCCATACCAGAGATCAACTACGGATTCAATGGAATCATTTGACAAAGAGGTGGGAAACTCCCCTAGAACAGCTACAAAACCATCTGGATCCATCAACCATCTTGGACAAATTGCTTTTGTCTGACTTCCACCCCTGTCCAGGCTGAGTTCCAGTGAGCCTAAAACGCACCAGGGCAAGTGATGCCATTTCTTCCCACTTTAAAATGGCACTACATGTTGCCTTCTGGGATAAAAAGGCAGTATTTACAATATCCCAAGCTCCACATTTGTTTAGAGCAGCCATTCTCATTGGGGGGGGGGGGAGGATCATATGGGGAGCCCTGGCACCTTCAAAGGGGCTAATCATGGATTCATATGTTTGTGTTGTATCCTTGTTTGCACATAACCAAAGACTTTCTTTGTTTGATAGAGAGCCCTGAAACCTGAAAAGGGCTCCTAAACGGGCTGTGGGCAAAATCCAATCCAATCCAAACCAAAACCTTGAGAATAGTGGTTTATCATGCCTCCACCACATGCTTTCGGTAACGGAATCTATCCTGAAAAGGGCAAGTTCTTGGATGGATGGTGATGCAAGTGTATACCATTTTACGGTAACATCCCATCCTAAGTTCAAAACTGTGCCCACTTAGAGCAGACTTTTCTCACAACGCTGAGGCTGCTTGCCTGCCCAGTGGTGGCCTAGATTCCGGAAAAGAATCAAAATGACTCTAGAATCAGAACAGATGGATAAAGCTATAATTCTGAAGAAAAGAGAATACTCTATCTGATCAGCAGGGGTGATTCCTTGTCTATGATAGAAGTCACAGAAATTGGTCTCAAGACAGCACTATTCTGCCCATGTTCTGTCCTTTGATAAGTAAACTGTTGACTAGTAAACAAGTCCATGTTGCCATTCTCTGGCTGCAATAGTCCATTTCCTCCACGTGGTGCCTCCAGAAACTGCCCCCATCCAGGGTGGTGCTGAGCTAAACATGGGTTTTGACATAAGGCTTAGGCAATAGGCCAGTTGGTATTTTTGTTGCAAGAACTGGATCAAAACGACTACTAGGACATTCCACGTAGGCTACACACACTGGCCCCACCTGCCTGACGTGAGAAGTTGACAAGGGCTACCAGTTTGGGAGCA
The DNA here is from genome assembly GCA_037367245.1 of Phrynocephalus guinanensis. Taxonomy (NCBI): domain Eukaryota; kingdom Metazoa; phylum Chordata; class Lepidosauria; order Squamata; family Agamidae; genus Phrynocephalus; species Phrynocephalus guinanensis. The sequence continues at coordinate 178,349,124 of CM074732.1, read as the reverse complement.
AGGCCAGTTAAAGAAGCTACCTCAAATGAGACCATAACCAGTGCAAATTGCGACACTCAGCATTGGAACACTGACCAGATGCAGCTGAAAACTGGCCAAATTTTTTGAAACCCCACCATAATGACATGGCATGCCTTCAAGAGATCAGATGGAAGGGGCAAAAATCCAAACACATTACAGAGGGCTGCGAGCTGATTTATCAGGGCATGTCCAACAACAATGGTGTTGCCGCTGTTGTAAGCAAGGACTTACACACCCCATGCCTGAGGTCCAGAGGCACTCAGATTACCTTGTGACGGTCACCACTGATACCTCCATCTGTCAATTCTAGGTGTTTTCCGTCTATGCCCCACATACAGGACTGTGAAGATGAATTATGAATCCTTGACTTCACAGAAGCAAAAGATCTTGTAATCTGCAACACTTTTTCAAGGAATTTATGAACCATCTCACCTCCTACACCAATGGTGAAAAAAATAGCCAGATTAATTTTATCCTTCTGAGAAGGCACAATTTCCCCATTGTACCCAACATGAAGGATATTCCCTCTGACCTCCTCACCCCACAACACAGGCCTCTTATCACAGATCTAAAGATAAAATCCCATTATTGAATGAGCAGCACCACAGGTCCAGAGAAGCTCAAATGATGAAAGCTATGGAACCACAAAGAAGAGATGATCAGAAAAATCATATGTTCACCCATCAATACCACCTCAATTACATCACCTGGACAGCATTTTGTGACTCTATTGCCACCACCACCAGGGAAAACCTAGGCAAGGCTGTTGACTGAACGAGTGCAGGAGAAAGTGCAAGAGAGGAAGAGAGACTTTAAGAAATGGCAAGCAGAAAGGACAGATGAAAATTGACAGAACTATGCCAAGTGAGCAACCAAGAGGCCTGTTGCGAAAGCCAAGGTGGTACACTATCAAGATCTATACAATCGCCTGGAAATGTGAGGAGGGGAAAATACCTGTTCACCAAAGCATGAAAGGAGGCTGCCCAAGGTAAACAGGAAATTCAGCAACAATGCAGAGATCATTTCAATGAGGTCTCCAACACTGAATTATTGCACCCACCAGTCCCTGAAGGCATGCCAACTTATGGACCAATTCTGTGCATTACCATCACTGATGTCACCTATTCAATAGATAATATGAAGCCCCCTGGACCCAATGATCTGCATCCTGGAAAGTACAGGAACTCCAAGACACAGGGATAACATGGCTATCAGAGATCTTCAATGCCATAATGATTAGTGGCTGTGTACCAACTGATTGATCAACTAACATAGCAGTCCCCATAGTCAAGAACAAGGGTGATCCAGTCAACTGTGCCAGCTATCAGTCAATCCACCTCCTGTTCCACACTAATTTATTTATTATTACATTTTTATACCGCCCATCTGGCAGCAGGGCCACTCAGGGCGGCTTACAACAAGTTACAAGACATCACATACTTACAATCAGGTCTTCTGGGTGCCAAAATATTTCCACTCAATACTGCCTCAAGTGACATCACCTGGACAGCATTTTGTGACTCTGTTGCCACCGCCACTACCAGGGAAATCCTCATTGCCATGTTATGTGCTTATACTGTAAAATCATGAGCTAGCTTTATCCCCAACTAAACAATCAATCTGAAATCTATAGATGGCTCCAAAGCCTGCATTTTGACCATGAGAGTGCCCTTAATTTTTGTTCTTGCTAACACAGGTTTTGTTCTGCCCTTGCCCAGATGTAATCCTGGCCACGAAATCGGACTCTCACTACAAATTGCCATTTCATGAGTTTGGCACACACCAGCCCTAGGTTACCCTAACCCTAAACCTGGATACTAATTAGTGATCTGAGTCACTTGTAACATACCACAAAGGTGAAGTATGAAATGCTTTCAAGAACCTTTTCTGGATGGATTTTCCAAGAACTTGACCTTTCAAAGTATTTCTATCACCAAAAACTTATACGTTTGCATTTTGAGCAATTGCTTTTATGATGTTTGGTCAAGTTTCACATACTGTTACAGAGCAGTAATGGAGCCTGGAAGATATGCCATTTTTTGTAAAATGTGGGCAGCAAAACAGTTTCATGTGTAGATTAGAAATTAATTATAACCCTATAATTTTAATTCATATGGAAACCATTTTTAATGACAAAGTGTTTGACAATTAAGTTACAACACAGAGGGATGCATTTATCATACCTCAAGGAGCAACAGCTTTTCTTTTTAGCCCACTAAGGCCTTAAACTTCCACTTTTTTCTCTGTATTCTGAAAGAAAGTTTAAAACAATCCTCCCCACTGCAGAACAAAAAAAAGAGAGAGAGTTAAAGATAGAGGCCCTCTGGGGTGCCTTCTTGTTTTTTATAAAGAACATTTTCTTTAGATTTTTTGAAGTCTTCATTCGTTACTTTCATTCTCCGTTCCCGCAGTGCCATCAAGCCTGCTTCTGTGCAAATTGCCTGCCAAGAAAGAAAGCCCCTGGTTAGAAAATTAAGAATCACACATGTATCAAATGCTATGGAAAAAGTGATACTCCAATAAGCACTTCCAACATTGTTTTCCTAGGTCTACAATCCTATGATTGTTACAGGAAGTCAAATTTTGGTTGAACATCCCGAAAAACCTCCCCACTTTCAGAGCAGTATGGCAGTGGGATCAATTGTGCTCCAACACTAGAGGCACTCAAGAGAAATTTAGACTACCATTGGGCAGGCATTCTTGGACTCATAATTCTATATGCACTTACTTGGTGCATGGGAATTTATATTAAGCAAGCTTGCATAGGATCATGTGTTGTGTTAAAAGTGAAAGGTTGGTTCCTAAATTACCTCAACAAATGGGCAATGACTACATGATAGTCAGCGCTATGTACTGCTAGAAATGCAATCACTTATCTCTGTTTGTCTGCTATTGCTCTCCCCTCTGCATGTAACTATCATGAAAAAGGCAACACAGTCCTAACATAGCCCAATGGAACGACTAAACAAGTCATATGGACAAACCCCTCAGTCTCTAGCCTTCAGCATCCTCAAAAACAATTTCAAAAGCTCCATGTATTCTACACTATTCTTAACCTCAAACATATGATCTTATAAAGTTCTAGTCCCTAACACATTTTCATGCTCCATGCCTAACGATAAGCCAGGAGATACAACCCTTTAACATTTGGAGGGCAGCAGGCTCCCCATTTCTAGCTTATAAACACTTTGCTATTTTCTAGTACACTTCTCTTTCATACAGCAAAATCCAATGGTCAGAGGCTGCTTGCAAATAATCAAAAGCAAAGCAAAAAAGCAAAGTGTTCTGCTTATATACCGTCCCATACCACTACAAGTAGTCTCTGGGCGGTTTACAATTTTTTAATTACAGTGTGCAGGCTACACATTGCCCCCCCCCAGCAAACTGGGTACTCATTTAACTTAAGAAGAAAATGTGATCATTACCTTTTTCAGCCAGGATAAATGACAGTGGCACTGCTATTATTTGTTACAACATAAATGAAAAAAAAAAAAGATACTCAGCCTGAAACCCCATCCACATAACCCACTGATTTTTCTAAACTTAGGAGAGTTCAACAAGAGATTTCCAAACAATTGCCCTTTGCAAAATCCATCAAAAAGGAACCTTAGCTAAAGTATCCTTCCTAATAGGGAAAATTCAGTCATTGTGAGGAATCCTACCTTGATATCCGCACCAGACAGGTCATCTTTTGCCATGATCAGCTCATCTAGAGTTACATCGTCTGCCAAAGTCATTCTGCTGGTATGAATTTGAAAAATACGCTTCTTGGTTTTCTCATCTGGCAGAGGAAATTCAATCTTCCTATCAATACGTCCTGAAGACAAGAGAATTTCAACCAAATCAGATTTGAGCCATAGGGACAAAAAGAAAAAAGAAAGGGTTCCCATGGGAGAAGGCTTGACATGGAATTATGCAATTTATTTTTTTATAATGAAATGGGACTGAACTTTTTTCTGAAAGTGAAACAAATGTATCCTGAAAATGGTCTTCACAACAGTGTTAAAAGGCAGAATTACATTTTTTCTATATCCTGCTCCAAACAATGGATGCATATTATGTGCTTAACAGGACTAAATTATTATCGAAGAGGCCAGGTTTGTACAACATCCCTGCAAGTCTCAACCTTACTAAGACAACGACGGACTATTTCAACTGGAACAACTGTTAAGCCAAGGAGAAATATAGATTAAAAACCATGGCAAAGAAATCTAGAGCAAACCATACATTTCCATTGACCACATTTCTACCCCATTGTTCTTTCAGGACCCTTAGAACACTTAGAGTATGAAAGATATCTCCCATAGACAGAAAAAGCCCCAGTTTTAGCAAGACTGCTGAACTGCGTATCTTCAGAAAAGGTTTTGAGGTTTAGTATGCTGAATGTCCACTGAGTCTTACTTGTCCCCATTCATTCATTCATTCATTCATTCATTTAGTAGTAAATTTATTTACGGTCAAAGACCAAATAGGATTCATCCATCCATCCATCCATCCATTGATAGTTAGCAAGCATACCACTGCATTAGTGCAAATGCACTACTCTGGGCAGTTTACAATCAACTAAACAAATATAAAAACAAAACACAAAATGACAGTCAACATATCCACAGTGTGGAAATATAAAATAAAATACAGCATAGGCATATATGAACATATAGAGCAGCATATACACTTCAAAGGACTTCTTCCCCCATGGAAAGTACACTAGGGATGTGCCACTGGAATATTTGGGATTTCAAAAAGTCCAGTCTGAGGTGTGAAACAACCAACAGAAAACTATGTGACACAGTCTTTTCACCTGGCCTGATTAAGGCGGGATCCAGTGTTTCTATTCTGTTAGTGGCCATGATCACTTTAACATCTCCGCGTGAGTCAAACCCATCCAATTGGTTCAGCAATTCGAGCATTGTGCGTTGGATCTCCCTCTCACCACCTGAGTTTGAGTCATACCTTGGAAGCAGAAAACAACATAAAAGGAAATTATACACAACAGTACAGTATTTTTTTAAAAACTACCTTAACTTACAGGTAAAGTAGACAAGAAATGATCAGCAAATGAACAAGAACACAGAATACTCTTGTTCTGCAATATCATTATTTTTCTTTTTGTTTTATTGCTTGTCTATTACTGTATGTCTTTTCTTGTTAACTACCCTGAGTTCCTGTCTGAAAAAATATAGTGGTATGTAAATGTAAAAATAAATGAAATAAATAAATAAATATGAGACCCAGAAGAAACCTGGTCACATCCATTTCTATAGAGTACATCCAGAAGAATTAGCATTGTTGAATTTCACAATTATTTGGATAAGACACACCACTGAAGCTTGATGGGCAACATATGAGTAGACACCAAAAGGAAATAGAATTACTATTAGAAAAATAGAATTACTAAATTTTTCCCTGCCCGCCAACACGCCAATAATTTTTTTCTATTCATGGCCTTATAATGATATTTTATTATGATGATTTCCTTGTCCATTTTATTGTTATTGTTCTTATTGTTTTCCTTTGTTTTGTATTTCTGTTGTAAACCGCTCGGAGTTCCTCCGGAAGACGGGCGGTATATATCAAAATAAATAAATAAAAATAAATATTGGTTAGCAATACATTTACATCATCACAAAGAATTAACAAATAAGGCAAGCTTTTGAACTCTAAACAGCAATTCATCAGAAAAAGTCATAAAACATGGGGTTCAAGCAAGAAGTCCAAAATTGGGTACAGGTGATGGTCATGGCTTCTGCAGTCAAATTGTCAAGTACGCAAAATGAAGCTTCAGATTATACATGAGATATTTTTTCTCAAAAAAGGTGAGGGTGAGGAGAGGGACCAAGAATACCTGTGACAATTAAAAGACAGACACATTTGTTTCCGTGTGAACTGCCATGGGTCAAACTCTACTTCTTCAAACATATGGACTACGCATGCTATGTACAATTCAAGAAAGCACTGCCTGCTATCCCTACTGTCACCCTTTATGAGAACCTGCAGAAACACAAAGGACATAAAGATGTGCCCTTCAATTTTTAAATTTGTATTTTAACTCACAGGAAACCTGTGACTGAAGAGGTGGGTTTTGATCCACAAAAGCCCACCAAAACAAATTTCTTAGTTTTCAAAGTCTTCTCCTCAGGAATGCTGGTTTTTAACTGATAGGTTTTTACATGTTTTCGATTTTTTATACTTTTTAAAAAAATCTCTGTATGTTTAATTGTTCTTTAAATGTGATATTTATATGTAATATTTTTACATTTCTTATTTTATGTGCTGTGAGCTGCCTTGGGTCCTCTGTGAGGAGAAAGGTGGCATATAAATAATTTAAATGAATAAATTTGTCTTTTTAAAAAAGTTCCCTCATGAAGACAAAGAGAAATGCACAAAGTTTGTGAAAGCCTTTTTTTAACGATGAAGACTCAAGCAATAAACGATGGACTAGAGATGGGCTTTTCGTTTTGCAAGTGGTCAGTGGGGAGCCCAGCTGACGTATGGAACCAGAAGAATGAAATTAACCAATCCCTTACCTTGTACTGGGCTCGTGCAGAAGAAGCCTCTGACATGTCATCTTTCTTTCTCCCTGGTGCTGGCCAATCAGGAGCTGTGCAGGGAAATGCACCATCCTGCCTCCCTTTCTGATTGGCCAGCACCAGGGAGAAGGAAAGTTGAGAATGAAAAGCCCATCTCTACTATGGACCAACAAAACAGAACAAGGAGAAACAGAGATAAATCCTTTGGAATGAGAACAAGCAACCTAGCTCTTGTAGCCCACAAAAAAAGCATCACTTAAGAGACTGGAGGGGAAAAGTCCACAGAAATGCATTGTACATGTGACCACAGAATCTTACCTTTTGGTACCTATGGCATCAATTTCATCAATGAAGACAATTGATGGGGCGTGCTCCTCAGCCACTCGAAACAGTTCCCGAACAAGCTTTGGGCCATCTCCCAAGTACTTCTGTATGAGCTCAGAACCGACGACTCTCAGGAAAGTGGCAGACGTTTGATTTGCCACTGCTTTGGCTAACAAGGTTTTCCCTGTTTGATTTTCAAGAACATCAAGACTGAGTCATGTACTTACTATTACAGAAGTATGCATCCATGTATGTAATTCATAACTACCAACAGGATCATTGTTTTTATCTTTAATATTGTCTTTTAATGATGTAAGCCAAGGAAAAAGGTAGGATACAATATTTTAACTAAATATATAAAGATTTCAAAATGCCCCAGTATTAATTCAAGCATTCCCAGGTACCTTAAAAAGTGTGGAAAAAGAAGAACAAACCAATGATTTTTTTTAAAATATCCAGGATCTTTCATAACATATTTCATGAACAAAACTGCTTTGTGTTTTCTTTCTACAAAGTAGTCCACATATAATATTAAAATAAATAAATTCATACAGGATTTTCTTAAAATAGCAAAACGTATATTTAGGTCTATATCTAAAAAGATCTCATGCCTTATAGGTCTCCCAATAAGCTGGTGTTTCCAGCAGTGCCTCACTGACAGATTATACACTGCATTTTTATATATTCATATGGAAAAAAGATATTACGTGTTGCATTCTAAATATCATATATACTGTATTCAGGATACAAAACAAAACACGGTACCTTGATTGTCTAAGACTATGTCTCATACTTAAGGATCTGTTTTATGAAGCTATTATGTTGGGACATAGTCTGATGTTACTAGAGCATAAAAGGGAGGGGGTATTTGGCTAATTCAAGCCCACCCTCTAACTCCTTTCACTAGCCAGAAAGGTAGTAGATATACATACAGTATTTGTCTACTATATAGAGAGACCAGGATCAGGGAGACAAATGCATATATATATTTGTCTGCCTTTGTCTCCCTGATTCTGATCTCTGGATAGAGCTAAGTATAAATGAGAAAATTAGGATGTGAGCATGTGCAAGAATAATTGACTCTCTCTCTTTTAAGATTGTCCAGTTAGGTACTTCCGAGGTCAGTAAAATGAGCACCCAGCTTTCTGGGGGGGGGCAATGTGTAGCCTGCACACTGTAATTAAAATTGTAAACCGCTCAGAGACTACTTGTAGTGGTATGAGACTACTTGTAGTGGTATGGGGCAGTATATAAGCAGAACACTTTGCTTTGCTTTGCTTTACTAAGCAATCTGTAGAATGGATTTTATACATACATGCATACAAATATATACATGCACACACATGTACATATACATATATTTAAAATGCAGTTTACATATTTTATACACACACACACACTCTCTCACTTATTTATTTATTTGCTGGCAACGACCAATAGAGAAGCATACAGTTAATCATGACATGAATATCAGCTTCTAGAAACAGTATAGAAAGAGATGAATTGAGAATCTAAATGGTAAATCCCTGTTGAATATGCTCAGAAAAATTAAGTGCTTACTTACTTACTTAAACTCTCTTGATTAAACAAATGATTGGTATCTATGGCTCACTGCATTACATCCTTTAAAAGACCATCTGATCTAAAACAGATTATCTATAAGAATCCATAAACCTTTGAACAATTATGGGGTGCTAGTAATTCAGATTCTTTCCCCTCCCCTTTACTATTACCTGTCCCAGGTGGTCCATACAGAATGACTCCTTTGGGTGGCTTTATACCCATCTCTTCATAATATTCTGGATGAGTCAAAGGTAACTCCACAGATTCCTATAGAGAAGGAAAATTATAGCTTATTCTTTCTGCTCTCACTTATCTAAGCATTTTAAAACAGTTCAAATGTTTTTGGTAAAACACCATCCTGCAGCAGCTGCAACAACAACAAAGAGTGGGAATGAAGTACCGTACTTAGAAATGAAAGTAGGAACCTTCTCTTCTGTACTTTGAGCAATTGACTGTCTACCTGACATCTCAAACTGCACTGATTACAATGGCACCTCATCTATAGGGTGGTTATAAGGACAAAATGCCCGACTGCAATAGAAAGGGCACAAAGAAGATATTTTGGATTTATTTTTACCCCAATTGGCCCAGATCCTGGGCTTTCCCGTGTCACCACCACTTTCTAGCCAAACAGAAATATGCTTCGAAGAAAGATCAAAAGATGCACTGGCCTGTCTCTCCCCCCACCCCCGTTTGAAGAACCTAGGGGTGATATCCAATCCATATCTGCCTCAACTATCACGTTAAAACAACTCTGCCCAAAGTAGCCTTGCTGCTAGATTTAGAAATCTAATCAGTCAATCAATCAACAACCATTAAAAACTCTCCTGGCAAAATCTGTCTTGCCATGAACGCTTGGACTTTTACGTTCTTCATGCTAGTACAGTCCTGACAAAGACGACCATCCTGATCCATGAAAGGCTAGCAGCCTGTATGCTTTTTTTAGCCATCTATAAAGGTATTTGCCTCCTCTTGTGTTTGTATTTTGTAAAGACCACGGGGCTCCCTTTAAGTTCAACATTGTGAATGTTGACAAAAATGTCTATAATAATTGAGGGGTTCTTCCAGACAAATACGGCTGGAGTTTTATGTGAAAGCCAAAAGCAACAGGGCCCTTCAATAAATTACAATGTAAGGTGTTTACTACATACTGTATTTTAAGAAACATTAGTAAGAGCATCTGATACTATTATCATGCAGTGTTAGAAAGATAAATACCTTGATTTCTTGAATCTGGTTATCTAAGCCCCCAATATCTGCGTATGTCTCCTGTGGGGCTTTCTCCACCTTCATCACTGTAACTAAAGGATCTGTATCATCCATCAGCACTCCTATTACAGCATGGACCTAAATGAAAGGTGGCAGTAGCAATCAATAAAACACCACATTACCCATATTTATTTAAAAAAAAGTGTTTTTATCCATTATGACAACAGCATAAACATCATTGCCAAAGGTGCAATGGATGGATTTGCCTGAAAAAGTCAAAGCTACAAACCTATCTACAAGTGGCAAGCATCTTAGCCACCTGGCAAGATTGCCAAAGACTACAAAACCCTCCCTGAAAAATTCTCTGCAAAATTCAAAGAAAGGGAAGGAAGGAGAATCTCACGTCTAGCTCAAAGCTGACCTACCTTTTCTTGGACACACAAATGACTTGGAAGAAGACTAACAATTCTTTCATCTTATGCCAAGCGCCAGAGCAAAACAAACAAGTACAAGACATTGGTAATTGTCCTGGTTTTTCCAAAGCACCATGGAAACAGCACTGGACCAAGATACATTGTTCTTTTAATAAATGCCACCCCCTCCATCTAGGGCAATATACATAATATTGAATGCCAGCCAACTTATTTTGGCACATGAGGCAGAAAGACCCATAAGTAACTCTCTACTTGCTGATCCTATGAAGCAATTTGTCTTACAAATCTGTTTAAATCAATAGGGATGCGGAAAGCTGTATCTACCTTCATCCATCCATCAGACACAGGACCTAGACTTTCTCACTTCCTTCCACTGAATTCTCTGCTATGTTAAAATTTGCCACAACCACATTGTAACAGGCTGTAGAAATGTGCATGATTCAAATAAAAGGTGCATTACAGGAAAACGATGAGGAAACATTGTTTGACAGAGATCGGCTCCATTCAGCTCCTCTTTGGTTCAATTCTAAACTACCATTGTAAGAATCTTTCAACTTGAACTACCAGGTTCCCCTTTCCTTCTTCAGCTGGTTTCCCTATCAGCTATGCTTCTTAAGCCATGAAATATAAATGGGCACATCTGGTTTGTTACTGATCTTACACAGCCTGCATTGGGTTGAAAAATGAAGACAAGTTACCATCTTTCAGTGCTTTGAATCAGACACAGACGAAACCTCTACAGGTGACTTGAATTACCTTATGATTGAGTAGAACCGAACATCCAGGCTCTAGCAAATCTTTATCTACAAAGGAGAGAATGCTGACATAGTGCTCAGATCCCACGGATGTAGACACAATGGCATGATTATCATCAATGATCTCCTCAAGTGTCCCCACAGACATAGGGGTCCCTCTCAGATCATCCACTTTTGATCTCTCTTCCTGTAGGCAGAATTACTGTTGTAATTATGAGTTTAAAATGGTGCTTCTTCTCATCAACCATCTATGCCTATCACACAATTGAGACTGAAGGATTCCCTGTTTGTTAGCACTCTCACACACCCAACCCCAAAAACAGTGGGAACTGCTACACATACGAATTGTTAACAGGGCAGGAGCCTCCAACTGATATCACTAAGTTGAAAGAGTAAGGCTTACAAAACAAGACAAATATTTTAAACTAACACCAGGGTGGGGGTTTCCACAATTTACTATGCAATAGCATTTAATATTAAATACTGTATTTTTGCATCTATAAGACACCCCCACACACTTTTCCAACTCCAAATCAGTTTTGCAACCACATGGTTCTCTCCTCAACTTACTTCCATGTATAAGATGACCCTCAATTTTCGGTCTAACAATTTTAGACAAAAATATAGTCTTATACAGAAAAAGAGAGAGAAAACCTGTTAATAGAGAATACTGTATTCTTTGACAAATACCTCTTGCTTTTCTTCCAAAGGTTTCATCTGTTCCTGGTTCCTGATGAATTCTTCCTCCATCAAAAGATAATCCTTAATTCTTTCTAATTTCAGCAGTTTCAGTCTGCACTGGGTGTGAGGAGTTACTGCCATTGAAGAAAAGGCTGAGTTATACAAAATTAAAATAAAACCTATGGCTACACAGACCCATTTCTGGGCCCTGGAGACTGCACCTGCTCCCACAAGTCCCAGCCCCACACAATCCCCCCCCCAATAAAATGGGAGCTACAAATCCCATTTTACCTACCCTTGCTAAAGGCAGTATATTTACAAAAAAGAGCGGGGGACATTTCTAAATTTACACATGTGCTCTACTGCTCGTTTATGGACCCTCATCAACCCACACTCTGCCTAACCTTGCTTACCTAGTGGAAGCTTGCTTGCAGCATCGGGACCCTTCGTTTTCTTCTTCTTTTTCCCCACTCGGGTTGGAACTGGAGGCTCATATTTCTTCTTCTTATCCTGAAAAAAAACCCCAAGAAGGGTACAAAGCTGAACCCATGGGAAGCAGGAATGCAGTACAAAGTAATATGATTGACTGGAGTGCAGCAAGGACAATTATATGCAAGAAAAGCTGCAGACTCTAACTAAAATGGTGAACTTGGTGGCCAGGGGTGCCTTTCTTCAGCTGCAGAAATTATACCAGCTGCGCCTTTACCTGGACGAGTGGATCATCATGACAGTTACGCATGCGCTGGTAACATCTCATATGGATTACTGCAATGCCCTGAACGTGGGGCAGCCTTTGAAGACAGTCTGGCAATTGCAACCGGTCTAGAATTGTGTGATGTGGCTGGCAAGTGGTGGGGCCACCAGAGACCATAGCACACTGATTCTTTACCAGCTACATTTGTTAGCAGTTGCTCCCTGAGCACAATTCAAAGTGCTTGTGCTAACATAGAAAGTCCTTAACGGTTTAGGCCCTGGTTACCTGAAGGACCGCCTCCTTCCATATGAACCTGGAAGTTAAGATCTAGCCAGGGGGCTCTTTTGAAAAGAGTCATCCCTCAAGGAGGTGAGAGGGACGGCTTGTAGACATAGGGCCTTCTCGGCAGCTGCCCCCAGGCCAGGGGTGTCCAAACTTTTTGGAAGGAGGGCCAGATTTGGTGAGGTAAATATGTGTGTGGGCCGACCATTCAGCCTGAAAGGGGGGGGGGAGAGAAAGGGCGTAGTCCACGCACATCTACAACAACCAGAAATGCTCTGGTTTCAAGGTGCCCAAGGGCCCAGTTGCTGTTTTACAGCTTGGGAATCAGCCCACGCGCATCCAAGATGCACCACTGCTCACATATGCTGCCCTCCCTCGCAAGGAGGTGGGGAAGATGCTGCAGCAACGGACCTAGGAGCGGGTAGGCAGGGCGGGTAGCTGAGGGGATGGATGGAGGCAGGGAGGGCAGGCAAACCATAAAACTGCAAGCTGACATCTCTAGCCAGTACAGGGAAGGGCCAGGCGGCAGCGCTGAGTGATAGGCTGAGCTGGCAGGGAGAAGAGTCTGAGGGCCACTCAAAATTTTAAATCGGGCCACATTTGGCCCCTGGGACGGACTTTGGACATGCCTGCCCCAGGCTATTGAACACCCACCTGAGCGAGATCCACCTCGTGTTGACGCTGATGACGTTTTGATAATAACCTATATTGTAGGTCCTGGTGGCAATTTTAGTGTAGTGTATTTTAATTGTATTGCATTGTATTTTGAAGGTTTAATTGCTTTTAATTGTTCATTTTAATTCTGAATTGTAAGCCGCCCAGAGACCTTCTGGTAGTGGGCAGCATATAAGGTTATAAACAGCAGCAACAGCAGCAATCTGTGAAAAAGTCATTAATAAACATTTATATAGCTAGATGAGACATGAGTGCTAATTTAGTGTTATGTCTGATGCTGCATTCCCAGTGGTACTTCTAATAATATCAAGTCCAAAATAAAGGCTGTGATAACATGTTCTGCACATCTCAGTCTTGTTGTTTCTAGAACAAAACATTTTACAAGATGATATAGACTCCAAAATCAAGGTCACAATATCTGGAAAAAAACTAGTATATTTCTGAATCTATAAGCCCACAGAACCTTCTTATTTTGTCAATGGGTTACTCCATAGTACTAAACAATAGTCAATAAAATGCAGTGTTTTAGATTTGTTGGGATGGATAACAAGATTAGCTAAATGTGGCAAACAGCAGGTAAAGCAGAAGCCTTAGCTGGTCCGGTTTGTTCTGGAAACACAAACTGTATTTCATAATTTTTGAGTTACAAAAACTTTGATAAAGACCATAGCAGTTTAGACATGGGGTCACTACACTCCAGAATACATTCTACATCTCCCGACTCATCAACAGATACTAATAGAAGCTAACTTTATGATTAAGACACTGAGTTGGTTCAAGTGTCACAAAGACATTTACTGAACTGTCACTGGAATAAGCTACATTTTCAAGCAAACTTTCACTCTGGCATGACTGAAAAGATAAGATCACAAGCCTCTGCTTCCATTTTTTTCACAAATCATCCAAATGATAAATTACAGTTAAATCTGTGGTTAGTTAAAACTGATCAGGTTCATAGCCAACAATTTGAGGTTGGCATGCTTGCCAGAAGGTAACCATCACAACATTCAAATATTGATGAATAAGACAACTTACTAAATATATCTATACAGAGAAAGATCATGTTAGAAAAAGGATCTTTAAACTCTTTAAAAAAAGTATCTTCAAACTTCAGAAATGTTTTAACTGATGCATTTTTCAAGAAACCACACCAAAAAAGGACACATTTGGTTTGTCTGGGGTTACCGTACTTATTTTACTAACTTACTTTGTCATCCTTTTTACCACCTCCAGGACCATGTCCACCACTCTGGCTTTGTCCCTAAAAGGGAAAGAAAAACAAAACAAGAAACTTAAGATGAAGCAGAACTCTTGCAAAATACTCCTCGTTTTGTGCAGCTGAAATGATCTAAGCATCTAACTAAATTCCATCCATTTCAGTAGGAATCCTTTCAAGCAAGGCTGCAATCCCTAGTATATTCCACACAAATTATAAGAAAATATACCTCCACTCCATCTTCAGGTTCTTCTTAACATGCAATATGTAGTATCATTATACAGTACATTCTTCCCCTAAGCATCCGCTTTTGTAGCATCCTGCCTGAAGAGATTTGGAAACCTTGACCAAATTTTTCTGCATACTTGCTGAACCTAATAAAAGGAATGTCTTTATGGATGCTGGCATTTTTTAAAAAGGAACTTATGTGGCTTACATTATATTTTACCAGAGATGCTCCCAGGTAAGTCCTTGAAAATAATACTGTAATATAAAAATCTCAGGACTACAAAAACACCTTTTCAAATAATACCACATATATAACAGATACATAAGAATTTGCTATCCCAAATCAAGCCTAAACTCCAACTAGAACCAAAAATGACTAAACTAAGCCACATAATAAGACAAGACTTGTTGGAAAAAAACCTGCAATGAAAAGTCAGACATGGCATCAAAAGGGTCAACATGAGGTGGCTTGATTCAACAAACAAAGCCACAATCTTTAGTTTACAAGTATGGTAATGACAGAACCTTTCAAAGAAAACACATTCAGCTGTGTAGCTAGTATGTATTTATCATGTGCTTTCAGGTTGCTGCTTTGTTTCAAATAATTGCTGTTGGGATGTGTATTATCAGGTTGCTTTTTGGGAACCCCTAAATCTCTGGAAAGGCTTAGGGGCACCAAAAAAGTTATCTTATAACAGCACATAACACCAATCCTGTAACACAGTGGCGGCCAAACTTTGGCTCTCCAGATGTTTTGGACCGCAAACTCACAGAATTCCAAGCCTGTATTGCTAATGACAAAGGACTGTGGAAGTTGTGATCCAAAACACCTGGAGAGCCAAACACAACTGACACCCACAGTTGCACAGGGAGATGTGAGCTGAGTTTGTATAACGAGGTGCTGCTTGACAATCCTACATGAGGGATGATGGGGTTTCCAGCCTAGCAGTACCTGCATCCTGCACACAAGGATGTCACTGTGGTTGCATCTGAAGCCGGCTAGATCCCACCAGTTCAGGTAAAAGTCCCCCCCCCCCGCAAATGCCTGCTAGTTGTGTCCAACTCTAGGGCGGTGCTCATCTCCGTATTCAAGCCAAAGTGCCAGTGTTGTGCAAGTCATAAGAACAGCTTTGCTGGAACAGGCCACAGCCCATCCAGTCCTCCATTCTGTCTCACACAGAGGTTCACCATTTGTTTCAGGGTATTCCCAAGCAGATGTCTTCACCTGCTTAAGATTCTCTGCAAACGACATTGAGAGATATCCTGCTTATCCCTCCAACCCGGAGGTTGTCCTTATGGCATCCATAATGATAGCCATGGTATCACTGATAGTCCATAGCCATGTGGCCAGCATGGCTGCAAGGAAACTGTTTTACCTTCCCGCTTTTTACAGCTGTACCCGCAGTATTTATCTACTTGCATTTAGCATATCTAAACTTCGTCCCTCCTGATGTTTTGCACCACAACTCCCAGAATCCCAAGCCTGCATTTCCAATGAGTTGTGGTCCAAAACATCTGGAGGGACGAAGTTTTGAACTGCTAGGTTGGCAGGAGCTGGGGTTGTTAGGGGAGTATTAAACATCATCGTGATGCCAAGTCAAAAATTTAGTGTCCATTCAGAAAAAAAATACATCACTCGGTTTTGGAAAAAATATATATGGTTCCTGCTGTTGTGGTTGTTGGCAGTTCAGGAGGGTCTCTCAATCCCACGCCCTCACAACGACCTCCTTAATGGTCGGGGACCTCCCCGGGCAGGAAAGGAAAGCACCCCGTCCCTCAAGGGGAGGAGGCCGCCCCGCTCTCCTCCTTACAGCCTCGTCCCCCGCCTCGCGCCGTCTAGCCCACCGCAGAGAAGACGGTTACGATGACAACGCAGAACCCCGCGAGCCTCCCGGAAGCCGGGGGCCGGGTACCCCTGCCTCCCCATCTCCCGAGCTGCCTCCCTGCCTAAACCCCCATCACCAGAGCTACGTATCCGAGGCGTCGCCAGGACGTCCAGGCCCCCCGAAGCCCAGCCGCCGCTCCTCCTCACTCACCATTCTCCTCACTCACCGCCCGACGCCGACAATGTAGCGGCTGGGCAGAAACGGCGGAAGCGGAAGTAGGCCCGCTACGGGCCGCGACGAGGGTCAAACAAGTGGCGGCCCGGCGAGAGCAAACGTAGGCGGAGCCCAGGAATTGAAGGGGGCGGGGTCGAGGGAGGCTCCCCGCACGCGCGCGCGCTTTCGTCGGGAAACGTCTGTTGTTGGTCTTGGTCTTCGTAGCGATTTTGGTCCTGCTTTGCTGAGAAAGAAGAAGAAAAAGAAAGGGGTGGGTGCGTTGTTAGTATTTTATTTCTTTTGCGCAGGACAGGGGCGTGTTCTTCATACGTGTGCTTTCAGACACACTGGCGTTTCAGACAATTTTAATGTATTTGCCATTTTTACATTAAAAATATTTGCGCGGTGCCTTTTATTTATTTATTTATTTATTTATTGCATCTCTGTACCGCCCGATTTCCCAAATAGGGACTCTGGGCGGTTTATACGAAAGCAAAAAATAAACAATTAAGTAAACAATAAGCAACAAATACAAGAATAAACTAAACACACAAATACAAGAACATAAACTAAACCCACTTCCACTTCATGAGCCTGCAATCAAACAAATGTGGGAATTCAATCTATCACTGGCCCTGAAAGCCTAGACTTTCAAGGCAGTAAGGAATCAACAGCAAAAGATACCATGGTATATGCCTATTCCCTAAATAAAACATTGATTAATGATGTGGGCCTTAATGTGTAACTTACTAATATTTTGGAGCTTGAGTGAGCATGTAAAACTATCATCATCCTGTTTCAGGAAGTGAATCACAGCTTATGGAGACTCTTTTCAGAGTTATCAAGGTATTCAGAAGTGGTTTGCCATTCGATTTTTCTGTGGGAACCCTTCGACCATGGAGCTTTCCCAAGGCCACCCAGGCTGGCTCTTCTGCACTGCACTGTGGGGAGTTGGAACTCCCTCTAGCTCAGTGGTTCTCAGCCTGTGGGTCCCCAGATGTTCCTGGACTGCAACACCCAGAAGCCTCCACCACTTGCTGAGCTGGAAGGGGGTTCTGGGAGTTGCAGTCCATCAACATCTGGGGACCCACAGGTTGAGAACCACTGAGTCTAGCTCTACAGCCAGATACCTAAATCATTGAGTTATCCAACCCTTGGCAAAACTTATTAACCCCCCTTTTTTACTCATCATATTTCCTCATTGAAATACATTCTGGAAACAGATGTAAAAAGGTAAAAGTTCCCCCCACGCATGCATGCTAGTTGTGTCCGACTATAGGGGCAGTGCTCATCTCCGTATTCAAGCCGAAAGAGCCAGTGTTGTACAAGTCCTTGGCCACGTGGCCGACATGGTTGCAAGGAAACACTATATAACCTTGTTATTCTAACTTTCCATATTCTTTTTTCTGTCTTTGAAGAGTTAATTTGTTAATTGAAGGATGAATGCTTATAAGCTCAAAAATCTCTATATCCAGTCCCATGACTGTTTTTTTAAAAAACGTTTTTAAAAGGTGGAAGAAAAAAGTAACCCAGCAGAGGGCTCTGTATAACTAAAATTTACAGTGCTGATAGGTAGCTGCTTCTTTATGTGCCATGTCTTCGTAGAACATTGGCAGTCAGTAGCTTGAACTGGTTTCTGTCTATTCTAAAGCTATTTTAAATAGAGCAGCTGTGTTCACTGCAGACCATCGGCTTAAGTTCATAAGCCGGAATGTTCTTCTACACCCTGGGCCGCACTTCCCATTGATTTTTCCTTGAAGCAGATGGTATTTCTTATTGTGCAGTATGTGTCCAAGATATTGCAATTTTCTTCTCTTTATGATATTGAGGATTTCTAGCTTTTTATTCGTGTGCTGTAATACAACCACATTAGTGCCTGTGGCTGTCCAAGGTATCTTCAGAATTCGTCTGTACTTCCACATTTCAAATGCTTCCAGTTTCCTACATTATGTGTCTGTAAGGGTCCAGGTTTCAACACCATAGAGAAGAATACTGGATACATAGGATCGAAGTACAGTGGTACCTTGTATAAAGGAATTAATTCATTCCAAACGAAATTATGTTAAGCAAATTTTCCTTTATACAAATTTCCCATAGGAATGCATTGAAAATGGAGTAATCCCATTTTTATGTTGTACGAATTCACCCCATAGGCGATTATGTTAAGCAAATTTCCCCTATATCCGGAATTTTTTATGTTGTACAAATTTTATGTTATACAAACTGTTTGTTATACAAGGGCCCACTGTATTCAGTCCTCGTTCGTCAAGACTTTCCTCATTTTCTGGAAGGAATTTTTAGCTTGTTCAATTTTACAACAGATTTCACATGAAAGGTCCCAGTTATCCTTGACGTAGCACCCCAAGTATTTATGATACTCTACTCTCAACTATATCACTGCCAATCTTGAGAAGGTTTTGTGCATTTTTTTACTGATAACCATCCATTTTGTCTTCATGTTGAGTTGCAATCCCATGGCACTGCTTTCTGCAGCAACAGAATCCAATAATCCTTGCAAATCTGCCAGACTTGTTGCAAGCAGGACAGTGTCATCAGCGTATCTTATATTACTAACTGGAACTCCATTCACCTTCACACCTTGGTTCTTGCCTTCAAGAGCATCCCAGAAAATTATTTCTGAATAGATATTAAAAAGTAGAGGTGAGAGAATACAAGCTTGATGAACACCTTTCGAAATTGACACCTCTTCTAATATCTGACTATCTATCAGGGCACCAGCACGCTGGGATTGATTGAACTATACTTCTGGGTCCTGAAGCTTATAAATTGCAGTTCAACTATTTGTCACCTTTGACAGACATTTCTTCAACTTAAGGTTCAATGTTGCTAACAAAAGATTATGATCTGAATTAATATCTGCACCAGGGTATGTTTTCACACATTTAATGGAATTCCTAACACTTTTATTAATCAAGACATAATCAATCTGATTCCTGATATTCCTGCCAGCATTTGAAGTCCATGTATAAAGGCAGCACAGTGGCATCTGGAAGTATGCATTTGCTATTATAAGTTCCTCTTCTTGAAATAGTTGAATTAATTGGTCACCTCGCTCATTGCCAATTCCTAAACCATAATTACCTATTACATGTACTTGTCCTACCTTAGCTGAAATCACCCACTACTATGGTAACTTCCATTGATTTGGTAAATGATAAAGCAGACTTTAATTGAGTATAAATTTTTTCTATATCATCATCTGATGCATCACATGTTGGTACATATACCTGGATAAGATTTAACAAGACAGGTTGTGCATTAAATTGGAGAAAAATGTCTCCGTCTGACACTAGCACAAACTTCTAACAGTCTTACTGACTTTGGATGGACTATTAATCCCACTCTGTTAAAGTGATGAGGTTCGTAGTTACCAGCATAGTACACATTATATCCACATTATACTACACACTTTCCTGAATTAGGCCAACACATCTCACTAATATCAATATCAATATTAAGTCAACACATCTCACTAATATCAAGGATATCTATATGAAGTCTTTCCATTTCCCTGATGGCGTTGTGGGTTTTTCCACTTTGAAATAAACTGCAAACATTCCAGGTAGCTATCCTTCTGATGGCTGATCCGGAGATTCTTAGCACCCCCTGCCCACTGAAGGGCTGCCGGAGGCTGGGGGCCATGGCTTTATGTTTTCCAGTCATGCTAAAGATTTGCCTGGGGAAGTTAACTTAAGTCAGGCATGTCCAAACTTCAGCCCTCCTGATGTTTTGGACCACAACTCCCAGAATTCTAAGCTTAGATTGCCAATGACAGATAAACGCACCTGGATGACTGAGAATCTTCACAGACGTATTGCTATGCAATTTGGGGCAGATGCCCTGAAGTTGGTGCGAGAATATGAAAGAACAGCAAGAAAAGTAGCAGACTACAAAAACCACTTACGTTTTAACTTGAGATGCAGACAACAAAGTCTCACCCCAACAAGCCTCCGCCTACAATCAACAGTAAGAAGCCATCGGGCTAACAATATCCTCCAGAGAGCTCAAGAACAACTTCTCAATGAGAGGATCAGACAAGTCCACTTTACCTTAGACACACTGCAACACAGAAAAGACCACATTCACCAAGAACTACTCTCCACCCTATCCAAACCAGCAGTGGATGCAGTTATAGAATTTGTCCAGAAAGCACAACTGGCTCAGCATTGCAAAGGCAAAGAGAGGCAAATGAAGAAGTTCGATCTTCTCCTCTGCCGGAAAGAGGCAGTTAAAGAGCTTGGCAGGAGGAAGAAGGATGAAGGGACCATGACACGAGATGTAAAGGACAAATGGGTGAAGAACCTCTCAAACAGGGAACTCACCCAGACAGAGAGAGAGGTCCTATCCAAAGGCCTAAATTTTGCCATCACACCCAAACAGGTTCCGGTTGTGGATTTCATCACAGCGACAGAATCAGCCATCCACAGCAACAATCTGCCAGCAGCAGAAGCAGAACTACTCAGGATAAAAGTCTCTGCTGCATTATCCAGTGCTCAACCACCACCATCCAACCTCACCAGCCAAGAGAGAAGTGCTGTGACATCCCTCAGCAGGGATGAGAGCATCACAATTCTGCCTGCGGACAAAGGAAGGTGCACTGTCGTCCTCAATACGGTGGACTACCACGAGAAGGTTATCACACTTTTAGATGATCAGCATACATATGAAAAACTAAGAAGAGACCCCACCAGCAATTACAAGAAGAAAGTAATAGAATGCTTAAAACTCTTGGAGCAGGAAAACGCAATTGACAGGGTGACCTACCACCGGTTATATCCCGGAGAGACAGTCCCCTGCTTTTATGGACTTCCCAAGATCCACAAGCAAGGAATCCCCCTCAGACCTATTGTCAGCAGTATAAATTCAGTGACTTATAACATCGCAAAATACCTGGCAACCATCCTAGCCCCACTGGTTGGACACACGGACCACCACGTACACAACTCAGAAGAGTTTGTTTCTAAAGTCAGGGAGCTCAAACTGGATACAGAGGAAACCATGGTATCCTTTGATGTTACATCACTCTTTACCAGCATACCCACCACTGATGCGCTAATAATGGTAAAGAGAAGATTAAGAGAAGACAGCACCCTCACCTCCAGATGCCGACTCAACCCAGACCAGATATGCCTGCTCCTGGACCTGTGTCTGAATACCACATACTTCATGTACAGAGGGGACTTCTACAGACAGAAGCATGGTTGTGCCATGGGTTCTCCAGTGTCACCAATTGTTGCAAACCTATACATGGAAGAAGTGGAGAAGAAGGCACTCAACACCTTCCCAGGGACAACACCATCTCACTGGTTCAGGTATGTAGATGATACCTGGGTGAAAATCAAGACTCGGGAAGTACAGGCCTTTACAGACCACATCAATGCAGTGGACCCTAATATTAGGTTCACTAGAGAAGACACCCAAGACAACAGGCTGGCTTTCCTGGATTGTGCAGTCATCATCAGACCTGACCGTGGCCTGGAAGTAGAAGTTTACAGGAAACCCACACACACAGATCAATACTTACTGTTCGACTCCCACCATCCATTACAGCACAAACTAGGAGTCATCAGGACCCTAAGCCACAGAGCAGAGAGCATCCCCACCTCCACAGAAGCCAAGAAGAAGGAAGACAGGCACCTGAAGACAGCACTTAAGGCCTGTGGATATCCAAAGTGGGCCTTCAACAAAGCAGTGGGCCATCCCAGAAGAACAAGGGATCAGTCTGAGACCCAGACCCAGCGGAAGAACCTGGTCATTCCTTACATGGCTGGAGTATCAGAGAAGCTTAAAAGGATTTTTGGCAAACACCACATCCCTGTTTATTTCAAACCCACAAACACACTAAGGCAGAGACTTGTCCACCCAAAGGATCCGGTACCCAACCATAAAAGGAGCAATATAGTATATGCGGTCCAATGCAGTGAGGAGTGTTCAGACCTCTACATTGGGGAAACCAAACAGCCATTAAACAGAAGGATGGCCCAACATAGGAGGGGTAACAGCTCAGGTCCAGAATCAGCAGTACACCTCCATTTGAAGGAGAAAGGGCACTCTTTCAAAGATGAGGATGTACACATATTAGACAAAGAAGAGAGGTGGTTTGAAAGAGGAGTAAGGGAGGCCATTCATGTGAGCATTGAAAATCCCTCCCTCAACAGAGGTGGTGGCCTCCGGCATAGTTTATCTGCTACTTATCAAGCTGTGCTTTCCACACTACCAAGACAAATCAAAAAGCCTTTACCACCAAGGCCATAGCTAACGACCATTAACGACCCTTTCTTGATAGGTTTCAGCACCTTAAGCCATGGTTCACCTCAAGGCTAAGGATACCATTGTCTCTCTAACGAGCCTATTTAGTTCATCTGATGAGCCTAATTGAGGCCAGGGTGACTAGAGGTCAAAGCTGCCTATAAGAGTCAGGGTTTGCACCAGCTGCATTCAGACCGATGAAGCTGTTTGGATGAACAGCGAAACGTTTCTATCTCTCAAAAAGAAGTCCAGTAGCCATGACTCAACTCCCAGATAAACGCACCTGGATGACTGAGAATCTTCACAGACGTATGACTGTGGGAGTTGTGGCCCAAAACATCTGGAAGGCCGAAGTTTGGACATGCCTGACTTAAGTGAAGTGGTTTTCCTCTTGCATTCTTCCCTGCCATTTCTGGTCATTATGTCAGCCGTCCATTATGGATCAGAAGCTGTTTGAAGCCGCCCACTCTTGATCAGTCACTTTGGGGGTGGCCACTGTTAGACTAGTCTCTCCACTGAGACCTGTTTGGCTTGGGAGACCCTAGTGGTAGCAATGCTCCACCTCATCAAGGCCTCTGTCCATGGAGGGGTGATAGATAGCAACCAGAGACAAAATTATAGGTGGATTTACAAAAATCTACATGATACCAAAATGCATGTGTTTTCAAGTGTAGATTTTTTTTCCTGTGAGATATTCCCAAAAAGAATATTGTGTCTTGAGGTTATATTCTGTGTTTTTTGAAATAAAATAAATTATTGGATGGAGATCGGAAACTTTTAAGAAACAAAATCAATTGTTGATTATATATGCTGTGGCTAATTATATACATGGCATAACTTTATATTAGTGGATTTTACCCGCTTCTTACATTGTAGGAGAAATATGTTGCTGACACAAATGAAACCTTCATTAAATTTTAAAAGTATATTTGAAGTGCCTTTTAGGGCATTTGCTTCTTCAAGAATCAAAAAACAGTATACATGTCCAGATAAACAACAACATAAAGTGAGAAAGTAGATTTTTATCCATGAGAGCCCCTTTGGAAGCCAGTTTTAAATCAAATGCACCCTGTCAGTACCTCAGAAAAATCCAATTGTAAAGGAGAAACCACAGTCCCAGAACATAAAAGAATGTAAGGGGAAATTATGCACAAATTTTTATATACTGTAAATCACAATTTAAATTAAATAATGTTTTTATTTAAATCATTTAAAAATCAGATTTTTTATTTAAAACATGATTTACCATAAATCAAACCCACCCTGCTTCTAATCCATGTTTTAGGTTTTATTATTGCAATGGTAGTGGATGTTTATCTGTTGCTGTGAAAATAAAGGGGAAAATGATAAACGCAGAACACAAAATTTTGTGCCACAGTTTGACAGTACTATAGTTCTATTACCCAGGGGATGGTGGCTTCTCTGTCAAAGGAGGTCTTAAAAAAAAGACTGGGCGAGATCCTGAATCTGTGTCCACACAGGGCTGTTTTTACCCATGGCCAGGCCCCTAGGCTTTAAGGTTCAGTATTTTGGGCCCACTCCAGCACTTCAATCTTTCACCACACTATTCCTGACAGCCTGACCATCGTTCTCTTTCTCTCTTGTCTTTCTCTCTCTCTCTGTGTGTGTATACAACTATCCCAATAGTACCACTGCTAGGTAGTCATGTTGGGAATATATTAGCCCTAAAGTTCTCATATTTGGCATTTTGTTGTAGTAGATGGCTTATAAAATCTGCTCCTACACTATATCCCTTGATTCTATTTACAGGGATTAAGAATACTTTGAAACCATTTTTAGTATCTCAGGTCAACCGCGTGCCTAACATTGCGGTTTTGCACTTGAGTTCTGACATTTCTGCTTCCTACAAAGATCTAAATTGGTTCTCGTCATGAGGACAATTATGTGACAGCTTCAGCAGTTTCTGTGCACCACAGCCATATGTTGAGTCACATTTTCCTAGAGCAAGGAAGTAACAAAAATAGAAGAGGTTTTTTAGATTTTAAAAAGATGGCGTTCCTCATAATAAAAAGACATACGTGGAGTCAAATGTATTCAATGTAGACTTATTTAGCATACTTGCTTAAAATTTGAGGTCAGTGGAATTACTTTTTTCATGTAAACATGCTTAGAAAAGACAGTACAGTATTTTGGTTTCTATCATGTTGCTGATTGTTAGAAAAATGATTTCTTGTTCAATCTGCCAATTTTGCTGAGGGGAAAACATTTTGTTATGTGCCATCAAATTACCGTTAAACTTATTAATGTACTATCATTAACAGGCCTGCACAGGCTTTGTCAATTCAAGGCTGTGGTTCCTTTATGAAGTTATGAAGTCAAAGCATTTTATACTTGGTCTTCCTTTTTTCTGCCTTCCACTTCTCATGTTTTGTCATAATGTGCCCAAAATACAAGAGGCCAAGATTTATCCTTTTTGCATTTAGAGAGAGGAAAAAAGCATATGTCAGCTTTATTATAAAAGAACCCAGATTTTCTTTCCTCGTTTCCACTTGTTAAAAAGCATCTATTTGCACAGACTCCTAACATGACATTAACAAGTCTGCTTGTTTATTTATTTTATTTATTTATTTTAAGCTTATATCCCGCCCATCTTCCCTGCGGGAACTCTGGGCGGCTAACAGTAATAAAAACACATAAAACAGGCAGATAAACCTCCGAGCAATAAGGCGACGGAGGGCAAGATGGCGGCAAGTCGGGTCAGAGAAAGAAGGGAAGGAAAAACAACAACTAACTAACATGGTCACCAAAGGCCTCTTTAAAAGAAAGGTCTTCAAGGCCTTCTTAAAGGCAGGCAGGGACTCCAGCAGGCGCAGCTCACTGGGGAGATGGTTCCAGAGTGAAGGCCCCACCACAGAGAAGGCGCGGTTTCGCGTACGCGTTTTCCATGCCTCTCTGGGTGTGGCCACCCTCAGTGAGCGCGTCTGCGATGATCTCGTGGGTCTGGAACCGGATGCCCTCTGGGAGATATGCTCCACCAGGTACTCTGGTCCTAAGCTGTGGAGGGCTTTGAAAATCAAAACCAGGACCTTGAACCTGATCCGGAAGACAACGGGGAGCCAATGCAGGCGGGCCAGGACTGGGGTGATGTGCTCATATCTACGGGCACCCACCACCAGCCTGGCCGCCGCATTTTGCACCCGCTGTAACCTCCGGACCAGGGTCAAGGGCAACCCCACGTAGAGGGCATTGCAATAGTCAATCCTCGAGATCACCAGGGCCTGCACAACTGTCCTCAGGGAGGACTCATCAAGGTACTGGCGGATCTGGGCGATCCTGCGGAGATGGAAAAAAGCGGCCCTGGAGACGGCCATCACCTGGGCTTTCAGGGAGAGGGCCGAGTCCAGGACCACGCCCAGATTCCTGGCCCTGTCTGTAGGCTGGAGGAAAATACCCCCCAGACTAAGGAGGGGGCCATTGTACCGAGACGAGGGCGCCCCGAAGAACAGAACCTCCGTCTTCTCCGGATTAAGCTTGAGTCGGTTATCTCTGGTCCATTCCAGTACGGCCTCCAGGCACAGATCGAGGGAGCGAACCGCCTCCTCTGCAGATGATGAAAAGGAGATAGAGAGTTGCGTGTCATCAGCGTACTGATGACAGCGAACTCCAAATCTCCTGATGACCTCCCCCAGCGGCCTCATATAAACATTGAACAGCATGGGAGAGATTGCCGACCCCTGGGGCACCCCGCAAGGGAGAGTCCAAGGAACTGACAAGACATCACCCAGCTGAACCCGCTGAGTCCGGCCGCCGAGGAAGGAACGGAGCCAGGCCAAGGCCTGACCACCAATTCCCGCCTCCGCAAGCCGGGCCAGCAGGTTACCGTGGTCGACGGTATCAAAGGCCACTGAGAAATCAAGGCTGCATGTCCATAAGGAAATAAATACAGTTATGTTCTAATTTAAAATTTGAAAACTGATGTCTTAGCCGAATACCTTAAACTCCACAATGGATAAGAAATCACACAGTGCTTACAACCAAAAGACAGACAAGCATTTTCTTCAGTCTTATCAGACAAGATGAAACTTGAAATATCTGTTGCTGAGATAAACCATGTTTGAGCTCATTCTGTGATGCTGTTGCTTCATACACTACAAAGAACGGTTGGTTATGCTGGTTGGTTTGTGTTCCTCTATTGATCACCTGCTAAAAAGCTGTTGACTATCAGTGTTATCTTCCAACTTCAAGATAAAAGCTCTTATTTTACTAAGTTGACCAGTTCCTCTTCAGTTTTCAGCGATTTTTTATATGTTAAATATATTGAAAAGGGTGGTATACGGGTGAAAAAGAAAAAGAAAGGATGAAATACCATGGTACCGCGACTTAAGAGCAATTCAACTTAAAAGCAGAAAACTGTTGGTGTTTTAACTGCCACCTTACAAATTTTAAATATGGTCTGCTCGACTTACAAATATTTTTTCATTTTTAACTTATTTTTTCAATTTTTTAGATAGGTACCCTGACTTAAGAGTAGTTTGACTTAAGAGCATGTATTTGGAATGGAATAAATTCGTAAGTTGAGGTACCACTGTATAATATTTGAAGATTCTAGAGTTTCCATCATGCATTTGTGCACGAAATGTATTTAACCTGATGAGTTCTCTATTGTGACTTCTTACTGCAAGTTGATTGTTGAAGAATGGAGAACCCTAGTGGCTATCATCTTTGAGTGTGGTGCTATATGACACCCCCCACAATGTAATAAACCTTTAGTTTTCTGCAAGCTGTTACACTCCAATTATGTTGGACTGTAACTCTCATAACTCATATCTAGCATATCTAGTGAGCCATAAGAGTTCCTCCACTTCCGATATGATTCCAATGAGATGTTTTAGGGGCACCCCCTTTGGAGCTTCATAACTCAGCCCCCTTACCCCCAAATGTTTCCAAATTTCAGGTGGTTCCCTAAAATTGCTTTCTTAAAGTACCCCTGCTACTTTGGTGACCCCAAAGTACGGTAAGTAATTTTTGAGTGCATGTTTTTTAAAAAAATATGCACCCGAAAATTATTTTTAAAAATGTGCAATCAAAATTCACTTACCTTGGGACTCCAAAGTAGCAGGGCTACCTTCAGAAAGTGATTTTAGGGAACCTCCTGAAATTTGGAAACATTTGGGGGTTAAGGGGTTAAGTTATGAAGATCCAAAGGGGGTGCCCCTAGGAAAAAACCTTCTACTCCAAAGCTGGTCTGGCAGGAGATGAGGCTGCTGCCCCTTCCCATATGATTCCAATTAGAAGCTTTTTCCTAGCCCCCCCCCACCTTTGGAGCTTCATAACTCAGCCGCTTACCCACAAATGTTTCCATATTTCAGGTGGTTCCCTAAAATTGCTTTCTTAAAGTATCCCTGCTACTTTGGTGACCCCAAAGTACGGTAAGTAATTTTTGAGTGCATGTTTTTTAAAAAAATATGCACCCGAAAATTATTTTTAAAAATGTGTAATCAAAATTCACTTACCTTGGGACTCCAAAGTAGCAGGGGTACCTTCAGAAAGTGATTTTAGGGAACCTCCTGAAATTTGGAAACATTTGGGGGTTAAGGGGTTAAGTTATGAAGATCCAAAGGGGGTGCCCCTAGGAAAAAACCTTCTACTCCAAAGCTGGTCTGGCAGGAGATGAGGCTGCTGCCCCTTCCCATATGATTCCAATTAGAAGTTTTTTCCTAGCCCCCCCCCCACCTTTGGAGCTTCATAACTCAGCCCCTTACCCACAAATGTTTCCATATTTCAGGGGGGTCCCTAAAATTGCCTTCTTAAGGTATCCCAGCTACTTTGGTGCCCCCAAAGTAAGTAATTTTTGAGTGCATGTTTTTAAAAAATATGCACTCAAAATTATTTTAAAAATATGCAATCAAAATTTACTTACTCTGGGACTCCAAAGTAGCAGGGGTACCTTCAGAAAGTGATTTTAGGGAACCCCCTGAAATCTGAAAAGATTTAGAGGTAAGGGGACTTAGTTATGAAGCTCTAAAGGGGCTGGGGGTAGTATTGGCAACTGTGCAGGAACTGTGGAGGCAATCAGGGCGTTTACTCTATGGTATTAACTCCCCAATTGCCTCCACATGCCCAGCACATGTTACCAATTACTACCTCAGCCCCTTTTGAGTTCTGCAGCTATACCATATATACTCTAGTATAACAATAGAAAAAGCCTTCGGCTTATACTTGAGCCAATACGTTTTCCCACTTTTGGGGTAAAATTAAGGGCCCTTGGTTTATACTAGGATTGGCTTATACTCAAGTATATACGGTAAATAAAAGACTCTGGTCACAGCTATAGTGCAGGTTGAGTTCATTTTCATATGCTCACTTATCACAAGTTGGATATTGGGCAAAACAAATACAAAGAAAGAAACCATCTTGAGTTCTTTGGACAGCACAAAGAAAGAAAGAAAGATAGTGCAGGAGATAAGGTGCAAGCCAAGTCCAACAGGATCTGTTCTCAATCATCCCAGAGTGCAGGACATGCAGCAATGGGTTCAAGATATGAGAAGCCAGCCTTTTTTGTATATCATTGTGAGGGTTCAGCTTTGCCCCTGACAACCTCTTTCCGATTCCTGCAATAAGTACAGTTCTGGTCACCACATCTCAAAAAAGACATAGTAGAACTTGAAAAGGTGCAGAAAAGAGTGACTAAAATGATTACTGGGCTGGGGGACCTCCCTTATGAGGAAAGGCTAAAACATTTGCAGCTCTTTAGTCTGGAAAAAAAGGCGCCAGAGGGGGAATATGACTGCGATGTACAAAATGTGTGGGAAATTATTTTAGTAACTAATTTTAAAGTATCATTGTCTATCACCTTTAGGGGAAATTGGTTTGTTTGTTTACTATATAAAATCTATTTTGCAGCTTAGCATATTGAATAGGACAATGACATTTCTATATTGGAGATATGCTTTATCCAGGCCAGATGATTTTCATATGTGGTTGGCCGGAACAAAATGTGAACATATTGCAAAGTAATTATTGAGATTATTAGAGTAATTACCACATGCCACCATTAACACCAAGTGACGTGTTTTTAGGATATAACCGGCACTATCAAATGTACTATTCTTCATAATGAAATGATTTCAAGCAGCAACATGAGGAGGGGGGGCAATTCTGTGTATTTATATATGAAGGATTTTTGTATAGTATTTACTTTGGCATTGTTTAATTTTATTGGGCTGCTTTTGTTCATCCCAGCACTCATGCTATATTTTTGTATTGGCTTCTAACTGTGCCTGTCCTCATTCCACTCATGCCCTTTCACAACAACTCCACGCACACACTGGACTTTTACATCTGTGGAGCACTCTCTCCCTATGACTTCCCATGCAATGTTATGCATGGCTGCTCAGGTTAGTTCCGTGGGAACTGCTTCCTATTAAAAGTACACAATGTGAAGGGCACCAAAGTGAAGCATGTATTATTTTGACATCATTTTATTGCAAGACTGAAGAGCCTTCGGCCCACTGTTCCTACTACAGGGGAGAGGCCAAGGCTTAACTGAAAAGAATACATATTAGAGACAAGTCCACGTAGTAAGGGGCAGCATAGGCTGTCTGCTGTTCTGTTCACTTTTTTGGGTGGTGGGGAGAACACACTTCTCACTTGAGGGAGGCCTTCTTCACATGTTTCACCTGTGTGAGGAGTCCAAGGACGGTGTGCCGTCCGATGGAGACATGATGGCCAGAGGACAGGGGTCAGAAGAAGGAGAAGTGGAAAAGGAAGATGACAGGGAGAAAGCACTGAGGTGGAAGGAAAACCAGAGTGAGGGAAAGAAAAGGGTAAAATTGCAGGTAGTGACAGAAGGCATGTGGGTGTCAGTTACAGAAGATGACGAATGGGGTGAGGAAAATTGGAAGGAGGAGTGGCCAAGTAGGGAGGTGCACGAGATAGGGGTACGAACTGACAGTTGGAGTTCAGTTAAGCCAGTAGAATGGAGAGTGACGGTTACACCAGAGTGGATGTGTCCCAGAATGGATCCTGTGAGAGGAAACTTTCCTAGATGGGAAAGCAGAGATCCACTTCTATGGGTGCGACATCCCTGTTGCGGGTCAATGTGCCATGGGAAGGCGAATATGCGTGAGCGTGCGATGGGCAGCTATGTGAGTTTTGGGAGACCTCATTATTAAAGAGTGATGTTCTACCAGTTATGTTTGATAGAGAACAGTTCATGTTCAACCATGTTCAAGAGACAGTGCAGGTGGGAGAAAGTAAGAACCCATTGATATTTTTGTTTGAGAATAAAATTTTATTGAACAATCAAACACCATCCATCGTGGATTCATTGAATGAACTGAATATTAACAGAGATAATAGTGAACCACTCACAACCTGGTTCCGCAATCTTTGTCCTTTCCTCATTTCTCAGTTAGCTATCTAAAAGTTACCAGTACTCTGCCAAGGGCCACATTTATTTACAATTTATATTATTTTCTCTCTCACACAAGGTGGGACACTAAAGCCAGATGGAGAGTGCTGAGCACTTTATTTTGTTTGGGTTATTTATATGCTGCCTTCCATTTATTCAGCTAGCTATATAACTCAGTGCTTTAGGTATTGGCTGTGGAGTCAGAGTCTGGGTTCAATTTCCCACTGCCTGTCCCCAAACAGCTTGCCTGTGTGGCGTCGGGTAGGCTACACAATCTTAAACTAATCATAAACTACTTATGAGTACTTTCTACCTAGAAAACCATGAAAAAAAGATCACCATAAGTCTGAATTGACTTGATGGTACACCAAATTTCATTTTATCTGTATTTATTTATATGTGAATTGGAACCCTATGAGGTCTTTCTTCACTCTTCCAGCACTCTCTCTTGCCATCAGCTTTATCAGGTTCCAAGGTGATGGGGTCTGACAACCCATATCTATCTATCTATCTATCTATCTATCTATCTATCTATCTATCTATCTGGATAAATATGTACATACATGTATTGCTACAGCACAGAATGCAAAGTGCCTTTAACCTCTGAAACCCTAGAGTGCCTCAGTAAAAGAAATTCATGGGTCTCTAGTCCCTGCAGGGTCCCTAGGATTCAGCAGAGCAGGACTTATGAATAATACGGCCTTCTTAAAACTCAGGGGGGCAAACACAGCAGAAGTCAAAAGAGAGCAACATGAAACTTGAAAAATTCCTATCAGGAGGCCTCTGAAAATACTTCTAAAGGTAACTTTGAAAGGTTATTAGGAAAATTTACTCATAACACCAACAAAGTAACTTTTCCCAGTTATTTTATTACTTTCAAAATGTGTTGTATGTCTTCTTTGCCAATAAGTTATTTCACTGCAGGCAACTATGTTACTTGTAGCTGGTTACTTCTAAACTCTAATTTTATACAGTGGTACCTTGTATAAATGAATTAATTCATTCCAAATGAAATTATGTTAAGCAAATGTTCCTTTATACAAATTCCCATAGGAATGCATTGAAAACTGAGTAATCCCAGTTTTATGTTGTATGGATTCTCCCCATAGGCGATTATGTTAAGCAAATTTCCCCTATCTCCGGAATGTTTTATGTTGTACAAATTTTTTGTTATACAAGCTGTTTGTTATACAAGGGTCCACTGTATATACATATGCTTGGCTATTCAGACCAAGACTAATGTGACTTGTTGCTTTCCAACTGTCGCTGACTGCAGCTCCTATCAGCCCCAATACTGAAGCATGATGGGAATCACAGTCATTCAGTATCTTAATGGTCTTTATATCACTGCTGGAGATCAAAAGCAGGATAGTTCAAAATGACAATTCCCTGGTCTGATACAGGGATGGTCTCCTTTTTAATCTTTGTTATTTAGGCGTCTTTTCCTTCCCAGTGAGCTGTACTGCTCTGCTGTTCCATTTCTGGATTCACAAGTCTATTAAGACAATAAGCGGATATGCCAGATGACAAAAATTAAATTTGTTAGGATTCATGAATATTTCATTGTCACATGTTAGCATACAAAACAACACAAATCAGGTTTAATTTTTATCTTTATTTCATCAAGTATGCTTTTGTAAACACTGGGAGTTCTACATAGTCATGACTTGTGCATTGCGGGGTGTTGGTGTTTTCAGAAAGCCTACAGAGTATAGAACTGTGCACAGAATCTGGGCCTGACTGTAACAATGGCATTCTAGAAAATATGCAAGAGGCAAAACTGACATGCATTAGGAATTGTTTTATTCAGAGCCTTAGGATCTGAATTGTCCCATCTCTGTCACAGTTTGCTTTTGCTATGTTGAATTCTTAGGCAAGGTTCTTTTTCACATCCAGAAAAAAAATACAGATATTACCTCAATCAGATGTTTTTTAAACCCACTTTTGGCTTGTTGTTTTCTTCCATAAAAAAGAAATTCATGCAGAGTTTTCCTCTCAGGGAACATTTTATTACTTCTCTCCCTCCAGTCATATTCACAGCTGTCTTTGTTCTCACCTCACTTTCACTTTTCCTCCTAACCTCTTCTTAATTTCTGTCAGGATACAGTATAACTACAAAGTGGACCCTTGTATAACAAACACCTTGTATAACATAAAATTTGTACAACATAAAAAATTCCGGAGATAGGGGAAATTTGCTTAACATAATTGCCTATGGGGAAAATCCGTACAACATAAAATGGGATTACTCTGCTTTCAATGCATTCCTATGGGAATTTGTATAAAGGAAAATTTGCTTAACATAATTTCATTTGGAACGAATTAATTCCTTTATACAAGGTACCACTGTATTGTGTTTTGACATCCTTTCATCCTTCTTACCTGGCCAGGATGACTGATGGACTTGTTTTTTTCTGAGCAAGATTGACACAGGGCCAAATTTCAGAACAGAATGGGAGTGGCTTCAGTTTAAACCAACCCTCTACTAAGAAATCCACTGAGAAAGAAACTCTGTTATATGGCCATCTGTCCTCCACCTCAAAGCCTTAAATACAGAAGAGTCTGTTGTCTTCCCAAGCAATGTATACTATCTGGTCATGAGTTTAAATCCATTTTATTATAATTTCAACCTGAAACTGATCCTCCCGTAACAGGATTCCTCAGAGTTATGTGTTTACTTTTCAGGCTTGCAATTTACACCTGTAAACACACCTTCCAGTTACCAAGAGCAAAACAACCACAATAGAATGGAAGTGAAAATCACAAGCTATGATAAATAAACATCTTTCACCATGTGAGCAAATGCTGCTCCTAAATAAACAATAACAATATTGTCTAGTTTCACCCAGAGTTACACTGTCTAATGAAAGACTGTCATCCTACACATCAAGTGTCGGAATATTAGCTCTGGTTATTCCTGACTAGAGATCGCAACAACAATACTTTTCACAATCAGCACATTAAACATTTGGTATCTTGTCTTTCCAAGGAAGACCTTATGTGGCCTGTGTAAAATCAGTTTCCAGTGTGCAGCTGAATAAAACTGCATACTCATTCAAACGCCTAATCTAGCAGATGAAGAAATACCAGTAATTAAAAAGCTGTACAAACAGCTCTCAGGAAATATGAACAAAAAAGAAATGAAATAACATCCCCTTGGGGATACGTTTCTTAATGTGCATGTAAAATGTTGCATTGACTATGCTGGTGTTATTACTGTTAATATAATATGTGTGGCATCATTTTTATTTAATTACTAGCAATAGCTTTTGATTTGTGTGTGTATTTCTTCCAGATGAAACACAGAATTGCTTCTACAATTCATTAGTTATCTTACAGCGCCTGCCAACATGCATGAGTAAGAGATATTTTTTGTTCTGGAGAGTTTTTTACGCAAGCAAACAACGTAATAAATGTTGCCACCGGAGGTGTGAATTAAACTTCATCATGAATATCATGTTTCACTGAAGGGAGAAAAGGTTGCCTTAATACCCTGAATTAAGCCCAGGCAAGTCTCTGAAGCCACTTGCTGCTGTTTGATGCCAGATGCTGTGCAGGTGGTCTAAGCCGACCCTGTATGTCTCAGAAACCATCCTCCGAAACTGTACATTTAATGTTCAGTTAGAACTCACCCAGAGCTGAGGAGATCTGGGTTCAAATAATCAGTTAGCCATAGGACTCACTGAATGACGCTGTATAGTCACTCCCTATCAAGGTAACTTACCTCACGGAGCTCCTATGAGGAACAGTGGCCATATCTGCTGCACCAAACTGCTTGAAACAAAGGCTGGAGGCAAAATTATGTTTGGGTGAGATATATGATACCAATTATTATTATTATTATTATTATTATTATTATTATTATTATTATTATTATTATTATTATTATTATTATTATTATTATTATTATTTTCACATTTATATACCGCGCCTATTCCCACATAGGGGACTCAGGGCGGTTCACAACAGACAAAGTAAAACAGTTAAAAGACTAAGGGCGTTTATACACGACCCCTAAGCTCCGCTGCAAATGGCTGCAAGGTCCGGACCTTAAAAATGTTTACCCACCAGCTCCGGACTTTGCAGACAATTAAGTGCGACCCCGCCCACTTTAGCAAGACCAAACAGCAGTTTTCTTGTACCTGCTTTTTGGAGGTGACAAATATTTGATCCGGTGTAAGGATAGTGAGTGCGGGGCTCTCCTGGCTTCCTTTTGTTCTTTTTTTTGCGCCCCGCACCTTTAAGAGATCTGAATGCTGCCCGGAACAAAACGGAGGTAAGAAGGCATTCTTTTCTTTCTTTTTTCTCCCTCCCTCAGGCAGCCAGCAACCAGGAAGTGCGGAGGGGGGTGGGGACAGAGGAAGAGCGAGGAACCCCTAAGATCTCTGGTCCGAATTTAAGTGGCCAGCGGATCTTAGGGGTCGTGTAAAAAGGCCCTAAGACATCTCCAGTGCAATGCACAAAGTCAATGCAATCAAACAATCAATCAGTCAGTCGGCGGGCCAAAAAAAAAGAAAGAAAGAAAGAAAGAAAGAAAGAAAGAAAGAAAGAAAGAAAGAAAGAAAGAAAGAAAGAAAGAAAGAAAGAAAGAAAGAAAGAAAAATCCCTAATCAGTGCCAAAGGCGTCCCAAAAGAGTAGCATCTTTAGATCTTTCCTAAACAACGCCAGTGACGGAGCCTGCCGTAGCTCGCTCGGAAGTTTGTTCCAGAGAGTTGGCGCCGCCACCGAGAAGGCCCGTCCACGTGTGCTGGTTTTACGGGCCTCCCTAGGGGTGACGGTCCAGAGCGAGACGGCCAAAGATGATCGGGTGGGTCGGGCCGGATCTAATTGTCGGGGGAGACGCTCTGCCAAATAAGCAGGGGCCAAGCCATGGAGGGTTTTGTAAACCAAAACCAACACCTTGAACCTTATCCGGGAGGCAACGCGTAGCCAGTGCAGACGGGCCAGGATGGGGGTGGCGCGGACATAACGACGCGCGCCAACCACCAGCCTGGCCGCCGCATTCTGGACCCGCTGCAATGCGCCGGACAAGGTTCAAGGGGAGCCCCATGTAGAGAGCGTTGCAATAGTCCAGCCTCGACATGACCAGCGCCTGTACCACAGTCCTCAAGGAGCCCTCATCGAGGTACGGGTGAATCTGGGCGATAAGCCTAGGGTGGTAAAAGGCCGACCTGGTCACGGCAGACACCTGAGATTCCAGGGTCAAATCCGAGTCCAGGACGATGCCCAGATTCCTCACTCTTTGCGCCAGCTGGAGGGCGGACCCGCCCAGACTGGGAAGAGGGCCACAGTACCCCTCCAAGCCGCCCCCGAAGAACAAAACCTCGGTCTTTCCAGGGTTGAGCCTGAGTCTGTGGGTCCTGGTCCAGTCCAAAACCGCAGCCAGGCAACGATCAAGGGTCTCGACGGCCTCCACTGCACAGGTGGAAAAGGAGAGATAGAGCTGCGTGTCATCAGCGTACTGATGACAGCAGACTCCAAAACTCCGGATGATCTCTGCCAGCAGTTTCATATAGATGTTAAAGAGCATTGGGGAGAGGGACGACCCCTGAGGCACCCCACAAGAGAGTGTCCAGGGAGCCGACAACTCACCCCCCAAGCTCACACGCTGGGTGCGGCCCCCAAGGAAGGAACGGAGCCAGGACAAAGCCAGACCCCCAATCCCCACCTCAGAAAGCCGCTCCAGCAAGATACCGTGGTCGACGGTATCGAAAGCCGCTGTCAGGTCAAGAAGGACCAGCAGGGTAGAGCAACCCCTGTCATCCCTCCTCAACAGATCATCGTGCAGAGCGACCAGTGCCGTCTCAGTCCCATGACGTGGCCTAAACCCGGATTGGAAGGGATCCAGGACATGGTTCTCCTCCAGGAACGACTGGAGACGCAGGGCGGCAACTCGCTCAATCACCTTGCCCAAAAAGGGAACATTGGCTATGGGACGGTAGTTGGACATATCGTCCACAGCCAAGCCGTATCTTTTAATGATGGGCTTCACCACCGTCTCCTTCAGAAGACTGGGAAAAATCCCGTCTCTGAAGGAGGCTGAGGCAATTAGTGAAGCCCATTTCGGCATGCTCCCCCCTGCGATCTTAATCAACCAGGAAGGGCAAGGGTCGAACGGAGAAGCCGCAGGCCTGCAATGTCCCAGGGCCCTGGAGGCGTCCACAGGTGTAACAGGCCCAAACTCAACGAACTGGGGCGACCGAGGCGGCCCGACGCTGGCCAAGGCGGGGACAGGATCAGTGCAACCGGCGTCCAGCTCGGAACAGATGGCCTCTATCTTAGATTTAAAGAAGGCTGCGAAAGACTCACTACTGAAATCACTAGGAGGAGGCCCAGGCGGACCGGGATTGGTGAGGTCTCGGACCACACGGAACAATTCCGCTTGGCGATTCGAGGCCTCACCAATTCTCAGGGCGACAAATGATCTCCTGGCCGCCCTTATCGCTCGAGAATAGCGACCGGTCAACGCCTTAACAGCAGCCGTATTTGAAGCCGTCCGGGCCTTCCGCCATCTGCTCTCTAGCCTTCTCCGCTCTTGCTTCATCGCCCGCAGTTCCTCGGTAAACCAAGGAGATGAGCGGGCTCGGCATCGGATCAGGCGCTTGGGGGCGATCCGGTCAGCTGCCCCGGCCACCTCCTCATACCACTGCTTAACCAGGGAGTCGACCGGATCGTCATCCAAACCGTCTGGAATACTCCCGAGGGCCTCCGAAAACCGCTCAGGGTCCAGGAGCCCCCAGGGGCGGCCCCAGATGGAAGGAATAATTTATTCAGTTAATAAAAATCTCAGCCTCTCATCTTCATGCTTCACTTTGGTTTTTTTTTTGGGGGGGGGAGCAGCAGTAGCTTCACTCCTACTTACTGTATAGGCTTCTTCTGTGAAATTTCTTTTCTCTGGGTGAGGTGGGGCGGGAGGTGGGGGAATTATGTACTGAATATTTGCATGTTATTGCCCTAGCACAGCCAAAAGACAGGTGAAATATATCTTTTTATATAGACTGTCTGGAAACGTATTGCACCATCCCCTGGTTAAATACCCAATATTTGATACTGCTCTGACCTTATCTTCCCTGACTTGAAGATTTTATATGGGATTTCCAGTAGGTGGGTTGAGAAGAGCCAGCACTTGGAAGGTATATTTCTGTCGCATTATCTCACCGGTAACTTGGAGAGTGGTGTTTGAAAAGGCCCTGAAAAGTCAGTGAGCCAGCAAGGAGGCAGCCAGAGCCTAAGTTGGCATTGTGTGTGTGCATACATTGGCTGCGCTCCTATAATGTACACTGGTTTCCACCACTATTCCATTGCAGCATTTGTTTTGGTATGTATTATATTGTGGTATGTTGTGTTGCGTTGCATTGCATTGCATTGTATATACTGCCCATCTAGCAAATTGCAACTCTGGGCAGTGTACAATAAATTAAATGTACATTATACAGATTATACAGTACAGTAATATACCTAGTAAGCTATCACAGATATAAATGCAAGATAAGTGGCAAAACCATTTCTGAAGTCTCAACAATACTACATTTATTCCTCTCGTCCTTCTTCTATATTTGGGGAGATTCTCCTGAAAGGCTACTCTGAATAGTTCTCATTTTAGGACTTTTTTGAATATGTGAAGGGATGGCAGCTGTGGCAGTTTCTGTGGGAGAGCATTCCATAAAGAAGGCACCACTGCAGAGAAAGCTCAGTTCCTAGTTCTCATTTTCTGGGGTTTTCTGGGAATTAACACCCGCTGGCATGAGGCCGGTGACGATTGGGTCCAACAAGCATTTGAATTTGGCAAAAGATGTTCAGACAATTCGTGAGTAGGTGAAAGATGGGTAACCACAGCACTCTGATTAGTTCACTAATGTTCTTTTTGCATTTTCTGCAAATGACAGCAACTGTAAGCTACTATACTAAACTATATATATATATTTTAAATTAATTAAAATCAGATTACTTGTAACTGCTGCTTATGACCAGTAGTACACACAATGCAACCGTTTTCTTGGCAGAAATATTGGAGTGGCTTGCCAGTTCCTACTCCAGGCACCTACAGCACCTGGTATTTCCTGGTGGTTGCCCAACTAGGTACTGGCCAGGGCCAACCCTGCTTAGCTTCCAAGTTCACGCAAGATCAGATGTTCTCAGGGCATCTAGGCAGTCTGCTTGGGAATACCCTGAAGCAAATGGTGAACCACTGTGTGAGACAGAATGCTGGACTGGATGGGCTGTGGCCTGTTCCAACAAGGCTGTTCTTATGTTCTCATGACCACTGGGAAAAATGGATTGGCACATCAGAGGGATGAAACGAATTGGTATAACTGGAGTTATTATCTCACGTATGATTGAGCTCTTAGTTGCA
The DNA here is from genome assembly GCA_037367245.1 of Phrynocephalus guinanensis. Classification (NCBI taxonomy): domain Eukaryota; kingdom Metazoa; phylum Chordata; class Lepidosauria; order Squamata; family Agamidae; genus Phrynocephalus; species Phrynocephalus guinanensis. Next base: position 178,309,475 of record CM074732.1, on the reverse strand, counting down.
GTTGTGGAATTAGTGCCTTACTACACATTACAGGCCCCCACCAGGCATGGAAATGGCTGAAATGGCCAAGAGGACAGTGCTGTATAATGAACCGCTCTCGACTGAATCCCAAAGCATAATTTAAAGTTGCATATATATCATCTGCTATTAGAGATTTGCATCTTTCATTTCAGTTAGCCCCTGATTGCTGTAGTACCGTACTCTCTGAAAAGTAGCAGGGTCGATACACCAGTAAAATTATGTTTACTTTTAGTGTTAATGATAGAAATTAAATTGGCTTCATTACTCCAGCAGACATCACCTCCCTTTTCAGAAATAATCTCTACACCTGTTCTGGCAGCTATTGAGGTGGTGTCAAGCTTTGGCGTAATGTCTCCTGCTGTTGCTTAGGGCTGCTCATGAAAGATGTCAATGATACAAATACCCATTTGAAGTCACGTGACCCTTGAATTTAACAGTTCCTTTCTTAAAATTCTAAGAAGAAGAAAGTTTGATACGGTTGAACCAAATTAACCCCACCTCACCTATGAAACTGAAGAATTCAAAGGATTTAGAGCAAGGATGAGCATGTGAGCCTCTAGATAGTTTTGGACTATGAATTCCATCATCTCTCAATGATCCCTTCCAAACAGGTACTTTCTGGACTTTTTTTTCCCATCTGGGGTAATCTGGTGATTCTAATGTAACATGTGGACTGCAGCTCTCTAAAGTTGAATTACCCCAGAACAAAAAGTCATACGGACATAAGAACGTAAGAACAGCCTGGCTGGAACAGGCCACAGCCCAATCCAGTCCAGCATTCTGTCTCACACAGTGGCTCATTATTTGCTTCAGGGTATTCCCAAGCAGAAGTCTTCACCTGCTTATGATTCCCTGCAAATGGCTTTGAGAGATATCCTGCCTATCTCTCCAACCCGGGGGTTGTCCTTAGGCATCCAAAATGATAGCCACCGATACCCCTGTTCTCCATGAAGTTGTTCAATCCTTTCTTAAAGCTGTCAAGTCCTACCTGTTGTTGTTGTTACGGGCCATCAAGTTGCATCTGACTCATGGCGACCCTATGAATGAGTGTTGTCTAAAATGTCCTGTCTTCAGCTGCCTTGCTCAGCTCTTGCAGGCTCAAGCCCATGGTCTCTTGAAGAGAGTCAATTCATCTCTTATTTGGTCTTCCAGTCTGTGGAGATTCTCAGTCATTCAGGTGAGGTTATCCAGGAGTTGAGTCATGACAACTGGTCTTTCTTTCGTGTGGGATTCAAATGTTTTGTTACTTATCTAAGTAGCTTCTTCAGTCTTTCTCTTTTCATATATGTAGTAATTTCATATATGTTGTAGTTAGTCAAGCCATAATCAGGGTGCTTCCTGGTGGCACTTTTCCTGAGGTCTCAGAATCCCTCATCCTCTGGGGTTTGCAAGAGATCTATATCCCATTGTTTTTCATCTGCAGTCGTTGGGGTTGTTTTGTTTTGTTCAGGAAATGGATTGAAGACAAAAACGTAAACTGGAACAATCCACTCTCCTCCTGTTGAGGGCTGTGTGATATGAAAATCATTGGTTTCACTTTGAATGGTCTTGAATTTGCTCTAAGGGACATTGTTCTATTGTAAATCTCATCGGCTATTCAACATTGCATTGTGTCATCCTTTTTACGACTTGATCCACATCTGGCTTGGGTTATGAGGTAAAGTGGATGTCTGGGGCTGGTGGGAAACCCATAATGGGATTGTTGCCACTTGTCAAGGGGAAAAAGACAGTGAGAGTACAGACCAAGTCTACAAACTTTACCTTTTAGGACATCAACTCTCTATATTCCTTTTGGCTGCAGGGGTCTGGGAGCTGTAGTCTAAAAAAGTTATTTACAAACTGCGGGGTTGGGGAGCTGTGGTCTAAAAAAGTTATTTTCAAGCTCTGAGGCAGGCATTGAGACTGTTGGACTGCTACACAAAAGACATAACTTTTGGAGATGAATTGTCTCAAATTAATCTTGATTGATATTATGTATCACATACTGAATCACACCTCTTGGTCTTCAACAGGAGACGTTTGTGGAGATTTCTTAACTTGAATTGAACTCCAAAAGGCATGTCATTTGTGCTTCCTTAGGGTCTACTTGTAAAAAGACTGCTGTCCCAATGTATTTATTTTTATGTATATATCCCACCTTTCCCTTCAGGAGCTCAAGGTGGAGCCCATTACAGCTTGTGTCCAAGCTATCTAAAATACCAGATCTCCCTTCATGGGCCTGTTCGGGTGTTAGGGGAGGGTGGTGGGCCTTGTTCTCAGGCCCACCACCCTCACAGTTCCATTTCGTAAGGACACACGAGAGGGCCTTCACTGTCAGTGCTCCCTAACTCTGGAACTCCCTCCATCAGGAAGTCTAGAAGTTGAGCCACGGCTACTGGACTTTTTTCTTGAGAGACAGAAACGTTTTTCTGCTCATCTAAACAGCTTCATCAGTCTGAATAAAGCTAGTGCGATTCCTCCATCTTATAGTCAGCTTTGACTTCTTGTCACCCTGGTCTGAAATAGGCTCATAAGATGAATAATGGTCTGAATAGGCTTGTTAGGTAGACAATAGTATCCATAGCTTTAAGGTGAACAATGGCCTAAGGTGCTGAAACCTATGAAGTACGGGTCATTAGCTATGGCCTTGGTGGTGACAGCTTTTTGATTTGTCTGGGTATTGTTGAAAGCATACCCTGTTAAGTAGCAGATAGACTATGCCTGAGGCTCCCACTGCAGTTTCTCTACCTCATGTTTACCACATGGAAACCCTGGCAAAGGGCAGATTCTTCCCCCACACATGACAGTGTTGCTAAGTGCAGCAGTTTTCTTCATCTGCAATGTAAGTTAATCTAATTAGGAACAGTAGTATAAATTCCATTTTAAATGACACTTTAAGAAAATCCTAACTCATGCTTTTCCTTGTTCACCTTCCCCTTGTAATTAATTTGAAAGACACCATGGTGTTTGGCAGGCACTACCAGTCTACTGACACACAGATTTCAACCAATCTTTGATTCTGAATGTCAGACTTAATTAAGTTGCTTTGACTCCACTTTTACAAAGGGAAGCCTAGATTCCAATTTCTTAGGGTGAAATGTAAAATGAATTTGGTGTCTCAATCTAACACTCTGGCCAAACACCGACAGAACCATGATTAATTCCAAGTAATGTCCAGCTTCAGCAGAAAGAAAGCACTGATGACTGATGGATGACTTGGTTTGCTCTGTATTCATTTGTTCTAAACTGTGTACCCACATTACTTCTTGAATGTACAGTATTGCTTTTAACTCTCTTCCCCTGCTAAGCTCACATCTTCCAACAGACTCCTGCTGCTTCCTCATTCTCTTTCTTGGAATGCTGGCTGTAATGGCACCCTTCCACTGTCTCTGAGGGCAACAAGCTAATGTTGCAACTGCAGAGACCTCTGCTCTCTAGCTCCTAACTGTGCTTCACCATCCACTACTTCAGTGGTTCCCGACCTGGGGGTCGGGACCCCTTGGGGGGGTGTTGAACGACCATTTCACAGGGGTCACCATGAGCCAGTGAAGAAAACGGCACAAACGGCTTGGGTCTGGAGGGGGAGGGGGAGGAAGGGGGGAGACTGAGTTACAGCTTGATAGGTTGGAGGGGATGTCAGTCAATGACATGGAGGCTGCGATTGGATGAAGGTGCCTGTGGAGGGAAGTTCTCTATGGCACCTGCGGCAGTGGCCTGCCAAAGGGGGCTTGTGGCCTCTTCCAAGCAGGGCAAGGGGTCACCACAACATGAGGAAGTGTATTAAAGGGTTGCGGCATTAGGAAGGTTGAGAACCGCTGCACCAACATTGTTTTTAATTGTCATTGGCATCTTACAAATGCAGAGTAGGAAGGAACCGTGTGGATTATCACATCCAGCCTGTCAGGGATGGATAGTGGGGAACTGAACTGGATCTGCAGCCAGATACATAAACCACTGACCTATCCAGCAGAATCAGCATCTTCCTTCTGTACAATGATAGGGCCAGTCTTGTTGTTAAAATGTGGCATTCAACATCTCTTCATTTAGAGGATCATATGATAGTATTAAAAACAAAACATTTGCAAAATTCCTAATTGTTCTTATTGTTATAATGTTCTTCAGATGTGTTGGGATTTGTTTAAATGAGGCATAAAATCATCTTTAAGAGTCCTCTGTTTGTAGAACATCTATGTGAAGAACAATCTGGTTCATGATGCTTTATGAAGAAATGGGTTGCTTTTTATTTTAATGATATGTATTATTGCAAGAATAATTAATTGTATAATATATTGTGATTTGTTATATATGCCATCAGGTTGCTTCGAATTGATGGTCACCCTATAATGCAAATTATAGGCTGTAGCTTTCTTTATTGAGTTATGCTTTCCTCTTTTCCTGTCTTTTATAGTGAGTTTTATCTTCTCATGATTTGTCTAAAGCACAATAACCTTATTTTGGTCTTTTTAGATTCTAAAGTGAGTTCAGGCTTGATTTGCGATGAAATCTGTTTATTCATCCTTCTAAAGGTCCATGGTATCTTTAAACTCTCCTCCAACACCACTATTGAATTGTGGAATCGGTTGTTTTTGTTTCAGTTTTCTTCATTGTGTAACTTTTGCATCTAATTAAGAATATAATAGTGTCGTATGAATTATATTGGCCTTGATTTCCAGCAACAAAACCTTTCTTCTAAAGATCTTTAAATTCCTTCATAGTTGCATTTCCAGTTCTAAGTCTTCTGATTTCTTGACAGCTGTCTGTTTGACTGATAACTAAATCAAGTTTACAGAAAATCTTTAACAATCTCAATTTCTTCACTGCTAATATTAAGGTTATGCAATTCTTCTATAGTTATTATTTTTGTCGTAATCTTCAACTGCCATCCTGCACTATATTTGCACTTTCCTTTTTTACCTGCCTCCATGGTTTCATCTGCATTCCTCCTTTCTCTGAATTAAATCCAGGTTCAAATGCATGGCATATAGATTAAAGAAATATTAGCTTCATTGGAGTTCCATTTATAACTCCCATTAATCAAACAGGAGAAGTCACAAAAGTCCTTAGTCATTATCTGGAGACCACAATCAGGTAGCAGAGGGTCAGCAAGCTGAGAATGATTCTAGATAAGATAGAGGTGATGCTGTTCAGCTGACCAACCAAGCTGTCTCCTCTGTAATAGTTGGTGGAGTAGAAATTCCCCTTAAGAGCCTGGTGAGGCATTTGGGTGTCTCGTTAGAACCAGTGTTTCTCCTGGAAAACAGGTAGATTAGCTTTTTACCATCTGTCCCTGGTCTGGAAATTCTCTCCATATCTGGAGAAACCAGATGTGGCCACATTGATTCATCTTCTGTAAACTCAAAATTAAATTATTGGTATTTGCTCTACAACAGGTTGCTCCTGAAGGCAACTGGGAAGCTTCAATTTGGTGGCTAAGCTATTGATATTTCAGTGGGATCATATCACAGTGCACTGTCTGCCAGTGGTTCCCTAGGTTCAAATCAAGGGGTTGGTGTAACGGAATGCAAAGTTGCCTCATGAATATTTAATTTGGCAATCTGTGTAACCAATCATAAAGCCAATGGGTGGGGCTAGTATAAGGATAAAAACAAGTGTGCATGCTGGTGACAGTTGGATAGGGTCCGGATAGGCAGAGCATCTGGAAGAAATGTCTTACGAGGAGTGGCTTAGGGAGCTGGGAATGTTTAGCCTTACAAAAAGAAGACTGAGAGGGGATATGATAGCAATGTTTAAATATTTGAAAGATGTCACATTGAAGAAGGGACTGGTTTGTTTTCCATGGCTTCAGAGACTAGGACTCAGGGCAATGGTCTCAAATACAGGAAAAGAGATTCAATTTAATCCTTAGGAAGAATTTCATGGTGGTTAGAGCTGTTTGGCAGTGGAATATGTTGCCACAGAGGGTGGTGGAGTTTTCTTCTTTGGAGGTTTTTAAGCAAAGGCTGGATGGGCATCTGTCGGGAGCACTGTGATGGGGGTTCCTGCATGACAGGGGGTTGGACAAGATGGCCCTTGAGGTCTCTTCCAACTCTATGATTCTATGATTCTATGATTCTATGACTGGTTAGGGACCACGGAAAGAGTTGTAGTCAGTAGGGGGCTTGAAATTGTAAGAAAAAACATCATGAACTTAATTTAGAACTTTATTTAAGGGCGAAACAAACCATTGCTTCATATTTCATAAATATATTTTGACTGTTCTATTAACAATAAATGGATTTTTATGTTTTTGAAACTACAAACACCGTGTCAGAATCCATTAATATAATCCTAATGTTTAAGTATTTAAATGGTGGCAGCAGTACAAACCAGATCTGTTACAGTTGGTTATTACTTTAAAAACTATACTTATTGGTAGGCATGAGCTTTCAGAATCTTTTCCCCATTAGAACTACCACAATTCACCAGGAATTCTCTCAAGCAGAATTCTGGCAACTGTAGCCAAAACATCCTAGTTCTCAGAGGAATTTCGGCATACATATCTGAGGCTCACTACGTTCTTCCACACAGTCTTTGCAAAAATAGACCCACACCTGCAGACTTAACTGCTGACCGAGCAGTCAAAACTGGAGTTAGGACCACGATCTCCCTCCACTCGTCCAATGAGCACACCCATTTTGAGGAGAGTGTTGGGTGTTTTATTACAGAACTAGGGGAAACAGCTTGATTAAAGAAAGAAAATACTTTTAGAATGGAAACTAATTAGGGATTAGACACAGATAAAGGACAGTTTGAAGCTCTAACATTAATAGATGTCTTACCTGGTCAAAGGAAGTCAACATAAAAGCATAAAGATTCTTACAATTATCAGTGGACGAGGAACTGAAAAGAGCAGTATTAGAAGCAACAGAAATAGACGCCATCCTACATAAATATGGTTCTCTGACCTCTGCCTTAAACTCTATGCTGCGACGTCATCTGTGCTAGATCTGTGATGCTGGCCAATCAGGAGCTGTGCAGGGACAGGCATCATCCCGCTTCCCTCTCTGATTGGCCAGCAGCACAAAGTAGGAAAGATGACATCACAGCATGCTTCCTCGTTGGATTTTAACCCTGTGTGAAACAGAGAAAGGTAAAGCAATTGGATCGGCGTGTATAGCCAGTTCCGAGGACCACATGGGCTCACGTGGATCATTTCGTAACCTACTGGTTATGAAACAAAATGTCCATCCCTACTCTAGACAGAAGAACTATACAACTATTAGACCAATTTTAGAACAACGAATCAAAGACATAGATCTACAGTAATCCCTAGCACATAGGTCCTGCTCACCTCTATACCTTGGACTAAAATTTGAGTTCCCAAAACTTGCAGGATATTTAAAAACAAACTCACCATCCCAAAATACAGGCATGCTTTGTCCAGGGCTAGATTTAACTGCTGCCCTTCAGCAGTATTGGAAGGGCATTTTCACAACACCCCCTATAAGGATCATTTATGTCCTTGTAGTGAGGACACAGTAGATACTCTGACTTATCATGCTGGAATCCAGCCTTTATAGGGACAAATGTATTCAACTTATTCACCCAATTATGAATAAATATCCCAGTATATGTCCTAATGAACATCTAAATACTTTGTTGGTAGGTACAAATCAGATAATCATGGAGGCAGTGGTGAAATTTCTAGTCTGGGTTGTAAGTGCTTATAAAAAAAATCTCAATTAAGATAATGAACTGGTTTTAACTTTTGAAGAATGTAATTTTTATCTATTTTTAATCTATGTTTTAATTGTCCTTGTTTTAACTTTGGATCCATGACTGTACAACAATAAAGTAACTAAGTCGTATCACACAGGTAACTTCCCATGAGAAATGATTTCTGACTTCTTCCTGGCTGGCTCTACTTCCCCTCCCATTAGCTAAGATGCTTCAACTCTTTACAATTCTACAAACCCCACCAAGTTATGAAAGACAACATTCCACAGAATTTGGTCATGACAGTAAAGGTGGGATCAAACAATGTTACAACCACACAGTGTTAACAGATACTTGCAGTCTTCAGTAATATCTCCTAATGGATGCTGATAAAAGTGAATTTCCTCTGGTGAGAAGTAGGGGCAGATCCTGAATATGAACTTACAAGGGCTGGACTTAGATTGGAAGTCAGAAGGGTTCCAGTTGTAACTAGAATGTGCAAAAGTGGACATTCCTGGTATTATGGTCATTTATTTATTTTCCTTTCCTGTGGTCTTGGGTAACTAAAGAGCAGACAATATTTCAGGACTTATATAGTGATGGAATCCCTATTTTTAAGATGGCACCCTTAGAATGTGTTGGGCTACAAGCCACCTTCAACCAGGGTGATACTTTTATAGTTCTAAATGTCCATGCAAGAACGGAGATGAAAGGAGAATTTGGTATTGGATGATCTTCTTAAAAGCAGTTGCAAAAGCAATCTCTCATTGTTTCTAGATAATTGGAATGTTCTTTCTCTGCTCTTTGACTGGTATCATATGTTATTGAGCCAGTTCACAGCTTTCACCTCTGCATTCTATTATGATCTTCAAAGACATTTCCTTTAAGTGCTCCCTGCAGTGCTTAAAATGTGAGCATTTCTATCCTTTCCTATGGCTCTTTATGTAATAGAATGGAAGCATACTTGGTCTTACTTCTTTGTATTTACTATCAGAAATATTATATACTGTATATGTGCATTCTTTGGGGGAAGTGAAGGGGCAGGTGGGCTCATTCCTTTTAAGCTAGCTTTTGCTCTTCCACCTAAAATAATAATTGATCGATCAATCGCTCAGTCTGTCTGTCTGTCTGTCTGTCTGTCTGTCCAACAGAGCACACCCAGAAGTGGTTTACCCTCAGAACTAAACCAGTTCTGAGTATTCTCAGAACCTAAAAAGGGTCACCCTAAATCAGAAATGACTTGATGTTATGTGTGTGTGTGTGTGTGTGTGTACAACTCACAGTTTCATCAGCAAGATAAAAACCATGCAGGGAACACTGGTGTAACTAGGGAGGGGTGGAAGAGTGCATTTGCCCCAGGACGCGCAGTAATCTGGAGGTGCCTGGAGGGGGAGCAGGAGCAGGAAGCCATGCACCAGCCCATCAGCAATGAGGAAGAACAAAAGAGGGATGTTATTCTGGCTTAGGAAATAGAAAGCAGGCCTTTCCTCGTTGGTCTCTTTCCATGGTACTGAAAGTCCTCATTGCTTTGATTTACCAGAGTACTGAAATGCAGGTGAATCTTTTACCAGAGGTGGAAAAAGACATACAGTGGACCCTTGTATAACAAACGGTTTGTATAACATAAAACTTGTACAACATAAAAATTTCACCCCGCTAAGGCTTGCCGATCCTTAGTTGGGGGAAAGGAGGAGAGGAAAGGAGGTGATTTCCCCCCAAACAGCACTCCCATCAATTGCTCCCCCCTCCTACTCCCCCCACCCCTGCTAAGGCTTGGCGATCATTAGCCTGGGGAAAGGAGGAGAGGGAAGCGTGCCACGGAGGTGCTGCTTAGAAAAAAAATCCCATCACCTGCTTCCCTCTCCTCCTTTCTCTGGGCTAACAATCATCAAGCCTTAGCTGGGTGAAAGGAGGAGTGGGAAGCATGCTACGGAGGTGATGCTTGGGGAAAAAATTGCCTGCTTGGTGCTCTCCGCAAGCTGTGCAGTTTGCATAGGAGAGCCTTAACTGGCAAGGAGACCCACAAAGAAGACATGAGAAGGAGACACCCTTCTTCCCCTCCCCAACTGTTCCCCCAGGATCTGCCCCCCCTTGCTGGGTGGATGAGAAATGGTTGAGAGGGAGGAAAGGGCGCAAAAACTGACTTTGTTCCCGGGCGCTCCAAACTCTAGCTATGCCAGTGGCAAGGAACAATAGCTTTTAGGGCCTTGGTTTCCCTGTACACAGGCAATAGTACATAAGTACCTGAAAGGCACATTTAAAGCCATCTCGGGTACATTATGTTTAATGGAACTGAAGTCACGCTTTATTTTAGAACTGAATTGTACTCAGTGGTGGTGGGAGGGGAAAACAGAAATAGATATTTTATATTCTGAAAACCTGTAGGGAACTGTAGATGCTGAGAGGCTAATCAAAGGGTTTTAATTACTCGGTGTGCTGTGAAACTGAACATAGAATTTGCATTTACATACGTTATAGAAAGAAAAGCAGAGTAAAGAAGCAAATGTTGTGTGCTTAACTCATAAAGTTCCAGTCAAATGCAAATTCAAGGATTTCCCTTGTCATGTTTTAGTGTGGAACTGTTTCTTATCTTCAGCTACAGAATAATGGACAGGGCAGTGGTGATATTTTCTCCTTCATGTGATACAGACTGGGGATGCATTGGGCCTGAGTCTGAAAAAAGTCCTCAGACCACGAATGGCACTTCCAATATCTCTGTGTTTGGATCCTTTGAAATTGCATCACTTGATCCCAGTCACAGGAACTTTCAAACACAGAGTGCCTCTGAAACTGAGGGTGGAGTGAAGCAAGGAACTTGTAATTAAAGATTAAAGCTTGTGGCTGATGAAAACATTAGACTTATGTTTGCAGAAAATTTTGGACAATGTGTGGTTTTTTTATGAATGGTGTATATTTTAGTGGGGGTCTTTTTGGGCGTGGGTTTCCCTCCCCCCCCTTTTTTTTTTTTGCTTCTCTGGTGAGTGTACAGGTGGTGAGACTGGACTCTGTGACTCTGCCAATGTGCTGTTCCAGCTGCGTGAATGTGACAATTTCAGCTAGTCTCTGTACAGGTCTGGCAGTGAGTTTTCTGTATCATTGCCTGCTTTTGAAGTGGATTGGTTCTCTGTTGCCTTGCTCTTGCTGTTTTGAAGTCATTTTAAGGGGTTTTAATGGCTTTTGCATTGCCAGGAAACATGAATGGGAAATCAGAGGAGGCGTTTCCATTTTTCATATAAAATTGGAAGGCCTGGTATGTGCACAGTGGCAAGCATCCCTCTTACAACTGCAGCTGGTTCACTAAAAGAGAGGATGTGAGCTAACATGTGTGGCATTTACTTCCACTGGCTTGATTATGCTTCTATGAGTTAAAAGTGTATTGAAAAATGAAATAAAATCTTCCACAGCCATGAACAAATTTACCCTGCTTTGGTGCCACCTCTAGGGTTATACAAAGTTCTTTCCAGATTGGTCAGTATAAATAAAAAAAGGTGTTTATTGGTTTAACATGAAAAATAACTTTAGACACTGTGTTTACTGATAAAAAGTATAAATGTCTATAAGTAATTTAGATATTTTCCTTGAGAGTTACTCAGTAAACTTTTCACCTTTCTTCAGCTGGTAAAGACACCATTGTCAACATTACAACAAGCAACCTTTTTTTCAAGCTAAGCTTTATTCATTACTCCTGTGGAATTCAAACTCTCTATCACTACTATGTAGAACCTAACTGAACAATTCAGATTCTATAACTTTCCAACCTCTGTGTTCTTCTCAGCAATGAGGAAGAACAAAAGAGGGGTGTTATTCTGGCTTAGGAAATAGAAAGCAGGCCTTTCCTCGTTGGTCTCTTTCCATGGTACTGAAAGTCCTCATTGCTTTGATTTACCAGAGTACTGAAATGCAGGTGAATCTTTTACCAGAGGTGGAAAAAGACATACAGTGGACCCTTGTATAACAAACGGTTTGTATAACATAAAACGTGTACAACATAAAAATTCCGGAGATAGGGGAAATTTGCTTAACATAATCTCCTATGGGGTGAATCTGTACAACATAATACTGGGATCACTCTGTTTTCAATGCATTCCTATGGGAAATTTGTATAAAGGAAAATTTGCTTAACATAATTTCATTTGGAATGAATTAATTCCTTTATACAAGGTACCACTGTACATGGTTTTGTGCGCATGTACAAAAAAAGTAGCATTTGCCACCATCTCTGTCCATTCCTCTGCCTTTGCCACACATTGTTGCAGGGTCTACATCCTTATAGTTTATCCATGAGCAACGCCTTGTCACGAGAGACAGCTGACTTTCCTAGCAGTTTTTATTATTCTGAAAATTTTTCATCAGAGGCCAGTGAATTAGAGCATTTGGTACCATGCCCGTGGTCTGCTCCAAATCATCAGGCTTTGATATAGTGCAGTGGCTTCCTACCTTGAGCAACCCAGGCATACTTGACCTGCAGTTCCCAGAAACCTTGACCTCTAGCTGTTTTGGTTGGGGATACAGTTGTTCCCGCCCTTTCGTGGTTCATATACTGCAGTCACAGTATATCGCGGGTCTGCAGTATATGAAAAAAAGGCCTCCTGGAGTAAGGAGGAAAGGCCTTCCCAGGCCCATCAGAGGCCCCAAAAGTGCTTCCCCACAAACCGGAAGTGACTTTTGGTAAACCAGAAGTGACCTCTGAATCACTAGAAAGCACTTTTGGGGTCTCTGAGGGTCTGGGAAGCCCCTTGCAGGCCCGTTCTGAGCAGCGCCAGGCCTGGGGTAAGTACAAGAGCCCCCAGAGAGCCCCCCAGTCTTGACCCAACCCATAATCTGCATATTGCGGATTTTCAATTATCACGAATCAGGTCGGGTCCCTAACCCCCATGATTGGAGGGGGGGGGGTTACTGTACTAGGAGTTGCAGCCAAAGAATATCGGGGTTACCCAAAATTGGGAACTACTGTTATAGAGTATTCAGAACAAAATATGTTTGCTCCCATGGAATATCAAAGTTCAAGGGAGCTGCAAAAATCTATTGTCAGTTGATAAATGATCACTATTATGACAATGTTCCACAGAAACTAACAAGAAATCTAATTACCTTATCCATTGTGCAGGCTGTTTAGAGTATAATTATACTCAGAACAAAAAATCAGATTTTCCCCTCTTGAGAGCGCTGGTGCAGCTTAGAGTTCAACAATCATCATGTGACTATTTTATTTTATTTTATTTTATTTTTTGAGAATTTTTACCCCACCTTTCTCCTTGGAAAAGGACCCAAGGCGGCTTACAGTAATGAAGGACAATATACAGTCCAGTACAATTAAGACATATTGAAGTTTAAGAACAGGGAATTGAGGGGTATCTTACAGCATTAGAAGGCAACATTAAAGCTAAAAGAAAATGTGAGCAGTTAAGAAAAGAGTATAAATTCCATGTAATCATGTATGGTACACGATCTAAAAGTTATGAGGGATGGGAACTAACAATTGATAATATAGTGTCAATGTAACTTACACAACATACAGCTTACCCTGCAATGGAAAACATTTCCCACTCTTTGACGACTGCAGATGTTAACAGTTGTGATTTCAAAAATGAGCAACACAACAAAAAGCATATTGTGATTCTTTTTGCCATTAGAAGCCAACCTTTAGAGATCTGTATTTTAAATTATATTATTCTGATCTCATCTAACAAAGGAATGTTTTTATTTCATGTTCTAGCATGGTCTATATGCACAAAAGAGCAGCACTGTGCTGGCCATTATTTTTGAGCTCATAAGTCTAAATGGACTAAATGAACTGGAAGAAAACATCTTATTTCTTTTCCAGTTCTGATGCATGTGCAGAAGGATCTCTCTCTCTCTCGCTCTCTCATGCACACACACACACGCACAGACACACACAACACATTTAATTTTTCTTTCTGCATATTCTTCATTTATTCAGGTATATCTGATACAGAATGTTCTTTCTTCAAAGTGAGTCACAAAACGGAGGCAAAAATCAAAGCAACATAGCTATTAGTCCAAAAGAGCAACACCAAAAAAATCTCTGAGTTAAACATGATTTTGTTCAATGGAATATTATGGTAATAGGGTAATCGCACATTGTTTGTTTAATCTGCAATTCCAGTACAGGGTATATAATCTAGCTCCCAAGTTGTGGCTGTTGTGAGAAGGAGCAGTCCTCAGATGGACTGCTTTCAGTCCATCTGAGGACTGGTCTCAGTCCTCAGGATGGCTGAGAGGACTGTGCCATCCTTTCAGCCATCCTTCACTGAGGGCTTTGATACTATCTACACCCTGTTACCATCCACAGTCCACCTTTGATCATAAGAACATAACATAAGAACATAAGAAGAGCCATGCTGGATCAGGCCAAAGGCCCATCTAGTCCAGCTTCCTGTATCTCACAGTGGCCCCACCAGATGCGTTTGGGAGCGCATGAGACTAGATATCTGTCTCCTGATACCACTCCCCTGCATCTGGCCCTTGAAGTACCCTGGTTTAAAGCCTAGAGATTACACATCTCCATCATGGTTTGTAACCCGTGATGGACTTTTCCTCTAGGAATCTGTCCAATCCCCTTTTGAAGGCATCCAGGCCAGATGCCATCACCACATCCTGTGGCAGGGAGTTCCATAGACTAACAACACGCTGGGTGAAAAAATATTTTCTTTTGTCAGTTCTTACTCTCTCAGCACTCAATTTGAGTGTATGTCCCCTAGTTCTGGTATTTTGAGAGAGGGAGAAGAGCTTCCCTCTATCCACTTTACTCATACCCTGCATTATTTTGTATGTCTCAATCATATCCCCCCTCAAGCGCCTTTTTTCCAGACTAAAGAGGCCCAATTGTTTTAGCCTTTCTTCATAAGGGAGGTGCCCCAGCCCAGTAATCATTTTAGTCGCTCTCTTCTGCACCTTTTCCAGTTCCACTATGTCTTTCTTGAGATGCGGTGACCAGAATTGTACACAATACTCCAGGTGGGGCCTTACTATTGTTTTATATAACGGCATTATAATGTTGGCTGTTTTATTTTCAATCCCCTTTTTGATAATCCCTAGCATGGAATTGGCCTTCTTCACTGCTGCCACACATTGGGGAGACACCTTCATGGAGCTGTCCACCAACACACCAAGATCTCTTTGATTGGTTGGAGAAGAGAGCGGGAATGAATGTCAAAAGAAGAAACAGCCAATAACAGAGGAGTATTGGGCAGCTGAGGCAGAGGAGGATATAAAAGGGGTGGACATTTGGAAAGAAGGGGAATCTGAGGTAAAAGAGGAGGAGATTCCAGGGGTTGGGCTGGACGAACATGACTGATCCTTGGAGGGGAAATAAGAGTAAGAATGAAGTTGTCTATAGAGGAAATAGAAGGCAAAAGTACTATATAGCATGGATAAGTAGTCAGGAGGAGGAAGGAAAGGGGAAAAGATAGAAACAAGAAGAATAGAGAGGAGCGCTGTTCACGTACAACTGTGAGAAGAAGAACCTGTGGAGTGCACTGTTTTTGTCTATCCAAAGAAGGGAGACGTGGAAAGGAAAGAGAAGTCAGCATAGACCCATGGACTGTGGGAAAAGATGGCTGAGGCGGAGTGGGCACGCCATCCCTGTGGTGGTACGATATGCCCCAAGATGGGAATGCTGAGGCAGAAACAGAGTAATCGTGAATGTTTTGGATAATCCCACACTCATGAACTTTAGTTCTTCGTTAGGTTCAAGAGAATGTTGGACTGCTAAATCAGTGTTAAGTGGTCCCATTGGACTATCAGAAGTTGTGCTTCATAATCTGGAGTTACTTGTTAATGAATACTAAAACATTTGGGGCTCTTTAGTCTGGAAAAAAGGCGCCTGAGGGGGGATATGATTGAGACGTACAAAATAATGCAAGGCATGAGTAAAGTGGATAGAGGGAAGCTCTTCTCCCTCTCACAAAATACCTGAACTAGGGGACATACACTCAAATTGAGGGCTGGGAGAGTAAGAACAGACAAAAGAAAATATTTTTTCACCCAGCGTGTTGTTAGTCTATGGAACTCCCTGCCACAGGATGTGGTGATGGCATCTGGCCTGGATGCCTTCAAAAGGGGATTGGACAGATTCCTGGAGGAAAAGTCCATCACAGGTTATAAAAACCATGATGGAGATGTGTAATCTCCAGGCTTAAAACCAGGGTACTTCAAGGGCCGGATGCAGGGGAGTGGTATCAGGAGACAGATATCTAGTCTCATGCACTCCCAAACGCATCTGGTGGGGCCACTGTGAAATACAGGAAGCTGGACTAGACGTGCCTTTGGCCTGATCCAGCATGGCTCTTCTTATGTTCTTATGTACTTGTTGCAACCTAACCTCTCCTCTCCTCATTATGTCACTCAACCTGGAGAACTGTGGGATGTGAAGTCGGAACCCACTCACATCTATACTGATGTGTTAAACTTTGTGCAGAAAAAAAGACATGGCTCACTGGAAAAGAGGGTAATGCTTGGGAAAATGGAAAGCAGCAAGGAAAGAGGAAGACAGTATGCAGTATAAAATTCATGGACTTGAGTTTGCAAGACCTGAACTGGAGGTCTCTAATTCGTACGGTCACAGTCAGTCAGAAGCAACTTGACAGCACATAGCAACAACAAATGTAAGCTTCTTCTTTGCAGATCTGGCTGATTTACTTGGTGCCACTAGGGGCAAATGCATATACAGTATTTCTTTCTGAAGAAGACTTGGCAACCAGTATGTTCATTTGAACAATGAGTTGCCTTCTATTTCTGCTTTAAGATTTAGGAAAGACAGATGCTAGGCATGTGTTGTAGCGTTACAGTGCTTTGCCCCTGGCCCTTTCCCAGGCTAGTGAGAAGCACCACTTCTAATTTTTCTCTTCCGCTGCCACCAAGTAATTTCTCTAGTAAACTAATGCTTTCAGTCTGGTTTTAAATTGAATATAGATAAAAGAAGTTTATTTATTACTAAGTAGAATCAAACTCATAAAGGGTAACATGTTTAGGTACAAACAGAAGAAAGAATATAGCTCAAACCCACTAAAGTTATGTTACAGACTACGTGGATACTTGCCAGTTCTTAAGTTTTCAGATACTCATCACTTAGTCTTCTTCAGAGAAGTTCTAAATCCTATCTCTTCTCTCTTTAGTAAATATGAGTCTCACAGTCAAACCTTGTCTGTCTTTTCTCAGTAAGTGTAGGTCCCTATCTGACCTTCTCTCAGACAGTGTCAGTCCCTATCTGTCCCTATCTGTAAGTGTAGGTCTTCTGTCAGTCCTTGTCTGACTAATTCAGTGCTGGGCTGAGCCTTAAATCCCCTCAGGCTACTCCCCCAAACTCTCCCATTGGTCAACAACCAACCAATCAATATAGACACTTCTCATGAATTATTCATCACCAAGGGGTAAACGCCACATGTGTCTCCCTGCTAAAGTCTGACTTTTTTAAACCTGCAATAAATTTGGCAGTATAACAACATTTATACTTGAAATTGATAAAGATAAACACAGAAGGAGCAGTAGGATGACATCTAATGTGTTTTGACCTAAGGGAATGAACGTCAGTTTACAATGCTGGAGCCTGGATTGTGTTGATGACATTTGTTTTTGCACTGAACTCCTACTCAAAATGCTAATGCTGTGACTTTGCTTTGGTGAGTATAAATCCAGCTCATCGCTAAACTTTAACTCTTATTTCTTCAAAGCCTGTTTTAAAAAAACATGAAAAAACACCTAGCCTGCATTGGATCTGTGTTATCTTTCATTAGACAGATTTGAACTTTTCAGACAAAAAAGCTTGTCACTTAATTGTCATTATATGCTTTGCAAAAGGTAAATTACCCAGGTAGTCCTCAGTGATGGATCAGTGTAATCAGCAGAAAAATTATATACTATGATTTGAAAAATGTTGCTATTATACTTCATGGAAGCAGCCAAAACCAAGTCCTATTTAACCTGTTATTTTTCCTGAGATGTTCATTGCATTAAACTTAGTGACAGATTCTTGCTTTCAGAAGCTTCTCTTTCTCTACCATAAAAAGCAGATTCCCCATGGGTATGACCATGGGATGGGTATGGGGAATCAGACAGACAGAATACAGTATATGTTTATCATATAGAAGGTCCAGTGTCACCAATACCAGTTTAGATGGGCCAATTTGTGCCATAATTTTATAACATGGGGACTAGAGATGGGCACAAAATGCAGGTTACTTACCTGTAAGTTAAGTTCTTCGAGTGGACCTCTGTGAATACACACAATGGGTCTTCGCTCCTGCGTGCTTGAGTTCCCGTCTGTTCCAAGCTTACGGCTTACAAGCCCCTCCCCTCCGTGTGCATGCTCACCCATTCTCCCGCCTTGCTGACTCAGTTCCCCTCTGGTCCGCCGCTGACCCTTAGAGAGTACAACGAGCCATGACGGAGAGAGGGGAGGCGGGTGGGTGGTGTGTATTCACAGAGGTCCACTCGAAGAACTTAACTTACAGGTAAGTAACCTGCATTTCTTCTTCATGGACTCTGTGAATCCACACAATGGGTGACTGGCAAGCTGACTTACCGGTGGAGGGTAGTCATGGTAGCACAGTTGTCAAAACTGCTTTGCCAAATGCAGCTGATCTCTGCGTTCTGATGTCTAGTTTGTAGTGCTTCAGGAACGTAGACGGTCGAGACCAGGTAGCCGCTTTACATATGTCTTCCAAGGGCACTCCTTTTAGGAAAGCAGTGGAGGAGGCTACTGCTCTTGTAGAGTGTGCCCGAGGCATGACAGGTAAGGAGACATGCGCAGTGCTGTAAGCCATTTTGATGGTTGTGACAATCCATCTGGAGATGGATTGAGGGGATACTTGATGACCTCGAGATGGTGCCGAGGTTCTGATAAAGAGCTTGTGTGTCTTTCTAACAGCAGCTGTCCTGGCTGTGTAGAAGAGAAGTGCTCTTTTGACATCGAGGGAGTGGAGCTTCCTCTCGAGGTGAGTACTTGGGTTTGGGAAGAAGGTTGGTAGAATAAGTGGCTGAGACACGTGGAACGAGGACACTATCTTTGGCAAGAAAGAGATGTCCGGATGCAGTTCCACTCTATCATGGTGGAACTTGAGGAAAGGTGGGTCCGCTCTGAGCGCAGCGAGCTCGGAAGCCCGTCTGGCTGATGTGATTGCCACTAGGAATGCTGTTTTTAAGGTAAGCAAGTAAAGAGATACGGTAGCCATAGGTTCAAATGGTGGCTTAATTAGACAGTTCAGTACCAAGGAGAGAGACCATTGTGGTGTCAGGGCTCTGTGTTGTGGACGGAGGTTCGCGATGCCTCTGAGGAACCTCTTAAGTTTAGGATGTGTAAACAGAGCTGCAGCCCGGACTCAGGCGGCTGATGAGCTATGATGGCTGCAGTGTAGACTCTTAGGGTAGATAGGGATAGTCCTCTGTTGAAGAGTAAGAGGAGGAATTCGAGGAGGATCGGGATGTTGGTTGGCCTCGAGGGTTGAGAGTTGGCATGAGTGAAGTGTAGGAAAGATGCCCACTTATGTGCATATAGGGTATTAGTCGACTTTTTCCTGGAGCTTGTGAGTACTTCTGCAACTGTTAGCGGATGTACCATGCCGTCAGGTGGAGAGTCAGGATGTCTGGGTGCCTGACTTGGCCCTGGTGTTGCGTGAGGAGATCGGGCGTTGATGTCAGCCTGACGGAGTCTATCACCATTGTTTGCAGTACTTGAAACCATGGCTGTCTTGGCCACCATGGGGCCAGAAGTATGACGTGGGCTCCGTGGTGTCTGATCTTCATTAGCATCCTCTGAATGAGTGGGATTGGTGGGAATGCATACAGGAGGCCGGCTAGCCACCTGGTGGCAAAGGCATCTCCCTGTGAGTGGTTGCCAATTCCTGCTCTGGAACAGTACAAGCTGCACTTTGTGTTGGCTTGAGATGCAAACATGTCCATGGTCGGTGGTCCCCATCTGGTCCAGAGGATTCGGAACACTGCTTCTGAGAGGCTCTACTCGTGATTGTCGTGTGTGAGGTGGCTCAGTTTGTCTGCAGCGACGTTGTTGCATGACGGAATGTGTATGGCTATTGGGTGAATGTCCTTGGCTATGCACCATCTCCAAAATTTGACGGTGAGGTGCAGGAGAGATTTCAAGTGAGTACCTCCTTGCTTGTTCAAGTAATAAAGTGCTGTGGTATTGTCTGTTATTACGTGGACCATCTGGTGGGCACGGAGGAGCTCGAATGCCTTGAAGGCTTTGAGAATGGCAAGGAGTTCCAGATAGCTGATATGATGAACTCGCTCCTTGAGTGTCCACCTGTGGTGGATCGACAGGTGGTTGCAAGTGGCGCCCCATCCCGTCGTACTGGCGTCTGTTGTTACCTGAATGGACGGGTAACGCTGTTTGAAGGGCCTTCCCACTCTGAGATTGCGGGAGGACTTCCACCACTTTAGGCTGGTGAGGAGAGAGGAGGTAACTCTGAGCCGTTTGGATGGGTTGTCGCAGTGAGGTCGAAACCTGGCTAGAAGCCATGCCTGCAGCGGTCTCATGCGGAGTCTGGCATGTGGTATGATAGCTGTAGTGGAGGCCATCAGGCCTAATAAGCATTGGGCCTGGTGAGCAGATACCTTGTCGGAGCTCTGAAATGGGTGTAGAGCCTGTTTGATTTTTATTGGGCGATCTGGTGCTAAGGATGCCCTTGCTTTTAGAGTGTCCAGAAGTGCTCCTATGTACTGCACTGACTGGCAGGGTAGTAGGTTGGACTTCTTTTCGTTGAGACAAAGTCCTAGGGATGTTAGGAGTTGGATGGTGAGGTCTCGATCCTTCTCTGCCTTTTGTTGTGTAGGCGCTACCAGGAGCCAATCGTCTAAATATGGGAAGATGTGGACTCCCTGGAGCCTGAGGAAGGCCGCCACCGGTGCCATGCACTTTGTAAACACCCGCGGGGTGGAGGAGAGACCAAAGGGCAGGGCTTTGAACTGGTAAGTTAAGCCACCTATCCGGAAGCGGAGGTATATCCGGTCTTCAGGGGCTATGGAGATGTGAAAATAAGCGTCCGGTAGGTCCAGGACGATGAACCAGTCTCCTTATTGTAGCATGGGAATGATGGTGTCTAGTGTGGACATGTGGAACTTCTTTTTTCGAATGAAGGTGTTTAGTTTTCGAAGGTCCAGAATGGGCCAAATGCCCTCGTCTTTTTTGGGTATTGTAAAGTATCGAGAGTAGAAGCCTAATCGATTTTCTGATGGCACTAACTCTATAATTATAGATAGATAGATAGATAGATAGATAGATAGATAGATAGATAGATAGATAGATAGATAGATAGATAGATAGATAGATAGATAGATAATTAGGTCGAATTTGACATAGCAGCGGTGAGGTTTGAATTACAGGGTGCGCCCCTGCTGCAGTTCTCTTAATTTGTTTCTTATTAATTTATGCTGATCTGCTGATTATGTTTCCCTATTGTGTTTTATTGTACCCAGTTGTGTGTATCTCCTGATTTGCTTTGCCATGTTCGCCGCCCAGAGTTCCCGTTGGGAAGATGGGCGGGATATAAATTCAATAATAAATAAATAAATAAATAATAAATAAATATAGCTTCCTTCTCTAATAGAGCAGCTACTTCGTCTCTTAGTGCCCAAGAGAAAGGTGTTGAGATGAACCGTCCTAATGGGGGTCGATGATGGAATTGGATTCGGTATCCTCTTTCGATGATTGACAGTACCCATGCATCTGTCATTATGTTTCTCCAGTTCGGTCGGAAGGGTTTGAGCCGAATGTCCTCGTGCGAAGGGTCCGGGTCAGGGCAACTGCTTCTGCTTGCGGTCAAATATCCTGGCTTGTTGCTGTTGCCGTTGCCGTTGCCTAGGCTGCTGTGCCGGGCGCTGGTAAGGAGACTGTTGGTACTGTGGCCTGTACCTGGCCTGCGCCCTTTGGTGGGACGGAGTATACTGCCATCTCCAGGAAGGAGCTGGTGGCCTGGAGGATGATTGTGAAGAATTTCCTTGGTATGTATAAGATTTTGCAGCCTTACGCATCTTCTGGATGTTGTCCAGTGATGCATCAGTGGACGTCGCAAAGAGTCCTTCTCCATCAAATGGGGAGTCTTCTATACGGTTTCTGGCATCATCTGTAATGTTGGATGTCCTGAGCCAGGCATGACGACGGAGATGTATAGCAGTCATCAATTGCTTAGAAGCTGCATCCGTTATGTGCAGGGAGGTTATCATCCGGTAGTCTATCAGAGACAAGACTTCCATGTATGAGGCCTGTGCTTTGGCCCTTTGTTCTTCCGGAAGGTGGTTTATGAAGTCCGGAAAAGTGAGTAGGAGGTGACGGATATACGCCTCCATTGCACACAGATAGTTCAGTGCTCTCAAGGAGAATGAGGCAAGGGAGTAATGACACCTGCCAATGAGGTCTAGCTTCCGAGCTTCCTTGTTGGAATGGGACTTCCCTCTGTTTTGCGTGGCATCCACTATCACCGAATTTGGTAGGGGGTGCTTCATAAGGAAGTCTGTGCCATCACCATGTGTCTTATAGAGGCTATCAATTCTCCTTGGAATCAGAGGATTGGAGGAGGGTTTGGCCCAGGCCTCCTTGGCCTTTTCCAACATAGAGGGAATAAATCCCATTCTCAAAGGAGGTGGCCTAGACTTGTGCAAGTGGCCAAAGAATTTGCACGAGTCACTTGCGTCTGGGAGTTGAACTTGAAGTCCCATGACTTGTGCAATTTTGTGTATCATCTGAGAATAATGTTTAAAGTCTTCCATTGGGGTGGAAGATTGTTTGTCTTGCATATCGGTCTCAGAGTGTCTAGATTTTGAGAGGGTGGACCGATGCGATGACTGAGAGGCTGCTCCCGTGTCAGAATCATCCGTGGTGGCTGGCGAATCCGGCAACTGTGCCTGCTGATTCACTGCTTGCGGTGTGGTATCAGTGGGGCTTCGCAGGGCATGGCTCTGAAAGAGACCAGTAATGGTGTCAGTGTTGGGCACCAGAGGGCGCTGGGCCGGTGGCTTAGGTTTACCTCTTCTCTGCCTCTTATGTTGTGAGGAGGCGGATGAAGAAGTGGTAGAAGAATCGGTGTCTGAGGAGCTGGACACCATACGGGCATGACGTTGTTTCTTCTTAGAACGGCGCTTGCTTTTATGACGTCGTGTGGGGGACGAAGAGGAGGGAGACCCATGATGTCGGTGCCTCTTGCCCTGTCTGCGTCTAGATTTATGACGCCTAGGAGAGGATGAGGGGGATGACGTGGAATCATGAGAGTCTACCCTCACCCTCTTTCTGCCCCGGCCGGGGGAGACAACTGGGCGTTGATCCTTTGCAGGACACCCGACATCAGAGACTCCTGTCTCATCGATGCCTGATCGCATAGCGTCCAAGCGCTTTGGGGGCATCTAGACCGTGCTCCTCCGTGTCAGAATGCTGGAGAGCTGAGGTTATGGAGGCAGCCTGTAGATTTTGTAAGTGCGACAACGGGTCATAATTGACTGTGGCCATGTCCGTGTCATGGACAAGCTGGCCCGGCGGTAAGCCCGATAGAATCATAGGGCTATGAGGGGGTTCACGGGTACCCTTTGCCTGATTTTCGAAGGCATGGGACCAAGGCTCGTCTTGTATGGCATCAGGAGACTGGGTGCCGACCTGCGCTGAACTGTGAACCCCCTCTACGCCGCGCGACTCGGTTAGTACGAGCGCGGGTGGTTTCAGCGTCGCCGTCGTTGATCACACATCAGAGGACATTTCCTTTGATCTTTTCTCCGGAATCGGAGCAGGCTGGAGATGTTTTTTCTTTCTTTTCTCCATCGTTTTGCCTTTGGTTGAAGATTTGGATTTTGAGGAAGTAGAAGGCATGGAAGCCTCGGAGTGGGTTTCCATGGGTCGGAGGGATTTTTCCCACAAGTAAGCCCTTAACCGCTCCAGGCAATGCTTAAGGGCGGTCTTCGTTAGCTTTTTGCAATGCGGTCAGAGTTCAGGTTGATGAGCCTCGCCCAGGCAAAAAAGGCACAAACTGTGTCCGTCAGCTAACGGAATTCGATTGCGGCAGGATTCACACTGCTTGAACAGTGCTGCCGCAGCAATAAATGGCCTTCGCGCCCGCCAGTATGGGGGGGAGGGGGGTATACAACCCCTCCGCCCTAAGGGCTGGCGCTGAAAATAAACAATAACTGAATAATCTTGGAGGGGGGGAACTGGGAGGAAAGGAAATAAAAGAAATTAAATATTTGAATAAAGTTTTCACTTTCCTTTTTGTTTGCAGGAGCTCGTGGAAAGACGACCACACTCAGCGGCGGCAAAAAGGAACTGAGTCAGCAAGGTGGGAGAATGGGTGAGCATGCGCACGGAGGGGAGGGGCTTGTAAGCCTTAAGCTTGGAACGACCGGGAACTAAGCGCGCAGGCGCGAAGACCCATTGTGTGGATTCACAGAGTCCACGAAGAAGAACCTTGGTTCAGAGGTTTGTGCCGATTTGTATGTGTGGCACCACAAGTGCTGTGTCTTCCCTACCCCCACCATCCCAGCTGGTTCCTCACTCTCCAGCTGGCATGTGCTCTCCTCCTCCTCTTTGAGGAGGCTCTTCGAAACGGCTCTGTGCAGAGAGACGGGCAAAGGGGAGGCAGCTGTTTGTGAACTCCTTCATACTGTTTACTCTCCAGCCACGACGCTTTTGGGATGCCCAGAGTGGCGTGGCTGGAGAGTAAACTGGGGCTACGAATGAGCCCACAAGCTGCTGCCTCCCCTTTGCCTGGCTCTCTGCACAGAGTACAGTGACGTGCTCCGAGCAGAGGGGGAAATGCCATGGCTGTGAGGGGGTGATATCGGGTGCTCACAGAAAGGGCTCCATGTGCCACCTTTGGCACCCAAACCATAGATTTGCCAACACTGGTATATGCGGTCCAATGCACTGAGAGTATGCAGACTTCTACATTGGAGAAACTAAACAGCCTTACACAGGAGGATGGCCCAGCACAGGAGGGGCAAGAGCTCAGGACCAGAATCAACAGTGTACCTCCATTTGAATGACAAAGGGCACTCATTCAAAGATGATGATGTACACTTATTAGACAGAGAAGATAGCTGGTTTGAGAGAGGGATCAGGCAAGCCATCCATGCGTATATTGAAAACCCCTCTCTCAAGAGAGGTGGGGGACTCAGACACAATCTGTCTGCTACTCATCAATCTGCAGACAAATAAGAAGCACTTCACACCTCCACCAGCAAGATCATAGCTAATGACTCATACTTTATGGGTGTTCAGAAAAGTTGTATAGGTGGGACTTTCACATACCCTAGGCCAGTGTTGACAAACCTATGGCACAGGTGCCAAAGGTGTCACTCGGAGCCCTTTCTGTAGGCATCTGACATCGCCCCTTCACAGCCACCTGTATTCAGGTTAAATTGCTGTATTGGCACTTTGAGAAACATCAGTGGGTTTTGAATCACAGTTTCGGCACTCAGTCTCTAAAAGGTTTGCCATCACTGCATAGGCCATTATCCACCTAACCAGCCTATTCAGATCATGATCCACTTATGAACCTATTCAGGCTATTGTCGACCTAACAAGCCGATTCAGGCCATTGCCCAACTTATAAGCCTATTCAGACCAGGGTGATGTGAAATCAAGGTGAAGTATAAAATGGAGGACTTGCTACTAACCTTCTTCAGACTGATGAAGCTGCTTGAATGAGCAGTGAAACGTTTCAATTTCTCAAGAAAAGAAGTCCAGTAGCCATGACTCAGCTTCCACACTGCCACCAATATAGTGTATCATCACCGTATGGTGGCACCAAACTCCAGAAACCTCTCTCAACACTTTCACATATATGTTAAACATTATAAGTTCAAGGTAGAGTCCTTAGGGACACCATTACCACCCTTTGTGATTAGCCCTCCATGAAGTACTGGAGCCACACTCTGACAACACAGCTAAGTCCATCCTAGAGAGGAAACCCAGACATCTACTATGATGAGTGCCCCTGAAAGCTGCTGAACGATCCAGCTGAACTAACAGGCACACATCCCCTCCCAGTTCCCAGCATATGTCATCCATCAAGGTGACCAAAGCTGTTTCCAACCTATATCCAAGCCTGAATCAGATTGAGGTGATTCTAGATAATCTAAAAACTTCTCTGCTTTTTGTGTTTGCAAGATAAATTTAGATAATCCATTTTGTTCAGGAACCTCTGGAGTTTGGAAGGCCACCACATGCTAAATAACCTTGAATTCTAAGTTAGAAATAAAGAAGCTAATAAAGCGTAGACTCTTGATGGTCTAGTGTTGTTTCTAATGTGGAATATCACACATTGGATCCCTGGTCCCCAAAAGCTGATAAGACCATCACACATTTCTTTAAATTGGAGTGGTATGGGGGGAAATTGCCCTACAGTAGAATGAAGTGAGAAAAAGATGGATGGAGTTTGGTTTATGGTAGCAACTGAGGAACTCTCTCTCTCTCTCTCTCTCTCTCTCTCTCTCTCTCTCTCTCTCTCTCTCTCTCTCTCTCTCTCTCTCTCCCATACACACATTCCTGCCTTTCTCCTCAAGTGCATCCAAGGCAGCTTAGAGTATTAACCAGACAGTACTAAAAGCTCTTAATGTGCTCTCCAGTATTAGTAAGCTCAGTGCCAACCTGGAAAAGTGTAAGAAATGAATCATTTTCAGCACTCAGTTCATTGTATGTGTGTTACATGTGGGTGCACAGAGTGAATAATACTATTATGGCCTGAGAAAAGTAATCAAGGGATACTGTATACTACTTTAGCCCAGAGGAAAAATGTCCCAAGTTTTCCCCTCATGGACATAATGAATCTTTCCAACATTTGTGCATCACATATTATTCTTGGAACAAGACAAAAAAGGGATTACTAAGGTAAAAATTCAGCTACAGGGAGTCTGTCAGCCTGAGGTTGCCATGAAAACACATGAAGTCACCTGTAAGAAAGAAAAGGAGAGAAGGGAGATCACAGTTGAATGAAAGGGACTTGTTGATTGAACACGGGCTGTCTCACTTCAAAATTATGGGGTAGGTCCCCCTCCTCAATTTGTATCAAGCTTTCTAGGAATTTCTCTTCATATGTGCATTTCCATTGATTTTGAAGTTGCTATATTTTCATGGCATCTTTGTTTTTCAGTGTTTTCAGTGTGTTAGTATAGGTAAAGCTGACTGGATCGCTCAGTGAGTTATTTGAATATGGAGTCAGAGGCTGGGAGAACATAAGAAAATAAGAACATAAGAGCCATATTGGATCAGGCCAAAGGCCCATCTAGTCCAGCTTCCTGTATCTCACAGTGGCCTCACCAAATGCCTCTGGGAGCTCACGAGACTAGACATCTGTCTCATGATACCACTCCCCTACATCTGGCCTTTGAAGTACCCTGGTTTTACGACTGGAGATTACACATCTCCATCTTGGTTTGTAAGCTGTGATGGACATCTCCTCCAGGAATCTGTCCAACCCCCTTTTGAAGGCATCCAGGCCAGATGCTGTCACCACATCCTGCGGCAGGGAGTTCCACAGACTAACAACATGCTGGGTAAAAAAATATTTTCTTTTGTCTGTTCTCACTATCCCAGCCTTCAATTTGAGTGTACGTCCCCTAGTTCTGTGAGAGGGAGAAGAGCGTCCCTCTGTCTACTTTACTCATGCCCTGCATTATTTTGTACATCTCAACCATATCTCCACCCAGGTGCCTTTTTTCATACTAAAGAGCCCCAAATGTTTTAGCCTTTCCTGATAAGGGAGGTCTCCCAGCCCAGTAATCATTTTAGTTGCTCTCTTCTGCACCTTTTCTAGTTCCACTATATCTTTTCTGGACATAAAATTTTGTTCATAATATTGGACATAATATTTAAACATTGCTAACACTAAATCATTTTTAATGGATTGACTCAAGAAGAGCCAGCCTATGTAGCTTTGGGCAAGCTGCACAGTCTCCACCTCTGAGTTCAGTTTACCCAGAAAACCTTGAAAAGGGTTACTATGTCATAATGGACTGGATGGACACAGTTGTTAATATGTGACTAAAGATGCAAAGAAAGCCAAACATGAACTGCTCCAACACAGAGAGACAAATGCAAGGTTTTCACCTCTCTATTAGTTATCTCCTTAATGTTTATCTGCAGATCTTATGAACAGCTGGTAGTGGTTCCCAAGATAACCATTGCATTGTGGACTCTTTCAAAAAGTATTGTTTCCAAAATTTCAACAAGTCCATATGGGATTATTTTGGTATTTTCAAGTGTAATAAGCGGATACCATATTTCAACTAATTATCAACGGACCTAACTTACAGGGTCGGCATTGTGATTAACAGCGGCCACTGACGAGCAAAGACAGGGTCCGGAGGAACATGGTGCCAGTCCCATGGTGAACTGGAAGGCCTGGGCCAAGAAGGGGACCCAGCTGATCAAATCATGGTGCGCCGTGGGTCCACAGGGCATGGGGGCAAGCTTCCGGGAAACACCCCCCCCCCAGATGCAGTAGATCGTTGGGCCCACAGGTTTAAAAGGGGAAACCACCCCTAGGGACCCCCTCACTCCTTCGCCGGTGCCAGGAATTCACCCATCCACCCACCACATTTAGCTAGTGGCATCGGTGGTTATTAATTTTGGTGTTGGCTGCATTAATCTATGTCCTTATGTCATTTGTCACAGCTCTGCAGTTTGGTGGCATTGGGACTGGATCCAGGTGGTGACGGCAGCTAAACGGAGCCTGCATGAACCCCTGAAGGAACAGCTGGCACCAACAGACCCCAGGAGGGAGCAGGCCCTGTCCCAGCTCGGATGGGACAGTGAAAGGCTACTCTGCACAGCTTGGAAATCCTGAAGGATTCTACACCCACGGGTTTATGGAAGCTGAAAAAGGGGGAAGCCACCTCGTGGAGGATAGCCACATATCGGGGGACAGACAGGTCTCTCGACGGACCAGATCCATCCCAATGCCGGGCCAGAGTACTGCAGTGTTGTACAGAGGTGTAGCCAGGACTTGGAGCACCTGGTGACGACATTTGGTTTTGTGCTCTTCCTGCCGCCTCCCCCCATTGCACCCCCCCAGCAATGGGGGGACAAACACTGCCTTACACCTCTCCCACCAAGGCAAGGAAGAAGAAGAGGAAGGCGCCGTGGGCACTGCGCTCCTGCTTGCCTGCCTGCTTCACTGCTCACCTGGTGCGTGGTGGCGGAGAGGGTGTCATCGCCAAGCTTTAGGGGAAAGGAGGACTGCTGGATGGCGCGAGGATGCATGGCTTCTTCCTCCTGTTCCCCCTCTAGGTGCCCCCAGATTGTTGCACCCGGGGCAGATGTACCCTTCTGCCCCTACCCCCAGATATGCCCCTTGTGGTGTACCAAGGTCAATAAAAGTTGTGACCTAACATTTACCCAAAACAAGGACATGTCCATGTGGTTTGTTGGAGGGCAGTAGGCTAAGCGATAGAACACAAATCGGATTTCTCACTTCCCTTAGCAGTCCTTGTTTTACATACCAGTTTCTCAGATCATGCATTTATTCCACACTGGATTTAACTAAGCACACACAAGATATGTTTGGATTTGCTGGACTGAGCTGCTGGATAGCTCAGTGATTTAGGTATCTGGCTGCAGAGCTAGGGGTTGGTAGGAAGGTCACTTCCCCACTATGCCTCCTTCACAGGGGATGGACTCAGTGATCCTTAGGTTCTCTTCCAGCTTTGCAAGTTCCTCCGCCGCCATCTTTCCAGCTCCTCATAATATTTAAACACTGCTAACACTAAATCAATTTTTCAAATGGATTGACTACAGCATAACAATAACAGCGGTCTTTTGGTATTTCACACATCATATTTCTTTGTAATGGCATATCTTCTATTGTGTAGGCTTATTTGTGTGAAGAAATCTAGGATGGTGTATGAAAGGTTATACTGGTGACAGTGGCAAGCCAATTGTTGAGGTCCATGGATAGTACATGAGGAACATTTTTACATAAAAAGTGTTTGAAGCATCCTTGAACTTTTTTCCTTCTGTGCTGTTGAAACACAAGTGCTTGGTACACTTAGATACAGACTTCCGGCTCCATGTGGATCCATGCAATAATAGCCTCTTCTCTGATATATTTTACAACTTGCTCTATCTGGAAATAGCTGTAGCAATGTTATATACTGTATTTATCTATCTATCTATCTATCTATCTATCTATCTATCTATCTATCTATCTATCTATCTATCTATCTATCTATCTATCTATATCTGTCTGTCTGTCTGTCTGTCTGTCTCTCTCTCTCTCTCTCTCTGTGTCTCTCTCTCTCTTTATGTCTGTCTATCTGAGATTGCCTGTGGCAGTTTGTTTCGGCTGATTTTGAGAATCTTATCTCCACCCCTTCTTCAATGGATCTTTAAAATATTAGTAAAAAGTTGACCTTTCATGTATAAATAACTGCACTCAAGGCAAATAGTTTAAGAACCAGGCCACACGTGATGCTTGCTGCTGTTCCAACCTGTCTGACAGCAAAGCAAGCTGGAGTCTGTAGAGTCAACATGAGACAGAGATATCAAAAAGCAAAAAGTGTTCTGCTTATATACCGCCCCATACCACTTTAAGTAGTCTCTGGGCGGTTTACAATTTTAATTACAGTGTGCAGGCTACACATTGCCCCCCCCCAGCAAGCTGGGTACTCATTTTACCGACCTCGGAAGGATGGAAGGCTGAGTGAACCTTGAGCCTGCTACCTGGGATTGAACCCCAGGTCGTGAGCACAGTTTTACCTGCAGTACAGGCATTTAACCACTGTGCCACGAGGCTCAAGTGAATCAGTACTATACACAGTCTCTCCTTGCTCTGCAGACAAAACCTAGCTTGGACCCAAGTCTCTCTACTCATTACCTTGTAGGCTTTGGATAGGAAACAAAGTAGCAGGCTTTATTGTGTCACCAGAACAGGAGGCCCAATTTAGGTATCACACTAGTGGGTTTTTTTGTTTGTTTTTAACATGGCTAAATTGGTAGTCATATCTAGTACAGTAGCTGGAGGAGATGGAATCTTGCCATGAAAAATGTGAAGGCATATCCTGTATAGAAAAAAGTGGCTGGGACCAGTGCACAGTGGGACGTGGTGCAGTGGTTAAATGTCTGTACTGCAGGTAAAACTGTGCTCATGACCTGGGGTTCAATCCCATATAGCAGGCTCAAGGTTCACTCAGCCTTCCATCCTTCCAAGGTCGGTAAAATCAGTACTCAGCTTGCTGGGGGGGGGCAATGAGTAACCTTCATACTGTAATGAAACTGTAAACCATGGATATTAAGGTTATGGATATTATTGTCTACCTAACAAGCCTATTCAGGCCATTGCTCATCTTATGAGCCTATTCAGACTAGGGTGACAAGAGGTCAAAGCTGACTGACTATAAGATGGAGGACTCACACTAGCTGTATTCAGATTGATGAAGCTGTTTGGATGAGCAGCGAAATGTTTCTACCTCTCAATTAAAAGAAGTCCAGTAGCCATGACTCAACTTCCAGATAAACTCACCTGGATGGCTGAGAATCTTCACAGACATGTCTCATGTTCCGAGCTGTGGATGAAGGACCTTGACATGGAATCCACCTTTCAAGCACAGTTTAACTGATCTCTTCTCAGGTCACAAGAAGGCTTGGACGAGTCCTACAAGTGAGATTATCAGTCCTTGCCTCATCCCATAAGCCTAAATATACTTGGCTTTCCTTTCTGCTATGTGTGTGTGTGTGTGTGGGGGAGGTTGCCACTGAAGTGGAGCCATAGTTTCAATCTGTGAAACAAACCATCATCTGAGCTGACAAAAATCAGTGGGGCCACAGAGTCAACTCCAAATGGAAACCCACAGGCAGAAGTGGGTGAGAGAAGTAGGTTAGCGTTTTTGTCTGTGTGAGTGAGAACAGAAAGTGAGAGTTATGAAAGAACGTTGCAGGAAAAGAAACATAACTTGTAGGAGGTGAAGATGAATCCCTCTGCTGTGTCTGCGTCATCTTGTGTTTTGTGTCTGAGAGACAGTCTGAGGTAAAATTTTAGCTCCAGGGAACCTCTGAACATACAGCCTAGCAAAAACAAGTTCACTTCATTACAAGCAGCATTAGAAAAATCCTGAATTTATGATTCAACTTGTTTCCTCACTCACACCTGAGACATTGGGTTGCTTGATTCTTTATCCTTCTACTAACAGTTTTATCTACCTCTGTTTATGTAAAATCAAAATGAAACATTGCAAATTAGATTTCTTTAAACTGTGAAAAACCTTGTGGTGCAACATTATCATAGAATCATAGAGTTGGAAGAGACCTCAAGGGCCATCTAGTCCAACCCCCTGCCATGCAGGAACCCCCATCACAGTATTTCCGACAGATGGCCATCCAGCCTCTGCTTAAAAACCTCCAAAGAAGGAGACTCAACCACCCTCCGCGGCAGCATATTCCACTGCCGAATAGCTCTAACTGTCATGAAGTTCTTCCTAATGTTCAAATGAATACAACTGAAACATTTCCTTAAACAAAAAGCAGATTTTTGGTCTATCCACCATCCCACATAAAACAATAAATCATATATAACCAATGAAACACAATGTCCTTGCATTCATCCCATGCTTCCCAATCCTCTCACACAATTCACGGAACTGGACCTTCTCAGATGTGGCACCAACCTTAGGGAATGCCTTCTGGTAGAGGTGTATCTGGACCCTTCCCTCCTTTCCAGCCTTTATGAGGATGCTCAAAACTGGGTTGTTCAAAGAAGCATTTAAGGACATTCTCTTTTAATGATTGCTAGTTTTATGATCATCTCCTCACATTGTTGGGTCTATTTAGTTCTATGCTTATGATACACTGATTTATTTTTGAGTACTTTATTATTTTTATTCTATAATTTTTAATATTGTTCATTTTAATATAATTTTACTTTGTATTTTTGATGTAAACCATTCCGAGTAGTGCCTAGCACTGATTAGGTACCATACAAGCTTTTGAAATAAATAAATAAATACATACATAAATAAATAAATGTCACATTTTCTGATCAGGAAATTGGCCAAAATTATATAAATATAAATACAAAAAAAATTAAAGCATTTTTTAAAATTGTGCAGGGCTTTCTCTAATATGGAATAAGGCAGGTGCTCCTTATGCTTAAACAATCATTAATTCCACCCAAGAGAGAACCACATTCTTTCTTGCTGTTTTTCTCTCCTTTTACTATGCCTTCTCATATTTAAGGACAAATCCTAATTTCTAATTATATCGACACAGCCGCTTATTTTATCTATACTTATCCAAAGAAATCCATCAAAGTGTTTGTGAACCAAAAAATTTGTCACAAAAAGTCAATCCTATTTGTGCACAAGGCTCCAAAATGTGAGGCAAAAGATTATCCACATTTCTCACAGGAGACTAATTGGCCGCACCATCACATTAGACCAGAAAGGCTATCTGATCCCGCATATGTGCTGGATCACAGTTCCAAACTCCAATCGTTGCTTCCACAGTTCCACAGATCCAACCCAGTTTCCAGGCTCTCAAAAATGAGCCTGAAATACCACCTGAGCAACACATTTTCTCTCCCCCTCCCCCCTCTGTGTGCGAGAGGGGGGGGGCTTTCTAATACACAATGAAAAGTTGGTATATTTTCTGTTAAGGTAAAAACTGCCTCATTAGTGAGGAGAAAAGGAAGCAAGGTCTGTTGTCACTTTAAGGAGTATCCACAGGGCATCCTACAATGCTGACCTTACCTGTGTGTGCATGTGTGCTGGCTGAATACCTGTGCTTTTGATTGCAACCAATCTTCAACCATTAACGGCCTCATCTGGTGAATGCCTGCTGCACAGTGACAGGTACTGCTTTTCCTGAGGCGCCCGAGATAGAACTGAGATAGATGCCTAGGTTTCTAGGAGCTTGTTTTCCGTGACAGCCACCTCCACGTCTAGAAGAAGTGCTTTAATGACACAGGTGGGCAGAGCAGATTCTGTGTGTTTTCTACCAAATGGGTCTGCTGCTAGGACAGAAGAGGCACGTAGCATGGCCTCCTGTTTCTTCCATGGCACTACCAACATTAGTTGTGCTCTTGGCATGTCATCCAGGGTCCCTGCTGTTAAATGTTTCCTGATTGTAAGAGTGAATTAACAGGATCTGAGAGATGGATGCACAGTCACTCATTAAACAGATACTTGGTTGTTGCAGTTCAGTCCACCCCTCTGCATGTTTACTTGGGCACAATCTGTATAGTATATTTTTCTAGTCAGGATGGCTAAGTGCTCCTTCCAGTGGTGAAACGCAATCACATTAGAAATTATTTCACAACCTAACTTTTATTCTTTGGAAAAGAAAAGAAAATATTCATCAGGTCAGGGCGGAGACCTACTATTACATAGAGTGGGACCAATACCTCAGGTGGTAGATTCAAGGTAGGCAACCAAGCAGCCCCAAAATGCCCCTTTGGAGAATAGAGCTGTGGGTGTCTCTGGAATGGTCCCTGAGGGTCGCAGTTTGGGACCAAACCCATTTTTTTCTATACCAGTTAAGCCGAAAATGATATCCTGGGGAGCACCTTATCCTTGGATGATGGCTCTCAAAATGAAGGTTAATTTGATAGGCTGCTCTGCTGGATGCTGACAATCTGGTCCCTGCCTCACAGTGACCTATGGAGAAGGAAGATTTGAGGGAGGGCAGAGGGCAAGGAACCTGTCTGTAAACAGCAAGGCTTAAAGCAGGGATCAGGGATCGGAAGAGTGAAGAAGGGAGGAGGAAGGCCATAAAGGTATAAAAAAACAGAGGGATGTAAAAAGGAAGAGAGCCAACAGACATAAGAACATAAGAACAGCCTTGCTGGAACATGCCAGTTTGTTTCTTTGGGCTTCTGGGGTTATTAAAAACAACATTTGGAATGGCAAGAAGGATTATGGTTAGTTGAGAGGAATTTGCAATGTTACTTAAAATATGCCTTAGTGATGGCAAAACAACACCAGCAAGTAGCTCATTATTTGTAAATAGCTCCAAGCTTTGTGCTGAAGTTCCAGGGGCTTTTGGCCTGATCTAGGCAGAGCCGTGCTTCGTTCTGACAGTACCACAGCAGAATAAGGCACTGGAACGCAGCAGCCTACCTTTCTCTTCCCCCAGCAGAGAATAAATAGCCCTTTGCTGATCCCGGAATGCAGCCTTATTGACTGGATGGTTAACCAGACAAAGTAATGCAGTTGTAAATAGCAACCAGCATAGCAGGTAAAGGCTCTACCCAAAGGTCAGCCTATAAACACATACTCTTCAGCTTGTGCATTGATCTCCTGAACGGAGTGGAAGAAAAACAGAAGGGGGGGGGCACAGATGGCATTCACAAGGTTGTGATAGGCTTGTACACAGTCATCACAGTGTTGGCTGTTTCATTTACAATTCCTTTCCCAGCAGACCTGCACGGGTGCTGCCTACTCCCAAGGAGGCCCCGGAGGTCACCCCCTTAAAAGATTTAGCTCCTGATAGCTAATTTCACCTTTAAAACCCACCACTCTGTCCCGTTACCTGGGTGAGCGTTTCTGGAGGTGTATTATAGCCACACAAGAAAAGGGGCATCCCCATTGGGGGGAGGACATTTTAATTGACCTGTCTGCAAGAATCTCAGCACCTGTCTCCTGGTCAGTCACTGCCAGCTCAGACCCCAGAAGTGTAGAGACAAAGTCGGACTTTAGGTCCCCCCCTTCTCCAGTGGGTGTCACTTGATATTTTCTCTTCCCATTTTGATAACTATCCCCTTAATTAGGATGTTTTTTTCCAAAGTGCTGCTCCTTCTCCTTGCCAGCATAAACAACTTGATGCCATGTGGGGAACCTTTCTCTGCAGGGCATGCTTCCTGGGGAGGGTGTTACAGTTGAAGGCACACCATCCATGTTGTATCCCTAGGGCAGTGTGGGTGAACCTATGGCATGGGTGCCAAAGATGGCACTTGGAGCCCTTTCTGTGGGCACCCGACATTGCCCCTTCACAGCCACCTGTATTCAGGTTAAATGGCTGTATTGGTACGTTGCGAAAAAGTAGTGGGTTTTGAATCGCAGTTTGGGCACTCAGTCTCTAAAAGGTTTGCCATCACTGCCCTAGAGGGAAGTGACCTATTTCCTCTTCACCTTTGCTTTGAGGCAGGACAAAGGCTAAAGGGCATTTGTTCCCTATTAGAGGTGATGTTTTCATTAGTAATCCAATGTGTATTCATTGACATTAGATAGCTCAATAAAAGGGGCTGCTGAGACAGATACATCAGACTTTCTTTGTTCTGTGTCTGAATCTCAGCTGGCTCTGAGAAACAGCATTTCTCTCTGGTGGTTACATCCATTTTCTCTCTCTAAGTTTTGCACTTTGGAGCGATAAAAAAAATCTTACTTCACGTCCGTTGCACAACAGCTGAAATTTGTCTTGACCACATTCCCAGAACGGGAGCTAAGCGAGACAAATCTGTACCTGGCACTGGGCTAGGGTATTTCCTTGTCACGGTTTGTTCCCAGTTTCTGTTCCGAGACAAGACACCATGAGGTAAGAACTGTCACACAACAAATAATTTGTTTCTCTCAAAAAAACTGTGTCCCACATACTGGGTTGGGTGTTACGTTCATAGTGCCCACACACTCCAGATGATCCCCACCACCTAGCCCTCCTCTGTTAAAACCAAACTTCAAAGCCAGGCAAGAGGGACACCAGACAGACAATTAATTAGCAAGCAAAAGGAATAAAGAACAAAGAAAGCCCAAAGGCTATCACCCGGAGCATTCCT
Source organism: Phrynocephalus guinanensis (assembly GCA_037367245.1). NCBI lineage: Eukaryota > Metazoa > Chordata > Lepidosauria > Squamata > Agamidae > Phrynocephalus > Phrynocephalus guinanensis. The sequence continues at coordinate 178,273,104 of CM074732.1, read as the reverse complement.
ATGCTGCCATGTGGAGAAAGTGAAAGCTACCCAGACGAGCCAAAGACTCCTTCCCTTCCTGCAAAGATTTTGACTTTTCAGAAGCAAAATATCGAAAAAGAATTTAAGCCCCCACCCCCAAAAAAAGGAAAAAGGAAGCTAGACAAATTCAGTGTTTGTCACGGTACAAAACTGTGAGGTAGCACTTATCATGAGACAAATTATCACGACCATGGGAACACTGAAACAGGGACAAAACCACGTGATCGCGACCAACGCTGTAATGTAAAACTAGCCACGGAACAAAGAAGGATGTGAAGTAACCACCTCTGTGTGTGTGTGCTTTCTTTGCTCTCCTAAAATCAGTTTGCTTGGCACTTTCCCAGCAAACTGCCAGAATTCATCCACAAACGAAGTCAGCTACCCGACGCGTTACCCAAACGATTTCTGGAAAAGCTAAAAAAATTTTTAAAAAGCTGCCCTAGTCATTTCTTTACTTTTGCCCATTGCAACAATTCTCCACTTCTTATCTACTTCCTGTTCTTTAAGCATTCCCTAAACGAATAAGAAGGCAGGCACACAAACTGCTAAGTTTGTAGAGGAGTCTTTGGCAAGGATATCTAGTTAGGAATGAAGAATAATTAACAATAATTAATGACCAATTTAAAGGATTCAGGAGAGGTTGTGAGTCACTGTGCATGTTTGCCATGAAAAGATGGGCATTAAAGGATCCCCTGGGTTCAAATACGAGAACAGGAGCTGAAGCTACAAATAATACATTTATATATTACAGAGAATGACAAAAATTCTTGTGACAGCCCATCCCAGTAAATTCTAACTCTGTGATATATCAGACCAACCCTAGATATGGCAGGGCCTGCATAACCCATTTCAGTTATTTGTAACATGGGCTGAAGCATCAGTAAACAGGACTTTTATTTACGAAAAATGTAAAAGTAACAGTTCAAGCATTTTACATCCCAAATGCACTGTAGAGATTTATTCCATTTAAGCTGGTCCTTGTTTTGAACAGAACTGAAAGAAATTTCACTGTATGTTCCACTGGGACTATTTTTAGCAGTAATGCCGAGAGTGCTTTATCTTCATTTTCATCCATTATCAAAGGTAAACCTAGCAACAGATGTGCAGCAGCCGTATTTCATGTGAAGGACAGAATGCCAGCAATTGGTGTAACTCAGTAACTCTGACAGAAAGCTTTCAGTTTTAGAGACATATTTTCCTTTTGCTCCAGAGGACCATCACATTGAGTTCATTGGTGCAAAAAGTGTTCTGCTTAGTGTTCTGCTTATATATCGCCCCATACCACTTCAAGTAGTCTCTGGGCACTTTACAGTTTTTAATTACAGTGTGCAGGCTACTCATTGCCTCCCCAGCAAGCTGGGTGCTCATTTTACCAGCCTCGGAAGGATGGAAGGCTGAGTCAGCCATGAGCCTGCTACCTGGGGTTGAACCCCAGGTTGTGAGCATAGTTTTACCTGCAGTACAGGCATTTAACCACTGTGCCATGGGGCTCGGTGACACAGAGGCAATGGCTTGAAGACTGAAGTAGTGGTTTTCCTGATTGTTATGTAGAACAGTGGGTGGTGGGAAGTTGTAAAGTGATCAACTGTCCGAAGTGTGAACGAATGCATTTATAGTCATGGGAACCGGCTTTCTGAGAAAGCATCTGTTCTCTCTGAAAATTTAAATTAATTCAGATTCCAGTAGCTTTCTGTGATCATCTTAAATAGAAAGGGGTTTTTACTTTTTAACAAATCAAGTCCTCCTGTGAATGGAAGGAATCAGAATTATAATTGAGCAATGTTCACTGGTCTGGTGTAAAGAAATCTTTTATTAAGCTCTGATATGTTCAGAGTCCAAAGTGCTATGGAAAGCCCCCATGAAACTTAACCACAAGGTTTAGCAGTGAGCCACCCAGTCTTATGTTTGGGTATTTAACCACAGTGCAGGTGCCTGCAAGAATTGTTTCTTCGAAACTTGTCTGGGTAACAAAGACATGGAGGCACCAATGGGATTATTAATCCCTATTTTTGACTAGGGGAAAGACAAGATTGTTTTGGACTTATGGTGTTGGTTTTTGACAACAGGACCCCTAGCCAGCTACATTCCTTATTCGAATGTGGGAGTTTTGAAGTCAATGCCTTGTTATATATTGCTAAATTATTTGTGATTTCTCTTATATTATGTATATTGTGTTGCTCTTAATATTGTAAGCTGCCCAGAGTGTCCTTTTTGGCCAGGTGGTTGGGGCATAAATATAATAAATAAATACATGTATGCTTACTGGTTTGGGTCTTTTAAATGTTATATTTTAATAATGTAAGCTACGTTGTGCCCTTTTAAAGGAAAAAGGCAGGGTCTATCTATCTATCTATCTATCTATCTATCTATCTATCTATCTATCTATCTATCTATCTATCTATCTATCTATCTATCTATCTATCTATCTATCTATTTTTTCATTCACAAACTGTGTGTGTTGCATTGTTACAGGTGTGACTGACTCTTCGTGACCCCATGTCCATGGAGTTTTCTTGGCAGGAATACTGGAGTGGTTTGCCAGTTCCTACTCCAGGCGCCTACAGCACCTGGTATTCCCTGGTGGTCGCCCATCCAAGTACTAACCAGGGCTGACCCTGCTTAGCTTCCGAAATCAGGCGGGATCGGATGTGCTTAGGGCATATAGGCAGCTATACACAAACTAGCTCCCTCTAAATCTTCATCATCATCTACCAACATTAGCCCAACTTATCTACTGTCTAGGGCAAAACAGCAGCTAATACCCCCCCCCCCTTTTTGGGATATAACACCCAAACTCAGCCTCATTATTTTGCAAGTGTCATATATTGACCTGGTGTCATGAATTCTATAAGATAGTATCATGATTAATAACTTCAGCTGAGCTTCAATCCCCAACTGGGCTTTGTTCACAATAAAATACAGTACAGATCTTCTGCTAGGACAGTGTTGGTAAACCCATGGCATGGGTGCCAAAGGAGGCACTCGGAGCCCTTTCTGTGGGCCCCCAACATTGCCCCTTCTCAGCCACCTGTATTCAGGTTAAATTGCTGCATTGGCACTTTGCGAATAAATTAGTGGGCTTTGAATCACAGTTTGGGCACTCGATGTCTAAAAGGTTTGCCATCACTGTGCTCGGACTTAGTGTTCAAAGTAAGGTCTAACATACTGAGATATTTGTATTGATGGAAGAGGTTTTATAACTCATGAACAGATGGCTTTCAAAACCATTGTATGCTTTATTCTTTGTTTACACTACCTGGATTTTTTATTAGCTAGAAAGACAGTATATTCTCTCAGAATTCAGCAGAATGAGAGAACTAGGCCTCTAGTTTAGAGCAAGATTAACCAGAAAGCCACACATTTGTCCAGGATTTATGAGACCCTGTATGAATAACTCACAATCGCTTTTCTCTTGGCTGTGTTAACAGATGCACAAATTTGTTTATATTGTCATATATAGCATTAGAGGAATAAATAGGCAAATGCGTTCTCTATTATGTGTGCCCGTGTTTTTGAAATGTATACTTGTTAAAAGAGTTTAGGGCTGTAGATGCCTTTAAAAATAAACATGATGTTGTATCTTTCTAGTCAACAGACCCTTCTACAAAGATGTAAAGGGAGGGAGAGTTTTTTGTGATTCCCGTACAAGTGTGCTCCTATAATAGTATAGTTTGCTGGGTAACATTAGAATCTATGCAGGAAATATAAATGGAATCCCTTGGTTTCCGAAGAATATTGAATTGTTGGTTGAAACCCTATTGCTTAGTGGAGTAGGTTGCTGCTAGGGTAGGCTCATTGAATCAGTGGGGATTTGGTGAGTCAGTTACTGCATAAGTGATTCAATGGTGCTGCTGTATTTACGACTGACTATACTGAGCAACAGGATTTCATCAATCTATTTTAAAACCCAGCTTTCCCCCTCCTCAAACAAAACCTAACAAGCAGCATGTGGCAATTAAGTTCTTCAGTCTTCAGCTTCCTGGGATGTAGAAGTGCAGTTTATATATGAGAGGCTTACACAGTAGTGCGATTGTGCAACTTCTATATTTGAGTAGTGACCCAAGTGTGTGGTTAATGTTTCTTAATGGCCAACTTATTCCATTGCCAAAATATTAGTGATATCAATGCTGTAATCAATGCTGCAAAATCATTGCTGTCATATCAGTGCTGTAATCCTCAAGTATATCCCTCTCTTGAAGCTGATAGTATTTGCTGGATGGGGAAATCTCCAGTGGTGCCAAATTCCTTCTCTCTGCATGCTCTACCATTCAACGCTCTAGGAACCCGCTTGTTTCCATGTCAAGACATGTAGCTGTACACTGAATGGCTGCCTCTCTCCAAGGTTTCAGTTAGATTCTTCACCATTCCTGCCGAAGACATCAAAGAGTAACTCTTCGGCTTGTACAATCTATGCTTGATTATTGAAAGTCAAACTAGTTTGATGGTTCTCAGGTTTGATGGTTCCCAAAGGATGCTGAGGATACATTGGGAATAAGCAAATATCAGAGGTCTTCCGCAACAGCTGAAGGAAATCTAACACTTTTTTGTGTTAAGGTGGGGCTCAGCACATACAATGGAAAGACTATCTAGTGAATGACATCTCTGTTACATTTTCTTTCTGCAGAAGGGTAGTTTTAAAAGCCTCAAGATGTTTAAAGGGTAACTGTTGCTGGCAAAATGCTTCTGTGCTTACTTGCAACTGTTAGAGTCAGATCAAATCAGTTATTGTAAAAGGTATATGAAAGAGTGGAGGTTAAATGCTGGGGCCCATTGAAATATTTTCTTTAAATGTCTGGGAAGATCTGAAAGCTATCTGAGCAGGATTTTCTAATAGATATAATTTTCAGACACCAAGTGTTGAAGGTCAGAAGAGGCAAGGTTACAAGTACAGTACTTTTCTTAAGGCCATTCCTCTCATTAAATGAGCACTGTGTTCTAGCCTTGTGGTTCCTGTCATTATGTATTACCTTGAAATGGCAGGATAGTTTTTAAGTCTTGGTTTCTAAAGAGCTCTTTTCTGGGGCAGGTCTTTTCTTAAATTTGTTTCAACTTTTTTCATCCCACCCGACTTTCCGAAAAACTTTTCAAAGTTCCAAGCATGGTACTTCATGAGCTCATGATGAGATGAGTGAAGTCATCGCAGTAGCCTTTTAAGAAGTGCAGAGGAGCCCTGCTGGATCAGAGCAAAGCACTTACCTGCTCAAGTGTCCTGTTTCTTATAGAGCTTCGTGCAGCTTCCGGATTAATCTCCTTTTTGCCAACCAATGGGAGTGCTAACTTCAAAACTGCAGAAATAAACTGAGAGCGAAATAACAGCATCTAACACACAGGTTTGAGCAAAGTGTGCCAACTTTGCGGAGAATGGAGATTGAAGAAATAAGCTGAGAGTTTTTCTTTTCTTCTCTGCTGCAATCCTCAAGAATATCCCTTTCGAAGCTGCTAGTATTCGCTAGATGGGGAGGTCTCCAGTGGTGCCAAATTCCTTCTCTCTGCATGCTCTGATACCATTAATTAGCACACACCAGTCTGCAAGCTGATGCAATTTGCATTTTTTTAAAAACCCATTCCATTTAATGTTATATGTCCTCTAGCAGCCCCAATATGTTTACAGCTTGATTTAAGGGATCACACCAGCAGATGTTCTAGCATCCTCTAGAGAAAAGTGGACAGAGACGTATGAGCTCTCTTTTGGGTACTACTAGTTTACTCATCCAGTTTACTCCTACTTGCCACTTTAGGACTCCTACATTATGTGCTTATGTGAATGTGCATGTTTTCACTACAGTGGTACCCCGACTTAAGAGCAGCTCGACTTAAGAGCAATTTGACTTAAGAGCAGAAAACTGCTGGCATTTTAACTGCCACCTTACAAATTTTAGATATGGTCTGCTCGAGTTAAATTTTTTTCCATTTTTAAAAATTTTAACTTATTTTTTCAATTTTTAGATAGGTACCCCGACTTAAGAGTTCGACTTAAGAGCGTTCATTTGGAACGGATTAAATTCGTAAGTTGAGGTACCACTGTATTTCAAACACAACACCCTTGTGGAAGTATCTGTTAGACATGGGTGCCACAGCACAAGGGTTGTGGCAGCCCAGTTCCCTCTCACCCCCAAACTGGCCAGGCCACCCATATGGCCCTATTTAGTGTGGGGCTGTCGTCATCAGCATGTCAATCCCAGCAGAAGCCCAACCGGTTCTTCCCTGCCTCCGCGCACAGGTCCACTGTGGCACTTGTAGTGCCAAGGTTTGTGTTTGGATCTCCAGAGACTTCAAAACAGGGGAACAGTCTGACGGATGTGAAGCTTTTCCATTCAGTGTAATTTTCATCTCCCACTGCTCTTCACTTGACTAAAAGCATCAGAACATGCTGGGCAAGACATGACAAATATAGTCTGGCCGATTTCTTCAGGCTGCCCAACGCCTGTAGAACTCTCTCTCTCTCTCTCTCTCTCTCACACACACACACACACACGCACAGAGAGAGAGAGAGAGAGAGAGAGAGAGAGAGAGAGAGAGAGAGTTTGTCCTAATGAAATTAGAAAAGCCTTGAAACTCTGGTATGTTAACATTTCCTCAATGTATTCTGAAGTTTCTTTCAGAAATACAAATCCATAAGGCCATATATACCAGCATCTTTGGTCAGGTTCTACTGTGTAGAAAACTGGGACTGGTCACAGGGACCACATAACACACACACACACACACCGACACCACTTTTATAGCAGTTCTACTGCCTGCTGATGCTTCCAGGCACAATTTGAAGTGCTGGTTCTAAACTATGAAGTCAAGAAGGCTTGGATCCAAACTGTTTTAAGGGCCATTATTTCCCTTTATGAGCCTTCTTGGGTGTTAAGATAATCAGGAGATGCCTTTACCTCAGCCCAACCACTTTCACAGGTGTGTTCAGCAGGGTCAGAGGAGAGGGCCATCTCTGTTGCTGTCCGCAGACTCCTCCCTCAGGAGACCAGGCTGGCCCCATCTTTGTTGTCTTTCTTCTAAAAACACACAAAAATCATGAAAGTTTTCCCTCAGTGACTGGCTAAATGTGTAACTTTTAGATGGTTTGTTGTACCTTACTGCTTCGCAGATGTCTTTGTATTGTTCTTTTCATTCTTTAGTTGGCATTGTTTGATCGTTTAGTATTTGTATACTTACTGTTTTTAGCTTTAAATGTCTTTAAATGAGGTAAGCTGTTTTGAGTCCTTTATCAGGAGAAAGGTAGGATAAAAATATTACGGAACGGTCAAATTTTCCTCTCAGTACTTTTTCTTTGATGGGCGTATTATTTCTCGGTAAAACTTGTATAACTTGTGCTTAATTGCAGCTTGTGGACACAGTTGCAAGGTGGTTCACAAATAACTGCTTGGTCACATATCCAGTTGAACAACTGAGATGTGCCCCAGCACCCTGTCAAACAGCTGCAGCAAGTAATACAAGTGTTACACAAATATTAATAGGATTTTGGCCAATAGTTTTTGGACATTGCCATGTTTGCGCTCTTCTATCTTCCATTTTCAGAGAAAACCTTACGTTTCTTGAGATTGGAATCTTTCTGCTGTGTCAAGGTGACTGAATGACAACCTGGCAACTGGGACTTAATATGACAACCCAGCATGCTGCCTTTGAGGCAATGTGACACCTACCTGGTATGAGATCCCCCCCCCACAGATGCTTGATAGAATCAATAAAATCCATGCTCTGAAAAATGCAACACTAGGCATTCAATAAAGAGAGAATCAAAGGCTGCACACCAAACTCTCTCCTTACCAGAATTTGGGCCTTTTTGTAAAACAGGGGATCATACCAACAGAGGAGAATTCCAGGTAGAATGCTGAAATGAAAAGAGATAGATGACATGATATGACAGAATAAAATCATGGGGAGGAGGGAAAGTAGACATCAAAAGCCTTCTCACCAATATCAAGTCCTTATGTAGCAGGTCAACCTGTTGCCAGTCCCTGTTAAAGTTCTTACCCCACTGTGAGATTAAGACAGCACATTGTTCCTACTTCCCAGAAATGGCCAATTAAACCTTAATACCTTGTTGCATCCGCAGATTATTCCCTTTTTGAACATATAACTTCTGGAATTTATGAGCCAGTGTTCAGCATCAGCATGCATGCTTGAGAAGCCTTTTATTAATGCTCTGCTTATTGAATATCTGTACATCCATTTATATCCAATTACTGCCATATAAATACTATCAGCGTTAATGGCTTTGCAGAGGAATAAATGAAGTCAGAATGTGGCTCTGATCTTTTCTGCAACTACTTCTTACACTTAATTTCCAGTTCTACTTTTATCTAATGTAAAAAAAATACTGCTCCCCAGTCATTATTGATGCATCTAATATCCTGTTTTGGTTTCTTCCATCATTAAATCCTGTTCTCAATTAAGTCCCCACCTGTTCATAACGAGCACTTTGGTCAATTCATTTAGTAGAATTGCCATCTTTCCGGATAAAGACACGGTCATTATCATTACTAAAGCTGGTGGGATGGGCTGAAGAGTGATCACGAGTCATAAAGTTACATGAGGCAACTTGCCAAAGCATGTTCTGTCCAAAGATACCTTGAGTCGTGTTGTTGGAATCCATCTTTCATTGAATTCCTTTGTTATATTAACCAAACAAACCATTCACTACATGACACTACCATGTTTCAGCCATGTCCTGAGTGAGTAAAAAGGTGAAGGCGAGGGGAATCATCCATTGGTTTGACCCAGAAGGGATATTTCATTTCAATTCAAAATGTGGCTCAGTATAGCCCCAAGCCCTCAACACAAAGTGTCCTCTGGCTCTGGAGGTGGTTTAGGTATATGCTTGCGGAGCCAGAGGTTGAGAGTTTGAATTAGAGATTGGCATGAAACGAAAAAAAATTCATTCCATTATTCGTTTCGTTACGTAACAAAACGAATAACAAAAATTGTGATGAAATTGGAACAAACCAAACAGAACCACAAAAATTAGGTTCTTTACATTTCGTTTTCGTTAATGGCAATGCGCAATGAAATGAGCTGTTTTTAAATGTTAAAAAATGTCCTGATCTGAATATCTGTAAAAACCCAGCAATAATTATTTATTCTGCCTGATAATACCTACCAGGGGGGTTGGGGTCCTTAAAATGTGCATTTATGTCTTTTCTCAGATCACTGTATTTTTTTTCCTTTAAGGGGAGTTAGGGGTCATCGACCCAAAATGGCTCCCAGATGCCTAATATTGATTTCTTGGGTATTAAAACGCCCTGGACATCCGTAAAACCACAGCGATAATTATTTGAAATTATTACTTACCAGGGCGTTGGGGTCCTTAAAACGTTTTTTTGTCTTTCTCCTATCGCGGTGTATTTTTTCTTTTCCCTTTAAGGATGACACAAAAATGGATTCCAGCCACAAAATGGATGCAAGCCATGTGATGGGATCATGTAAATTCTTGGATAATTTCAACCAATAGCATGCCCAGGTTGCAGACTGGGTAGGTGTGGCAGCCACAGAGGGCATAAAAAGCTCTGACAGCCCCCGTCCTCCTTGCAGTCTGCGGTGGGAGTTAGGGTGGGATTGCTGTCTCTGTGACTCGTTACTTTAGGCCAGCCAGCCAGGTGTGTGTCTCTGTGTTCCTGCTGGCTGCAGCCTGGCTCTTAGGGGAGAAAAAGAAGAGATTTCTCTTGCAGCTTCCCTGTGTGCATGCGTACCTCTCGGTGAGTACCCTCCCCTGCGCTGAGGTGCAGTCACTCTGAGGCTGCCTTACACCCTGGGCAACGCCCGCTGCTGCCTTTGCAGCTTCCCTGCGTACCTAGTCCATACTGTGTCTCTGCCAGCATCATTTTTTTAATGTTTTCCCTCTGGTCTGGGGCGTTGGGGGATGCCCGCACGCAGAAATGCTTTAAATTGCGCAAAAAGCGAGTAAAAACGAAAAACGAAAAAAACAAAAAGAATTTTTTTTCAAAAAATTCACAAAAATGAAAACGAACCAAAACGGGACCCACAACAAAAAACCGAAACATCATTTTTTCGATTAATGCCCATCTCTAGTTTGAATCCTTACTGTGTCTCCTGCAGGTACAGCCTGTCTGTGTAGCCTTAGGCAGACTGCATAGTCCCAGGATGCCCCCAGAAGAAGGCAATGGTGAACTAGTGTATCTTGGCAAGATTCAATGTTCTTCCCTCAGCCCTACTTTGGGGTAGGTTCAATGGAATTCCACACCATGAATGTTTGCCCCTGTGGAGCTGGGGTACCTGGATTTTTTATCACATATCCTTTTATACTGTACTTTTTATAAAGAAATTAGGAGAGACTTGATTCATCCCCTAATTTATAAATTACAAGGGTATCCAGACAAACTGTTGGTTGCATACTGTCTTTCAGATCAGAATTCTTATGTAACAACCCAGGTGGCCAAATTTTTCATGGCTGCTATCCATAGAAGGGCTGTTCTAGTGGCAGAAGATTGATCTAGGGATTTGTTGTTTGCATTGCTATGTCATAGATTCAAACTGTTGTATTGTTATGCTTTAAATTGTGTTCGGGTCAACTGACCACAATAAAGGACTTACCTATATCCTTCCTTATGGTGAACTAGTTCTGAATATCCTTGAAAAGGGTTTCATTTCTAACGATAAGTTAGAATTGACTTGATAGTGTGTGGTTATACATACAATATCTGACACACGTCACACCCAGAATTTAAAACAGTTTAGGGTGAATATCTGGGCTTGGTGAGGCTCATGGCAGATGCTGGGGACGGGGGAGTTAACTAGACATACTAGTCAAAATTCTGGTGTTTAGTGTGGTAAATTGCACTAGAAGAGGCCTATTAAATCAGTGGGGATTTGGTGAGTCATCTCATCTATACAGTAATTTCCATTGATTTAGATGGTTTGGCTCTCAATGTGACTTGAGCATAGTTCAGTTGCAGTTAGACACATTTAAATCAACTGAACTTATGGAGGAGTTAATTCACAAATTCCCATTGATTTCATAGCCCTAGCATAGCAATTTAGTCTCTTAAGAAACAGGATTTTGGCCACTGATTCACAATGTTAGTGCACTGATGTTTGCCTTTAGCCCTTTAATATTATATCAATAGCCGCCATAGAGAACGTGACCTGCTCAAAGGGGCATACTGTTGCCACTTTGAATTTGTTTATGTTTTCCTTTTTTGAATTCAGTGTTATGCAAAGTTATAAGGAATTGCATTATACTTCCAGAAACATCTTGTCCTAATATTTCAAAACATTATTTTTGCTCTTCTTGTAGCTGGACATTAGTAGCTTATTCTCATCTTTTGATCGATCAATACACCAATTTTGATTCCATAGCATGCTTTCAGTAAATCTGGAACACATAATAAACTTTTTTATTGATTGTTTCCAAATACATCAACTTACATTTTGTAATGTTGGATTTCATCCCAGTATGTATCACTTCAGGATTTTTTGTAAGTCCTTCCAGGGGTTCAACTACCTTATAAATTGGAATTATATTTATATCCAAGTACCAGCAGGACTAGTGTCTTCTTTTTATTAAAACAGACTCTAATACCTATCCCCCAGTAGGTGTACTACTGGCAGTCGCTCTCTCAGAGATCAAACATTCTCATTTTTTCATAAAGGAATAAAGAAATTGCTCAACTAATTGCATCCCAGTGTCAATTTTCCCTGCTGCACTGTTCTGCATTGCACACTAGAGATCCAGCTGATTGTAAGCATCAAGTCTATGAATTCTATGAATGTGCTTTGGTAAAAGTCTGTACTTGATCACATTCCTGGCTTCCCGTTTTATTATTCCTTTTGCAGATGTTTGGATTAGTTTTGGACTGTAATCTTTCCTCTGACTGTTGAGGTTGACAATAATAAATATGAATCCAATATTTGTACGGGAGGATTTCAGAGCAATATATTTCAAACAGTGGGATGGTTAATAGTTCAATGGGATTTAACTTAAATTTAAACCGGTGTGGCTCATGACAAAACTTTATTTCACTGTAATAGTGGGGAGCCTTGTGGCACAGTGGTTAAACTGCTGCACTGCAGATAAAACTGTGCTCACAACCTGGGGTTCAATCCCAGGTAGCTGGCTCAAGGTTCACTCAGCCTTCCATCCTTTCGAGGTTGGTCAAATGAGTACCCAGCTTGCAGAGGGTGTTTACAACGTGTAGCTTGCATAAATGAATTGTAAACCACCCAGAGAGCACTTTAAGCACTATGGGATGGTATATAAGCAGAACACTTTGCTTTGCTTTTGCCCTTTTCATCCTGAAGGTGAAATTCAAATCCAGGGATGTGCCTGGGAACCACATTTCCACTGGTAGATGGGGCCAAAAGCAAAAAGGTGAAATAATCCCCCAGCATACTTTAGTTTACAGCCTGTAATTAAGTCTTAGTACTGCCATTTCAGCTTTCCCTGTGGGTTTGGAGGGGGAAACCAGCAAATGAAGTTGTCATGGGCGAAAGGGGCATCGCTATCAGGAAGCAAAGAAGGGTTGCTGCCCTTGGGATCTCAGTAGGGCTGGATTCAGCCACAGATTGTCCAAACATGTTTTGAAAGCAAAGCAGCATGTCTTGTGACCACCCACGTGCAGGGCAGTGGTTCCATGTATGCAAATTCACACAGGCCCCTAGTGCACAGAGATCTATCGATGGCATGGTATGAGTAAAGTGGATAAAGGGACGCTCTTCTTCCTCTCACAAAACACCAGAACTAGGGGACATCCACTAAAATTGAGGGTTGGGAGAGTGAGAATAGACAAAAGAAATTTTTTTTAACCCAGTGTGTTGTTAGTCTGTGGAACTCCCTGCCACAGGATGTGGTGATGGCATCTGGCCTGGATGCCTTCAAAAGGGGATTGGACAAATTCATGGAGGAAAACTCCATCACAGGTTACAAACCATGATGGGGATGTGTAATTTCCAGGCTTAAAACTGGGATACTTCAAGGGCCAGATGCAGGGGAGTGGTATTAGGAGACAGATATCTAGTCTTGTGCGCTCACAGTGGTGGGGCCACTGTGAGATACAGGAAGCTTGACTAGATGGGCCTTTGGCCTGATCCAGCATGGCTCTTCTTATGTTCTTATGTTCTAGTTTATGCATACTATACAGAGCAGAATCTGGAAGCGTACTGAGGGCAAATGATCTGGACAGAAAAAAGAGATTCTGTCTTCTCTAGCCAAACAGACAATGCTTTCATCATGATTGTAGAGGCACACTGTTAAGGCGTTCTGAATTCATTTGCAAAAGGCAAGTAGTTCTGACTAGAGATGGGCACAAAACAAAAACTGAAATGCTGTTTCATCATTTCCTTACGTAACAAAATGTTTTGTTATGAAACAGTAGAACACATTTTGTTACAAAATGAAACAAAACACCATTTTTGTCTAGGAACAAAATGATTCACCCTAGCTCTTCCCTGTAAGCCCCCCCCCCCAAATTTGGAGAGGTTTGGGGGTCAGAGGGCTGAATTATTAAACTCCAAAGGGGGTGCCCCTAGGAAAAAAATCATTTTAATTTGATTCAGGAAACCACAATAGCCCCCCCCAGGTGAGCGATTAGCAGCTTTGTCATCTTAGTTTCCTAATCCTGATTCAATTAGAATGATTTTTTCCTAAGGGCAGCCCCTTTGGAGCGTAATATCTCAGCCCCCTGAGCCCCAAACCTCTCCAAATTTCGAGGGCTTACAAGGAAGAGTCCAAACTTGCTCCACAATGATTTTCGTGTTGAAACATGGCTGCAATCACTATTTTGGAGTACATAAAAATAGTGATCACAGCCATGCTTCGGCACCCTGGTCAGAACGACTAAAGAAACAAAATGAAACACTATATTTCCGTTTCGTGCTCATCTCTAGTTCTGACCCCTGGAGTGATAATTATCTATTCTCCTCTGATCTCAGTTATTGCCTCTGGCACCTTCCAGCACTCTTCTTGTGCTACTGTTCCTGGTGCACAGCCTCCTGGATTACGGCGGCTGTTTTAACGTTTCCATTTTTACATAAGGATTGGCGTAAGCCCATATGCTCTTGGCTGAAAATGAGCACAGATCTAAACACAACGGAGATGAGGATGTGCATGTGAGTCCTGTTCCAAGGCTTCCGACAACCAAGACTTTTGCACATTCAGCTTCCAGGCCAAAAGAAGCAATCATGTATACATTTGTACACTTATAATTCTAATCAGGGCTCCCAATCATGGAGCAACTCCCTGTTGAGATATTTGCGTCGAACATACAAATTGATATGGGCTTGAGACATCAGGGTGGGGTGGGGCAGGGCTGCATGTACACTCCTTTCACTACCAGTCAAAATCCTATCTGCTTTCAGGTAGGCCTCTGAATAAGGCCTGAGACACAAGATTTGGGTAACAGTTGTTTCTCCTTGGCATAAATTAAGACCAAATGGGCAATTACCAGCCCCTTTCAGCAAGGGGTGCCCATGAAAATATTGTAATGGGACCATGTTTATCTTTCATTACAAAAACAACTCAATGCAAAAATATTTTTACAAAGAACCTGGCAGTCTGATTACATGAATGCTTGGGACTGATACCAAACAAGAAGTCGATGGTATTACATCCTGTAGTGTGAAAAGGTGAACTTGGTAAATGGGCATCCAGTTTTCCATTTCATCCTAACTGATGCAGTGCTAGTGTTCTAGAGTCATGGTGCTAACAAAAGAACCTCAAAGGATGACGCTAGATAGGGTAGCCAATAAAAGTTGAGTCGGATGAGCTGATATATTACCAGTGTAGCATCTTCTAGCTTTTCTCCATTCATTTCCTCTGTGCCTAACTAGATATTCAAGACAACCCATCATTAAAAGAAGAATTCCTTAAGCTTTTCATGCTGCCCAGGTCTTGCCAAGTAGTTTGTTTTGTCTTCTGACTGGCCATCAGACAATAAGGTCAGTTTTTATTTGCAAACATTGCTTGTTCAGTTATGAAGGTTTGCTTATCAGCCTCTGGGCCATGAATAGATTTTAGCTTCCAATGATGGGTAGTCTGTAACATATCAGTTTCTGTATATACTCAAATATAAGTCGTGTTTTTCCAGCCCTAACTTTGGGCTGAAAAAAAAGGGGACCTTGAGTTTATACTCGGGTGAATACAGTAGGTCAATGGTTGGGTGGAGAAGCGGTGGGTTTATAAAACTTTTCTTCTCTCCAAAAACAAGCGCCGATGGTGGACATTGGCGCTTGCTTTGGGAGAGAAAAAAATGTTTTTTAAAAAAACCACTCCCCCCACACACACACCATTGGGCACATAGAGGGAGAAGCAGTGGGTTTTTAAAACTTTTCTCTCTCTCCCAAAACAAGCACCAATGTCCACCATCGGTGCTTGCTTTGGGGGAGAAAAAAAGGTTTAAAAAAAACCCACTTCTCTCCCCCCCCCCAACAGGCGCAAAGAGGGAGAAGCGGTATTTTTTAAAAAAAAACTTTTATTTCCTCTCCCAAAACAGGTGCCAATGTCCACCATCGGCGCGTGCTTTGGGAGAGGAAATTTTTTTTTACAAAACCCACTGCTTCTCCCCCTCCCCCAATCAGGCGCACAGAGGGAGAAGCAGTGGGTTTTTAAAACTTTTTTTTCTGCCCAAAGAAGTACCAGTGTCCACCATTGGTGCTTGCTACAGGAGAGAAAAAAAGTAAAAACCCTACCGCTTCTCCCCCCCCCTCGGAAGAAGAAGGAAGAGGAGGAGGAGGAGGAGGAGGAGGAGGAGGAGGAGGAAGGGAAGGGGAACCGCCACCGCTGCAGCTGCTGCCAGCACCAGCTTGGGGAAGGCAGTGGAGGGAAATATTAACTCGGGTTATACTCGAGTCAATCAATTGTCCTACTTTTTAAAGGCAAAATTAGGGGCCACGACTTATACTCGGGTCGACTTATACTCGAATATATACGGGTAGTTGTCAGACCTGATCTGAAATGGACTCCAAAGAGTGTTTAAAGGCAACTGTATTATGTGATAACTTTGAAATGTGCTTTGGTGGAGATGGTAGAGTAAGAACAGACAGGTGTTTTGGCACAAGATGCAACACAGTTAACTGCCAACAACAATATTACAGGTCATTCCTCAAAAAGATTTGTTCTGTCTCTGGGATGACTTTTGATCCTTACATATCCTGAGCTTGCTCCTGAGCTCCCGGTGTGTTGTTTACCTATCTGTACTTGTCTCTGCCAGCCTGTTGTTCATAATCCCTAAAGCACCTACACCGCCAGCAAATCCATTTTGCTTAGGAGCAGTACACATTTGTCTTGGAAACCCATTGGCACTGTCAGACAACTGTTTCTGCATGAGAGCTAGTGACACTTTGTTAGAGGCCAAAAGGTCCTTCATGGAGATCATCTCTCCAGACATTCTGCGTCCATCTGTCTCACTCTCTAGGACACCATCGGACTCAATGGAGATGTTGTGTTGGGTCCTTGCAGTCCCTGGCACAACAACATTCCTCCGTGACCGGAAAAGTTTTCTTTGGCATCGATGGAAGGACCATTCCAGTTTCTTTAATATCCAGTTGATGGACTGTTTGATGACAATCGAAATCACATTGAACAAGGAATAGATGCAACATACCCCCATGAGTATGAAGATAAAATTGCCCAAACCGATAAAGACTTTGACTTTCATACTGGGCATTCTGGCTACTCACCAGGTCGCCAAAACCAATAGTGCTGAAAGCCACAAAGCAAAAATAAAGAGACTCAAAGTAACTCCACCCTTCCATTGGCGTATACATAGCAGAGGCACAGCAGGAAATGATGAGCGATGCTAGGCACAGGATCAGCATGACGTAATACACCGATGGCTTCCATCCTGCTAAGCTGTCTACTTCAGCATTGCCAGCAGCTTGCTGGATATCTTGAGGACGAGTCCCATTTCGTCTTAGACGTCTCTCATGGCAGGACTTCATGACATAAGCGATGATTGTGATCAGGCGCTCCAAGAACAAGTTGAAGAACAAAATAGTCCCTGCACACCCTATAAGGCCGTAAAAGATCAGAAAAAGTTTGCCTGTGATAGTAGCTGGCGTGGTCATGCCAAACCCTGGAAGACAAAAGGGGAAAGTGTCAAATAAGCAAAACTTTTTTGCAACAAGAATTTTTCAGGAGTTAAGATATGGGTCAGGTGTGGCAATATCTCAGTCGGAAGGAAAACTTAAAAATCCATCTAGGATTGTTATCACCTCTATATAAATGTGATCTCAATGTCATATTGAAATACAACCATTTTTATTTGGAGGTGCATTTGTTGGGTAATAGGTTTGCCTGATCTTTACTGCTGAGCTTATATGTGCTGGATTTATTTATTTTATTTATTTTTATGGTTGGTTGGAAGCTATTAGGTTTATCTCATTGACTTTTAGAATATTATAGATTCACAACTGGTTTTTTTTAAAGTTATTGTGATACATGGCCTATTAGTGTGAGCCACTCTGAAACCCTGAAAGACAAGGAATGTATATGATAAACGAAAGTGACAATGAATAAATTTAGTGTACCAGACTTCTTTTGAGCAAAGTAATCCATGCGTGCTCATTGTTTTCTGTGACAATACCCTATCTCATTTTAAAAATTGCATTCCTGTTCTGCCAAGAGTTTCCTGGTGGTGTACACAGTTCTATGTTATTATCACAACAACCCTGTGAAAGAATGACTGCTTTTGTGACTTTCATGGCTAAGTGGGCACCTTAGGTGCTTAGCATTGTCAACTCAGCAGCATTCCTTGCTTTCAGAGCTGAAATCTAAGACCAGGGAGGTAGACCTTTGTTATACCACAGATATAGAGGGCAAAGACTGCTTCTGAGCTAATGGATTGTGAAAACAGTCACAAAAGGGGTTGGGAAAATTGGGCCCAGAATCTAGGTAACATCTGGATTCTAAGTTTATAAAATTCCCAGAAGCAAGGGCAGATCATTCTTTAGGAAGGAGCTGTGATAAAAGCATCTGATGTATCTCATGAAGTGATCGACATATGAGAAAAGGTTAGACCAGATAAAGCAAACTAGCCTTTAATTTGCTACAAGATTCTTGAGTCTGTGAAGATTCTCAGTCATCCAGGTGAGGTTATCTGGAAGTTGAGTCATGGGAACTGGACTTCTTTTCTTGTGAGAGTCAAACGTTTCACTACTCATCCAAGCCGCTTCATCAGTCTAAGGAAAGTTAGTGGTGAGGCCTCAAATTTATAGTTCACCTTGATTTCACATCACCCTGATCGGAATAGGTTCATTAGGAGGACAATGGCTTGGGATGGGTGAAAGTCCCACCTATTAGATCCTTCCCAACACCCATTAAGTATGGGTCGTTAGCTGTGGCCTTCCTCTTTAGTGTTTTGGTGCTGCACAGGTTAACACAGCAGTACTGTTTTGAAGTGAATGTTGCTGGGTTTTTTTTTCCTTACACTTGTTGATCTGAAGAGCTTGGAGAGAGTGAGAGTGCTAGGCTTTTTTTTTCCTCAGCAGAAAGGAGCCCTTCTTGTCACTCACCTGCCCCCGCACGGCTGCTCTTGCTGACAATATATGAGTCTGGCAATATGTTAGCCAATCTCCATGAAAGGCACAAGCCCAATTAAGATGGCGTCTTGTCATTTACTTTTAGAAGAATACTAAGAAGGTTTGTTTGGAGCCTGTCTTCTCCCAAGAATTTCTGTCTCACATTATAATAGTGTTCATAGGGCCTGTTTAATATACTAACTGAAGTACAGTATAGGAGTCCTCTATAACCAGCTCAATGATTTCCCTTGAACAACACTGAAAAGGGATCTGTGTAAAAAAGATCAGGTAACATCGCATGTTATTTTCTTCAGCTTTTTTTTCCTACTTGGGAGGTCTGGCTGTTTGTTATTTTGGTGGGTGCCAGACTGTGCTTTAATGGCACATCAGTGTCAGCAGCATTAGTGTCAGTGTCAGTGTCAGAGTGAGACTGATTAGATCTCATCTTCTTAGAGGCATTATACCCAAGTTGTTGCTGTGTGAAAATTTCTAACCCATTTCTTGACCATTTTCTTTCAGTTTGGAATAAAAGAAATTGATTTTGAAAACTGATCTAAAATCTCATGGGGGGACACTCAGGAGGCTAATGCTTACCTTACTTAACAGCTAGCCAAAGGGGTGTGTGCAAATATTCCGTCTTCTATGAGGCAATCACCTCTCAGCAGCCAGCACTTCATTCCCTGTTTTCCCTAATTTTAATCAAAGCCCAGGGCAAGAATAATAAGGAGGGAGCCAGGATCCTTTGGTTTAGCAGAAATTGCAAAGTAACTCTTCTTATAGGGCTTTTTCAGATCAGGAAGTATGGACAGCCAGAGAGGTTGCAGAGAAATAAAGAAATATGTATGTAACACTATGGGAGGAAAAGGAACACCCTGCTCTTGGCCAGTTTGCAATATTATGCTTAAAAATATCATGCAAAGAAACACTCAAGTGGTTCTCAG
This sequence comes from Phrynocephalus guinanensis, assembly GCA_037367245.1. NCBI lineage: Eukaryota > Metazoa > Chordata > Lepidosauria > Squamata > Agamidae > Phrynocephalus > Phrynocephalus guinanensis. The sequence goes on along the minus strand of CM074732.1, from coordinate 178,253,668 downwards.
TGCTGGACCCCAGACATTATTGAACTACGCTCTTCTCCCTCTCACAAAATACCAGAACTAGGGGACATACCACAGGATGTGGTGATGGCATCTGGCCTGGATGCCTTCAAAAGGGGATTGGACACATTCCTGGAGGAGAAGTGCATCACAGGTTACAAATCATGATCTCCAGGCTTAAAACCAGAGTACTTCAAGGGCCACATGCAGGTGAGTGGTATCAGGAGACTGATATCTAGTCTCATACGCTCCCAGACGCATTTGGTGGGGCCATTGTGAGATACAGGAAGCTGGACTAGATGGGCCTTTGGCCAGATCCAGCATGGCTCTTATGTTCTTACCCCTCCCCCTCTAAGCCTGCACCAGTAGCTGTGCTAGTCAGGATTTCTGGGAGTTGTTGCCCAAGAACATCTGGGCGCCTAAGGATCAAAAGGGTCCTAAGACGGATACAGAAAAATGGAAGTCCAGAGTAGCTACCAGCTAGAAGTTCAATCAATCAATCAATCAATCAATGAATCAATCAATCAGTCAGTCAGTCAGTCAGTCAATCAGTCATGAGGCTCAGTGGTTAAACAAGCATCTCTTTGGATCCCAGCCGGAGAGATGCACGATGGCAATGCAGTCATGTTTTTTCACCTTTCTGCTCAGGCTGTTAAAAATACATTTGCACGTTAACAATTGGGAAATTTTAAAAAGAAGGGGAGTTAATACAAGTGCAGGCAGGCATACATCCATACGCATGCTTTTGAGAAGGCATGAAGACACTAGACAAGGACAAGATAACAACTGGCACAAACAGCAACAACAGAAAGAACTGTATGAATAAAATACCTCTGGCTCTTTATTTGTTCTGGCTGTCAGAACATGGGGAATGAACAGGAGGGGGAGGGAGACTAATTCAATGAGAGTCTAGAAAAGCAAGGGAAAACTTTCAAGTGTTTGGCAAAGACTCGGGGATTGTGTGGTGAAGGTAGCTGTTTTTTCTCATATACAGAACAATTACAGCTAATGTGCACTTCTTTTGAGAGAAAATGGGTTCGTTCGCACCGCCCCGCATTCTCATCTCATGTCCTTAGTCAGAGCAGTGTGCTAAATAGGTGCTCCCCTTATATCTCCCCCACAGCTTTCCCAATAGGATCAATGTATTTCTCCTCAACCACTGCTATTTGCATTTGGATTTTTTGAATCATGTCAAAGTGTGATCAAAATATATCACCCCCCACCCCACAAGTGGCCTAACCAGTGGGATACCATGTTGAACATTACAGGAAGAATTTGTGTGACCCGTGAATAGAAACTGCCAGTTCACTGGTTTGTCCTGGTTCATCTACTACCCCCAACAGATGTTCTGGGGTTTAGCACCCCACCTATCCACCATGTATAGACACCAGAGAAACTGCAAGTAAGTGCTGTAGGATACCTTGGGGGAGGGTAGAAGAGAGGGGGAAGGATGAGAGAATTCTGTGAGGGGGAAGGATGAGAGAATTCCGTGGTCCCCCCCTCATGGGTTTCCCAGTGCCCCATGGCACTACAGTGCACAGTTTGGCCAACACTGATCTAGGCTGGGTATTCAAACCTAGGGTCTGGAGTAAGCACGGCAGCCACAGTCAATACTGTGTACTACCACAAAAAAGTTATCTCACTTTTAGATGACCAACACAGATATGAAAAACTAAAAAGAGACCCCACCAGCAACTACAAGAAAAAAGTAATAGAATGCTTAAAACTCAATTGACAGGGTGACTTATCACCGGTTATATCCTGCAGAGACTGTCCCCTGCTTTTACGGACTTCCCATGATCCACAAGCAAGTAATCCCCCTCAGACCCATCATCAGTTGTATAAATTCAGTGACTTACAACATTGCAAAATACCTGGCGACTATCCTAGCCCCACTGGTTGGACTCACACAGTCATCATCAGATCCAACCGTGGCCTGGGAGTAGAAGATTACAGGAAACCCATCCTAACATATCAGTACTTACAGTTTGACTCCCACCATCCATTACAGCACACATTAGGAGTCATCAGGACCCTAAACCACAAAGCAGAGAGAATCCGCACCTCCACAGAAGCTAGGAAGAAGGAAGACAGGCACCTGAAGACAGCACTTAAGGCCTGTGGATATCCAAAGTAGGCCTTCAACAAAGCAGTGTGCCGACCCAGAATAACATTTATATTTATTTATTTTATTTATTCTTGGACTTATAAACTGTCCGATTTTCCCAGAGGGAACTCTGGGCGGTGTACAGACATGTCACCCCACAGCAACTAAGCAACATAATCACAAACAATCCCCAGCGAAAGTAAACATCAAGATCTAACAAACATGGGATCAGCCTGAGACCGAGACCCGATGGAAGATCCTCAACATTCCCTACATGACTGGAGTGTACGAAAGCTTAAAGGATTTTTGGCAAACACCACATCCCTGTTTATTTCAAACCCACAAAGATACTAAGTCTTTCTTGTTCTATCAAAGTTCCCATCCAGCAGGCGTTAGCAAAAATGGGCAGGGAAAGTGGGAAACACCTTTATACAATGAGACCCTGGGTCTCGCATCTTGTTGGGATGAACCTGGAAATGTTTTTTGTCTCCCCTGACCCCAAGCTCTGAAATGCCCAGTATTCACAACTCAAAGCCATACTGTTTCTGAGATCCCAGTAGTTTAATAAAGGAATCATTTTATTTTTATTTTTATTATTTTGTAAAAGACCACACAACTTTCTTTCTTTCTCCCTCCCTCCCTCCCTGTTGTCACTGGAAAGCATCCCATATAGCTACTGAGGACATGTAGGACCAGAGCAAGAAAATCTATCATCATTCAGGAAGGATGAAATTACGTACATAGAGGAGTACATCTTCTAACCATTAGGTTAAAACTCCTGATTTAGCTCCAATTGACTGCGTTTTTGCCTAGTAGGTAAATACTGTATGGGCGTTTATACACGACCCCTAAACTCCGGGGCAAATGGCTCCCAGCTCCGGAGCTTAAACATGTTTACCCACCAGCGCCAGAGTTAACAGGAAATTAAGTGCGACCACACCCACTTTAGCTTGTCCCAGCACACCTTCCAGGTACCTGCTTTTTGGAGGTGAAAATTATTTGAGTGCGGGGCTCTCCTTGCTTCTGTTTGTTGTTTTTTGGCTCCCGCCCCTTTAAGAGCTACTTTTACAGAGACGAGAGGCAGAACGAGGTGAGCGGCATGCTTTTCTTTCTCTTTTTCTCCCTCCCCTCACGCAGCCAGCAACCAGGAAGTGCGGAGGGGGGTGGGAACGCCCGAAGAGCGACAAACCCCTAAGATCTCTGGTCCGAATTTAAGTGGCCAGCGGATCTTAGGGGTCGTGTAAAAAGGCCCTAAGTCTGTGAAGTCATCCACGTTAGGTTATATGGACTGGACTTTTCTTGAGAAATAGAAATGTTTCAGTCCTGACCCAGATGAACTACAGAGTCTAGACCCACAGTCTACAGAAGAACCTGATCATTCCTTACATGGCTGGAATGTCTGAAAAGCTTAAAAGGATTTTTGGCAAACATCACATCCCTGTTTATTTCAAACCCATAAACACACTAAGGCAGAGACTCATCTCCCGAAAGGACCCGACACCAAAACACAAGAGGATCAATATAGGCAAAAAAAGTTTAGGAGTCCTGTAGCCATCACAGGAACCCAAATACAAAATTGGAACAGGTGATACCTTTAGGCTACTAGAAAATTAACAAAAACGTTGCTAATATTTTGAGGGCAAAACTCTCTTTATCAGAGCTGTACCAATAGGTTCGTATATGCGGTCCAATGCAGTGAGGAGGAGTGTGCAGACCTCTACATTGGAGAAACTAAACAGCCATTAAACAGGAGGATGGACCAACATAGGAGGGGCAACAGCTCAGGACCAGAAGCAGCAGTACACCTCCACTTGAAGGACAAGGGCAGTCATTCAAAGATGAGGATGTTACACATATTAGACAGAGAAGAGAGGTGGTTCGAGAGAGGGGTCAGGGAAGCCATTCATGTGTATATTGAAAACCCTTCTCACAAAAGAGGTGGAGGACTCAGACACAATCGGTCTGCTACTTATCAAGCGGCCCTTTCATCAATCTCCAGACAAATCAGAAGCACTTCACACCTCCACCAGCAAGACCATAGCTAACGACCCATACTTAATGGGTGTTGGGAAGGTTTGCATAGGTGGGACTTTCACGCACTCCTGGCTATTATCCACCTAACGAGCCTTTTCAGGCCATTTCCCACCTAATGAGCCTATCCAGGCCATTGTCCAATTTATGAGCCTATTCTAACCAGGGTGACATGAAATCAAGGTGATCTATAAACTGGAGGACTCCCCACTAACTTTCCTCAGACTGATAAAGCTGCTTGGATGAGGAGTGAAACATTTCAATTGCTCAAGAAAAAAAGTCCAGTTGCCATGACTCAACTTCCAGATACCTAGTAGATAAACTAAATCTAATCTCTAATTTATTGATATGGTGGCTGCCACTTTTCTGAGTGCCACTGTTAGAGCCAAACAGAAACTATATGTGTCTTTGATACAAGGTAAAGGTGAGAAAATGATGAGTGCCTTTGTCAATTGATATAAAGAGAAACAGTGAAACTGACATCCCCTTATTCTTCAAGGTGGAAGTCTCAATTCTGAACTTCATTGTAAATGATGAGAACTTGGTCTCAATATCTGGCCAGGATGACATTGGAGTGTTCTCTTTTTCTCTTACCCAAGCTTCTGGAAAGCTCAGTTTGATTAAAAGTCCTCAGAGCTGGTCCTGTCATTAGGCAAAGTGGAACAACTGCCTTAGTTAGCAGATGTTTAAGGTTGAGAAACTGCAACCCCAACACTAGCCTGCTGTTCTCAGGTGTAGCTGAATATATGTGAAGGTAAACCTAGGAAGAAGAAGCCTAATGCACAATTGTTTTGTCTTTTAAAACTTTGCTGGCCCCAGGTCCTGTGGCAGCAGCAGCACAGAAGCAGACAAGGTATGGACAGGGGAAATGGGAATGGGGTGGGAACAGGGGCAGGTAGGTAGGGAGGTTAGAGGTTGTTTATAAGACCTTGGGGAGGTTTAATCCCCCACAAACCAACAAACTGATTTGTAGTTTGTTGGTTGGCAGGGCAAAATTAATGGTTCATGGTTTGTCACTGTTGATGAACCACGTTGCAGCTCATCCCCATGTCTAGTCATCATTATTTAAGCGGGATTCAATTCCGGTCTCCTCTTTTATACATAACTGTCTTTTTCTTTACCCCAGGAAGCCCAATGAGTTTTGCCTGCCTTGCTGTTAATGATATCCAGGAATTTAATTTTGCAAAACATATCGTTCCCCCCCCTCCAGATATCTTTATATGATACAATGAAAACACACTCGGGTTGTTTGTTCAGGTTCGATAATTTACTTTCACAGGATGAAAGAAATATTGACATCCCTTAGAATTTGTAGCAGATCTAAAACCAGTGGGAAAATTACCGGGGAACATAAGGAGGAGCAGCTTCCCTCCTCATCTTAATCACAATCTACTTTGAGTCTGTTAAATGCTGACTCCATTTAATGAAGCAAAATACAAACACCCAGCTGGAGTAAATAGAATGCAATTATTTCTGCATTACGGTGTTTACGTGACATAGAAATGTTATGTGACTACAGATATACACTAGTACTTAGTTTTGACTCTGAGGAATAAAAAAGAAAAATACACTTTAATCCCACTTTTCCTGCAAATTCAAGCAGAAAATGCTATTAACAGTTACATCTTAACAATTCCTCTGTTTTTTAAAAAAAACAATTTTTCTCATCCAGCTGCAATTTTAATTTACCACATCACAGCTAATGATTTTTTCCATCAAGCTTGGACCAAAGGCACTCTGTGAACACACTATGAAAGCCAGCACATTCACAGTTTTGATCTTAAATCCAGAAAGATTCATTTTTCAAATCATTGCTTATCGGTAAAGCAGACCATGGAGAAGCTAGAGGAATCCTTGGTGGATTCTGGAAACTGTAGTCCAAAAAGAAATGTTCTAAGCTCTGACACAACGAGAGACCTTGGACCAGTTACCATCTCTCGGCATAACCTCTCCAGAACTTCCATTTTATATAGCCAACCATAGTTGCTTGGGTGTTTGTCTGTTGCGTGAAACATCCACATAACCAGTGTTTGCCATCTTTGCTGCTGTGCAAGGGTATTTTGGAGAAGACTGGGAAATCTCATGTCATGGCTTATCCACTCCTTCAAACAAGAGGAGGATAAACATTTAATAATATCTCTGTGCAATCCATAACTTCATTCAATAGATTTTATACGCTATGTATGCTTATAATGTAATTATTTTTTACGCATCACAGTGTTGTTTTGGATTGTTGTTGCTACGGTGGTGGTGGTGGTGGTGTATTGAGGGTTTAAATTTCAATCTTATAAACTTCCCAGTGTAGCCATTGTACTAATGGGGCAGTATATAAAACAACCAACCAAACACATGAAGGAATCAGTGAATGAACTTTTGTCTCAGTTTTGTATCTCATCCATTACCCAAATCCGAGGGTGGCTCTTGACCATGGCAGAAGGGGTAACTCTGAGCTTTATAGGTTAGGCATTCTTCCCCCTTTCCAAGTCTAAGAACTGTTCCTGCACAAGTCAAAAAATTAAATGTACTGTACTCACAACGGTGCTTGAATTGTACTTGCAATGGTCCTTGAACTGTGAAGCATGGGAACAGAAAGGGAGAGGTCTGCTAATTCTAGAGAACCCAGACAGCTTCTTTTTCTTTTCCTCCCAATAGAATCATAGACACATAGAGTTGGAAGAGACCTCAAGGGTCATCCACTCCAACTTTCTGCCATGCAGGAACCCCCATCAAATTACAGCACTGCCAACAGATGGCCATCCAGCCTCTGCTTAAAAACCTCCAAAGAAGGAGACTCCACCACCCTCCAATGCTGCATATTCCAGCTTTATGGTCTTTGCAGGATTGGAAATTGCTACTATGTTGCCCTCTAATGAGCTGCCTAGATGCCCTAAGCACATCCGATCTCGCCTGATTTCGGAAGCTAAGCAGGGTCAGCCCTGGTTAGTACTTGGATAGGTGACCACCAGGGAATACCAGGTGCTGTAGGCGCCTGGAGTAGGAACTGGCAAGCCACTCCAGTATTCCTGCCAAAAAACTCCACGGACATGGGGTCACAAAGAGTCGGTGTGACAAACCCGGCAGACAGGAGTGATGAATATACAAATCATCAGCCAATCCCAGCAGGAGGGCGGGGAATGGTATGATATAAAAAGGGTGGAGCCTAGGCAGTTGAGGCAGTTCAGTGAGTTAAGTTAAGTTGAGAGTGAGTGCTGGGAGAGAGCACTGTTCTCTGAGAGTTCTGTCAGGCAGTGAGGGCTATACTGTTTACTAGCTATTTAAGACAGGGAGGCTTGTGAAGCTGATTAAATCTGTTACAGTATATGTTAAAGGCAACGCATACCATCCTCAGATATTGTTATAGTTATTATCTTCTCAATAAACTTAGTCATTATTTTTATATTATATATCTCTGAGTCAGTCCCAATTCATGAGGCGACGAGTGTAAAAGGTGGCAGCATTCTTAAGTGAATAAAAGGTGGCAGCGGTACCATTTCCATCACAGAATTCAGTGTGTAAAAGGGAGGTGTCGTCACATTTAGTGGCACAGCAGTGGGATGTCGAACTAAACCCGGTTGTGCCCTTGAAAAACCCACAGTCTGTGAAAGGGATGACGTCACAATTTGGTGGCAGCGGTGGGATTTCGAATATATCCAGTTTGCCTGAGGGAAAAAATCACCAGCTCAAAATATTTAGCCTGTACCCTGTGAAGAAATTGAAACTGGAAGTTTAAAAAGAAGCCTTTAGTAAAAGTTAGCCCTCAAGTGTTGTTGGTAGTCTGTGGAAGTTCCTCTGAAAAAGGGGTTAGGACTGAGAATTAGGTGAAGCTAATTTCAGTTCCTTGGAAGCCCTGTATGTGAGAGAGGAATTCAGACTTTAAAACCCTGTAGTGCTATCTGGTTTTTCTTTGGTGGGCCTGTTACAGTCTGGAGGTCAGGACTCCAAAAGGAAAAGGAGTCTGGCTTGACAAATTATAGGACACCTGGAAGAGAAAATCTGTAAGGATAGACTAAAAATTCTACAGTGGTTTGTTTGGGGAAACTGCCTGAGAGTCAAGGAACTCTGTGCTGTCCAGCAGCCTGAAAATTAAAAGGTGCTGAGACAAATTTCCTTTGGGGGTGACCCTGTAGTGCTATCTGGATTTTCTTTGGTGGGCCTGTCTGGAGGCCAGGGCTTCAAAAGGAAAAGGAGTATGGCTTGACAAATTATAGGACACCTGGAAGAGAAAATCTGAAAGGATAGACTGAAATCGACAGTGTTTTGTTTGGCGAAACTGCCTGAGAGTCAAGGAACACTGTGCTGTCCAGCAGCCTGAAAATTAAAAAGGTGCTGAGGCAAATTTCCTTTGAGGGTGAAAGACCCAAAGCGTTTGCCCTTGAATTCAGGGTGGCTTTGGTGAAGGTCTGGAAATCGCCCTGGGTTTTAACAGAAAGAAATCTCCAAAGTAAAAGGTCTGTGACAGAAAATTTACCTCAGAAATTGAAGAGGCCTGAGGAGATTTAAAACTGACAGAAGCTCTGTGAGAGGGGGAGTTGGCTAATTAGAATTCCTTTTGGAGGGAAAGTGAAATTGTAAGGGCCAGAGAAAAGTTACAGATTAAAAGCCGAAGAAATATATTTAAATCTGTGTAGTTTAAACACTGAAATAATATTTTAAATAAAGAAAGTTTGAAGTCTGGGCACTGTGCCAATCTTGCCCTTGGCAACAGTTGCTTAACAGGAGTCAGGAGCTGGGAGCTGAGGTAATTTTTTACAGTTGCCATTGAAACAACTGTGACCTAGTCTGAACCTTCCTTTTCTTAACAAAGAAATAAAGGAAAAGATTTTGATTTCATGTCAGTTCCAAAAGTAAAATCTAAGAAGGGAAATAGGGGGATGGTGGCTATGGCAGCTGAGGGGGCTGTAGCCATTGTGCCTGAGGAAACACCAACTTCACCCAGAGATGCAGAACCTGATAGCGACCTAAGTCTTGAAAAATGGCGATTGGGACAGGAGTTTAAATTGCAACAATTAAAACTAGAAACAGAAGAGAGATGGAAAAAGAAAGAATGGCCAGAGAGGAACGGGAAAAAGAGAGAGAAAGAGAGATGGAACGAGAGCGGATGGCATATCAATTTGAGCTGCGAAAACTTGAGTTAGCTAGTCAGGAAAATACCAATAATAATAACAATAATTTGAGTGAAACTCCCAAGAAAATAGATTTGAAAAGGTTTCCTAGCTACAAGAAAGGAGACAACATTGAAGCTTTCTTAGTTTCTTTTGAGAGAACATGTGAGGATTTACACGTGTCAGACAAAGAGAGAATGTCCTATTTGAGGCCATTATTATCTGGAGTATTGGAAGAAATATATGCTCAAATCGATAGCGAACATGCCCGAGACTATACCCATTTTAAAGAGTTAGTGTTTACTAGAATTGGTATTTCAGCAGAACAGCTGAGGAGGAGATTTAGGTCAATTACGAAAGCGCCAGGAGATACAGGTACATATGCACAGCTAGCCTACAGATTGACAGAGGTATTGAATAAATGGATGAAAATTGAAAATGCTAACACAGCTGAAGAAATCAAACAAGTGTTTGGGTTAGAGCAACTGTACCGTTTATTCCATCCTGAGATCAGATTTCTAGTAAAGGATAAAAAGCCACAGAACATGATTGAAGCTGCTAAAATTGCAGATGAAATTAATATTATCCGAGACTCTAGGTTTTCAGAAGTGACCCCTAGAAATAGGGACTATCAAAGGAAACCCTTCCAAAGTGATTCTAGGAATGCTAAATCCCCTCAGAATAAAAGAAGGCAAGAGAAACCAATTGGATCCCAGTCACCAAAGTCTGAGGGAAGGGAAGGAAAGTTTAAGAACAGGAGCCCTGAAAACAAACATAAATTAACGTGCTGGGAATGTTTTGGAGAGGGCCACACAAGACAATTCTGTCCTAAATTAAACAAATCACGACAAAACTGAGAAAAGGGTGTTTCATATTCGAAAGAGTCAAGAGGGAACTCACAAGCCCAAAGAAGGGGGAAAATCAGAATCAGAAGTTGAAAATGAGGGAGAGAAAGAGCTTCCCTTAGCTGAAATAGTTCATTGTTTTTGTATACACACTGATGAGAAATTACTAGCAACCTCAGGAGAGTCAGTAAACATAAATGACAAATCTTATTTGGGTTTGATTGATACCGGCTCCAGAGTAACCTTAGTACACAAGGACATTTTAAAGCCTGAAGATTTAAACCCAGGGAAAACTTTAAATGTGAAAGGAATAGGAATTTCTAAGGTAGAATTGCCTATGGCCAGAGTGAAGCTACAGATTAGAGGTTGGGAAGGAATCTTGGATGTAGGAATTTCAGATCAAATACCAAGTGCATGTTTAATTGGGATAGATGTCTTAGAGCATGTGCAGAGTGCTTTTGAAGTAACACGAGCTCAGATACACCAAGCTGAACAAAATGGTGAAAACAACACAGTTACAAAGCAAATGTCCATAGGAGAATTTGAGAGGGGAACTCAGAAGTCTGAAATGGTAGAAGAAGCTAATTTAGCTGACAGTCTAAAGGGGCCAGCAGTAGACTTTAGCCTAGAACAAACGCAAGATGACAGTTTGAATGGATGTTTTGATTTAATGGAATCGAATACACACCCTTTAAGTCCTGAACACTCTGAAAATTTCATATTAGAGGAGAAAATGATACAAGCTTGTGAAGAACTTCGTGTACCAGCAGAGAACTCCAGACTGGAAAAATATTTTAAATTTAAAGAAGGAGAAGAAAAATTAGCACAGCTTGAAAAAGAGATGTTAAATAATGAGCAACTTTGTCTGGATGGGAACAAAGTGTCGCTGGGCAAGGAACGACTGATACAAGAAGGGAATAAAATCGCTGATGAATTTAGAAAGCTTCAGGAACCTGACGAGCAAATAGAAAACCGTGTAAAGAAGAAACCCTACTTGGAAGTGAAGGATGCTCATGACAGACCTGATTCGGTGGTAGCAAAAGACACCTGGGAAAAACAACTACAGCCTGTGAACATCATGCTTCAGCGGATCCGAGAGCCCGAGAAGATGAAGGGAGCATCCAAGTGGCGACTAGGAAATCTAAAGATCAACTATCTGGAACACATCGTGGGACGAGGCGTTATCAACTCCCTGCAGAGGAAGATCAACGCGATCGACTTGTGGCCAAGACAGACCAACAAAAAGAAGGTGAGAACCTTTTTTGTGTCTTCCGGGATAACACAGGAGGTGTAGTCCACAGTTGAGCACCATTGCAGCACCACTGACTGAACTGGCAAGGACGAAGCACCCGTATGTCATACAGTGGTCATCTGAATACCAAGCTGCATTTGAGGGGACTCTAATGAACTGTACCAGCAGTGGTGACAAAGAGTTGAGTTGCACATTCCAAGAACCCAAGGAAAAATGGCATCCCTTTACTGTGAACTGGACTTTGAATTTATGTGCCAGAGGAAGTGAACACCCGTGGCGTATCATCGTCCAGCCGTTGCAGCAAGAAGCGGAAGACATTGATTACATAGACCATGGTTAAATAATAATAATGTAATATTGTTATTTTATTGCTGATGTAAGAGAAAGTTGTTTAAAAAAAGTATGGAAATGTAATATCATAAAATGTGAAAACCATAACTTAATGTGTGAACTGTAAATGAAAAATGCAAGGTAATGATATAGAAAGAATTATTGCATTTAATTATATTATATGGTAAGAAGGTTGAACATATTATAAAACAGTTTATAGATATGTATAGTTGAATATGATAAACAGAAGAATGTATGCATTAGTAGTTAAATAGGCTCCAGAAGAGAATTTTAAGTGAGCAAACCGAGGTAAGTTTACTCCCTTAAAATTTCTTTATAAGGGAGGAGGTATTGTGACAAACCCGGCAGACAGGAGTGATGAATATACAAATCCAGCAGGAGGGCGGGGAATGGTATGATATAAAAAGGGTGGAGCCTAGGCAGTTGAGGCAGTTCAGTGAGTTAAGTTAAGTTGAGAGTGAGTGCTGGGAGAGAGCACTGTTCTCTGAGAGTTCTGTCAGGCAGTGAGGGCTATACTGTTTACTAGCTATTTAAGACAGGGAGGCTTGTGAAGCTGATTAAATCTGTTACAGTATATGTTAAAGGCAACACATACCATCCTCAGATATTGTTATAGTTATCTTCTCAATAAACTTAGTCATTATTTTTATATTATATATCTCTGAGTCAGTCCCAATTCATGAGGCGACGAGTGTAAAAGGTGGCAGCATTCTTAAGTGAATAAAAGGTGGCAGCGGTACCATTTCCATCACAGAATTCAGTGTGTAAAAGGGAGGTGTCGTCACATTTAGTGGCACAGCAGTGGGATGTCGAACTAAACCCGGTTGTGCCCTTGAAAAACCCAGTCTGTGAAAGGGGTGACGTCACAGTCGGTCATGACTGTAAGGACACAACACACAAACTGCCCTCTAATACCTGCTTCAAGAAGGCAAGCATTGACAAAGTATTTTTCTTTCTTTCCTTTTAGCCAGTATTGTTTGTGAAAAGTGGACTCTCAAACAAATGACAACTCTCAGGCATAATATTCTCTTGGGTAAGTAGCTTTCTCTACAAGATAAACAGGAGTATTATTGATTATTGATTGGGTATCTAGCTTTTAGCTGCTGATATAATTTTGTTACAATTGTTATGTCAAGTTCTAGGTTGCATTCCATTGAGTTTATAGCATTTTAAAATAAAGGAGAGGAATAAAACATTACCATTTCTGTTGTTTTATTTCCTTTATTATTTTGCTTTGGTTATTCACCGCCCAGAGTTCCCTTGGGGAAGTTGGGCGGTATATAAATGGAAATAAATAAAAAAATAAAAAAGGGCTTTGCCCGAGTATTTATTTATTTATTTATTTATTTATTTAGTATATCTATCCCGATGGCTACTCCAGGCATAACAACAGTAAATATAAATAGATCATATTAAACACAATATTAAACATCATCACTCATAGAATAATAGAACAGAAATCAACAGCAAAACCAAACAAACCAAACAAATTATGAATATAAGAATTTATATAAAGTCAACACAAAGGAGGAAAAGATGAAAATTATGGGGGATCTTGATTGCTGGTTAAAAAATCAGGGAAGGCCACCTTAATTAGCAACTTTTAAAAGATGCTTAAATGCTTGAATCAAGGGAGCCAGTAAAATTCCTTGAGGAAGTTAGTTCCACAAGTGACGGGCGACTACCAAGAAGGCCCAGTTGCTCATCATTTGGCCTGTATATATCTGTAGCATTCACGTTTCTGCTGTGAACTCTTGTCATTTCACACAATTGTATGAAGTAGTACTTGTCGAGTGACAAACTTATTCTGTCTGGGCATGTTGCGAGCTGTAATGAGAACACTGGACAATTGAGACACTGGACAACTTGTCTTGGTCTATGAGATATCAAGATATTTTCCAAAGATCCCAACAGGGTGCTCAGATATGTAAGAATGGTTTTGGTGCAAACAACTGATATTGTGCTAAAGCAGGACATGTGCTGCCTTGCTGCACAGACATCTTAAAACGAAGATTGCAATGGATGGGTTCTTTGCTGAAGATACTATCAGCTGGCCCTGACTTTGCATGGAGGTGTTGTTGTTGTTGTTGTTGTTGTTGTTGTTGTTGTTGTTGTTGTTGTTGTTGTTGTTGTTGTTGTTTGCAAATTGTAAGCACCCTAATGAAAAGGAAGTGTTCACTGGATTGTTCTTGCACTGGAGGTGAGAACTCTGGTGGAAGCCAGCAGCTCTTCAACAAGTCTAGATAAGAATAAGATGTTGAGAATATTCTTCATGTCCTCAGAAAAATACAGACACTCTTTTGAAAACCTCAATCAAATTATGGATTGAAAGGGAAGCCTATAGCTAAGATGAAAGACCTTGAAAAGTGTTTCTCCAGACAAAACCTCCAAAGATTCTTAGGCGGTTACTTCATGTCCTACTTCATTCCGTGATTACGTTCGTTCCGTGACAGCGTTGTTCGCGGTCAAGTGGTTTTGTCCCTGCTCAGTCCCTGTTTTCATTTACCCACTGGCGTGATTACTTATATTGTGACAACTGTTACTTCACGTCCTTGTTTCGTGACAACTACTGGATTTCCCTGGCTTCATTTAGACTTTTCAAAAAATTGTCAGGCTTCCGTTTTTCGATATTTTGAATCCCCACTGCAGGCGTGCGGGGTGTCTCAGGAAGAGAGCGACTAAAATGATTACTGGCCTGGGGCACCTCCCTTATGAAGAAAGGCTAAAACATTTGGGCCTCTTTAGTCTGGAAAAAAGGCGCTTGAGGGGGGATATGATTGAGACATACAAAATAATGCAGGGTATGAGTAAAGTGGATAGAGGGAAGCTCTTCTCTCTCTCCCAAAATACCAGAACTAGGGGACATACACTCAAATTGAGGGCTGGGAGAGTAAGAACTGACAAAAGAAAATATTTTTTCACCCAGCGCGTTGTAAGTCTATGGAACTCCCTGCCACAGGATGTGGTGATGGCATCTGGCCTGGATGCCTTCAAAAGGGGATTGGACAGATTCCTAGAGGAAAAGTCCATCCCAGGTTACAAACCATGATGGAGATGTGTAATCTCCAGGCTTTAAACCAGGCTACTTCAAGGGCCAGATGCAGGGGAGTGGTATCAGGAGACAGATATCTAGTCTCATGCGCTCCCAAACGCATCTGGTGGGGCCGCTGTGAGATACCTGAAGCTGGACTAGATGGGCCTTTGGCCTGATCCAGCATGGCTCTTCTTATGTTCTTATGTTCTTATGAAGCCTGGCAGGAGGAGCCAGGCGAGCCATCACCACTTGCCATGGGCGAGCAGTGGCGGCGGTGTGGGGGGTGGGTGAGACACCCTCGCCCTGAACTCAGCAGTCTGCGGGCTGGCAGGCAAGCAGGCAAGGAGAGCTCAGCCCTGCCTCCCAGATCTGAGGACGGACCTACGCTTGACAGTCACTGTCCGCCTGTCCCTTCAAGAGACGCCTTCTCCTGCAGGGACAGGCAGGCAGCCGAGCCTGGCCTGGCGCAGCAGTTCCAGTTGGCTTTCTCGGTTGTCGGAGTATTCCTAGAGCGAAAGGGGGAAACAGCCATTGCCATTTGTGAAGATTCTCAGTCATCCAGGTTCGTTTAACTGGGAGTTGAGTCATGGCTACTGGACTTCTTTTTTTGAGAGATAGAAACGTTTCGCTGTTCATCCAAACAGCTTCATCGGTCTGAATACAGCTACTGCAAGAAACCTTCTTATAGTCAGCTTGACCTCTTGTCCCCTGGTCTGATTGGCTCATAAGATGAACAAAGCCTGAATAGGCTCGTTAGGGAGACATTAGTGTCCATGGCCTTAAGGTAAACAATGGCCTAAGGTGCTGAAACCCATCAAGAATGGGTTGTTAGCTGTGACCTGGTGGTGAAGGCTCCTTGATTTGCCTGGGTACTTTGGAAAGTACAGCCTGATAAGTAGCAGATAGACTATGCCGGAGCCCACCACCTCTGTTGAGGGAGGGATTTTCAATGCTAACATGAATGGCTTCCCTTACTCCTCTCTCAAACCACCTCTCTTCTTTGTCTAATATGTGTACATCCTCATCTTTGAAAGAGTGGCCTTTGTCCTTCAAATGGAGGTGTACTGCTGATTCTGGTCCTGAGCTGTTACCTCTCCTATGTTGGGCCATTCTTCTGTTTAATGGCTGTTTAGTTTCTCCGATGTAGAGGTCTGAACACTCTTCACTGCATTGGACTGCATATACTATGTTGCTCCTTTTATGGTTTGGTATCGGATCCTTTGGGTGGACAAGTCTCTGCCTTAGTGTGTTCATGGGTTTGAAATAAACAGGGATGTGGTGTTTGCCAAAAATCCTTTTAAGCTTCTCCGACACTCCCGCCATGTAGGGAATGACCAGGTTCTTCTGTCGGGTCTGGGTCTCAGACTGATCCCTTGTTCTTCTGGGATGGCCCACTGCTTTGTTGAAGGCCCACCTTGGATATCCACAGCCCTTGGATATCCAACCCCTTAAGCCCTAACAGATGCAGTTTAGTTGGAAAAACTTTAAACCATGAGCTATTGTGGACATCATTTTGTAAGAGATGCAGATATCCCATTGAGGTATTGGCATATGATACCTTAATCCAGTATCTAAAAGCACAGATCCAAGCAACACATTCTAGTGATGCAATGCCAGTCTCCAATCGAAGACCTGCTGCAGGAACACATCTTGGCATTCCAAGGATAGATCTTAAAAATGTTGAAAGGACACTCTCCATGCTGGGATGGAATCCTAGAATCCAGGTTGGAATACCATATAATAATTGAGGCAATATCTTGGCCTTGAAAACTTGAATAGCAGCAGGTACAAATTGCCCCCCTTGGTAAAGAAAAAGCGAGTAATTGCCTTTTGTGTATTCTGGGCTGCTTGGATTACAGATTGTCTAGTGAAATATGATACCTAGATATTTAAACTGTTTTACTTGCTCAATGCAGTTGCCATTAATTGTCCACTTTCTTAAAGTTACAGATCGAGCAAAAAAACATAATTTTAGTTTTGGTGAAATTAATGACCAGTTGATTATTTTTGCAGTAACTCATGAATGCATGTATTAATCGTTTGAGGTCTATTTTTGATAGAGACAATAGAACAGCATCGTCCGCATATAACAGTAGGGGACATTTAGTCTCTGCCAATCTGGGAGGGTGAAAGTCTGATACAAGGCAACAATCTAGTAGGTCATTGAGATAAAGGTTGAATAGTGTGGGGGCCAATATATAGCCCTGGCGGACCCCTTTATTAACAGGAATAGATTTTGTCAGATTTCCTTCTATGCCACACCTTACACATAGGGTGGTGTCCTGATAGAGACCTTTAATGAGATAGAGGAGTCTTTTATCTATAGAGGTTTTGTATAGCTTTGACCATAATATATCTCGTGGCACAGAGTCAAAGGCTGATTTTAGGTCTATAAATGCAGCATAAAGACCATTGCCATGAAGAGTCATGTATTTCTCAGCAAGATGGTTTAATATCATACATTGATCAGTTGGTGATCTACCCTTCCTGAAGCCGGCTTGTTCTTCCCCCAGAATGTTTTCTTCCTCTATCCAAGATTCCAGTCTTTGATTTAGATAACTAGCATACAGCTTACCCAATACTGAGAGTAAGCTGATTGGCCTGTAGTTGGATGGATCTCCTCTTTCTCCTTTCTTAAAGATAGGTATTATTATGGCCTCAGACCAGGCAATGGGAAATTTGCCTGAGTTGTTAATATGTGTAAACAAGTTTGCCAACAAAGGTGCCCACCAGCCTATATCAGCTTTCAGCATTTCTGGGAGGATAGCATCTGTCCCTGGAGCCTTACCTGATTTGATATGTCTAATTAAAGATTCTATTTCAATCACTGTGACTGCTCTCCATGGAGGAGTGTCATTTAGGTCTATGGCTGGGAAGCTATCCACTGCATGGTCTTTGATATCCCCAAAGAGAGCAGAGAAGTGTTGTTCCCAGATGTCTGCTGAAATATTGCAGCTCAGTGAGTTGGAAGAGGGGCCCAAAGCATCAGTGACAAGGGCCCAGAAGAGTTTTGAGCTATTATTTAATGTGCATTCTATTAGTGCATTCCATCCCTTCAGTGTTGCTTGTCTCTTTTTGAATGCTATCAATTGTTTGTATTTCTTTTTTATTATGTAGTATTCTGTAGGTAATACATTTAGATTTTCCTTCCAATAATTGTTATAAACCTCCCTCAATTGATGTTTTATTACCCTGCAGTCCCTGTCAAACCACTTGGGGCCACTTGTCTTTGATGAGGCTTGTGAAGGTGGTCGCTTTAATGTTAAAACCATATTCGAGGCATCAATCAAGGCTGAATAGTTGTTAATAGCACAAGTAACATTTGTGGCTCCCATAACTGATTTTCTTAAGGTCTCCCCCTCATAGGATCCAAGGAAACTCATTATCTTGTTGCTGTTTTCCTCAGTCCAATATAATCTCCTGTATTTAAGGCTTAATAAAGCATCTTGAAGATGGGGTTTAGTGTTCAAATGAACAGGGTGTGATGGTAGAAGAATGACATTAAGGGGAAGGTGATCACTGTCAAGCCTATGACCTACAGAGAATTCCAACACCCATCTAGATAGGGAATGGGAGATCAGCACAAAATCCACAGTGCTGCTTCCGTGTCCAGATATGTAGGTAAATTCAGAGCATTTATCATAGCAAGGATTCCCATTTAATATTACTAGACCAAGGCGGCTCACCATTTGAGTCAAGCAAATGCCACCATAATTCACCTTGAGATCCTTAGAATTTCTGTCGTGACTAAAGGTAAAGATCTCATTGTCTACTGCTCCCCATAGACTGGAGGAAAAAAGGATACCATTGTTTGGGCCTAATCTTGCATTGAAGTCCCCCATTATAAGTAGCTGGGCTCTGGGTAATTTACATTCCAACCCTATTATATAATTTTCCAAATCTTCCCAAGCCTGTTTTATATCCTTCTGAGAAGAAAAGGGTGGGATATAAACATTGATCAGCAGAAGAGACTTGGAACCAAAGTCAATATGCCCAGCCATTGCTATTTTTGCACAAGGGGGAAACCAATCTATCGATGCTTGGAGGGATGTGGATATTAATATTGCCAAACCTGCCTTGGGTCTACCTTTCCCTTTGATAGACTCAGCAGGGGAATCATGTACTACAAAACCATTTAAATTGATTTTGCTTCTGGTCCATGTTTCTTGAATAAAGATTACATCATGGGCACTCAGATATCTCAAAAAGTTAGTGTCATTTTGTTTGGAGGACCACCCAGCTATATTCCATGAGACATCTTTATGCTTGTTATATGGTACAGCCAAATTTCTTTTATTCCTTGGACAACCATCTAAATATGGAAGGAGGGCTTTTTCTGGGGGGGGGGGGGCATTATGGTGAAGGGTTTGTCAATCTAACTCAATAATATTAGGATTGTTCTGGGTGTTACCCGAAGGTTCCTCAACTGTCAGACAGAGTAAAGGATGGTCTGCAGGCACTATTAGATTAGAGTTAAGAGTCCTTTTACTTATTCTTACAGTAGGCTCCAAGGGAGGGTTAACTGTGTCCTTATCCAGGGGGTTCATTGGGGATCTTTGTGGAGATAGATGGTGGTTTGCTAATCCTTTGTTGGGATTGGGAGTCTGTCCCAAGTCTCGCAAAGTTGCCACCAAGCAATCTAAATGGTTCACTATCGATCCCTGTTCGCAAATTGTAGGCTACTGAAGGATGAGAGAAGACGAGTCTCTACCTCCTCTTCTGGCCAAGTAAAACCTTGAGTGATCTGTTTTATTACATGGCTGTTCTCACTGATATTATCTATAATGTTGCCAAGATAATTTTGTCTATCAGTTGAATGGTCTTCTGAAATTATCTCCATTTCAAAAAGAGTTCCCTCAGTATGTTTCTCCTGAACAGCACCTGAGTTATACCTCTCTGTATCTCTAGTGTACTCGTTTAGCAGAGGTAGAGGATGTGCTATGTTTTAAAAGTACCTAACGACTGTTATGCCCCTTGCAGCAAGTTCCTTTCCCTTATCATAAATCCTATTGGTTATTATTCGATCATTAAAAGTTACTACTGCACAAGCATGGGTATAGTTATAAAAGAGATATTCAACATTTAGAATTATATATGTGGAGACTAATTCAGGAATTATGGGTTGTAGGATTTTAACCAAATTCCATTTACGTTCATTTTGTGTAAGTATCCCCTTTCATTTTGGATACCCACAGAATACTAGCGTATGAGCCATTAATCTTAACTTCCATGTGGGGCTGGTTTTAGGTTTTATCCACTGAGATACTAATTGGTTGTTCTTCTTCATGCTGGTGTTTGGCACATCAGTCCATGGATCATATCCCATCACATCCATAGTATCCTCCTTAGTATCCTGCAAGGTGGGGGTAATGGTTGTGTGGTGTGCTTTTGCAGGGCTCTTGCTAATATTTAGTTTCCCAGATGTATAGCCTGCATACTGTAATTAAACTCTAAACCGCCCAGAGACTACATGAAGTGGTATGGGGCAGTATAAGAGCAAAAGACTTTGCTTTTAACTAATGATAGGTACTTTAAATCAACTTTGAGAACTATACACAGTACATTTCTTACTGAGGTAGAAAGAACAACACAAACAACATTTGACTGTTTAATTAACAATTTTAAAACCCTGTTTATACAATAATGAACGTTCAATGACAAACGCTAAGCCATTTCAAAAATATAGAAACGCTTCAGGGACATCTAAAATCTGTTAATTAGAGATAATTAATCATTTTCTCTTTTGATGAGCAGTAGTTCCAAAAAGCGAACAAGAGATTTGTCAGTTTTGCTACTGAATTTTTGGCCACAAACCACAATTTATTATTTTTTAAAAAAATATCTGCCCAATGTAAAGTCTATGAAGACACGTTTTGCTCGTTCTGTAGGCTACTTTTCCTGAAAACATGAAAGCAAGCTTTAATTAACTCAAGCCTTTATACTATTTTCTTAGTACTTTTCCCTCAGCAGATGAAATTCACTTAATGAACTGCTTTGGTGTGGCTCAGCTCAAAGTGCCTCAGAAAAGTAAAACAAGTACTGTATCTCAAACCAAAACGCCCCTCCTAAATTTAATTGTCTCTTGACAGGTTTGAAGGGAACAATACTCCATTTGTCACTATAAGCAGCTTTCCTTTGAGGAACATCGGCTTGTATGGTTTATTTATTTATTTTAAAAGAAAGGGAGACAGAGGAAAAATACTGAGAGGGTGGCTTGCTCCCCTATTGTTCCCTCCTCAGCACTCTTCTGCAGGTTTTATAATAAGACTTTGGACTGGGAGTGGGGAGTGGAAGAAACTGAGAGGAAACCAAGAGGCAAGCTTAGACTGTAGTAGCAATTCCTTCTTGAAGTGGCTGTATCTTTCCTGGGAGATGTCGCTAGAACTGGCTGTGGGACAAGGAAGGCAGCTTTATGAGGTCTAGGGACAGATTCCTTAGTCCTGGGACCCACTGGGGTATACAAAAATATGAAAAGAAAGGGGAAAGAAAAAGGAAAGAAAAAGGAAAGAAATGAAAGGGTATTTAGGGGGTGTTAAACACTGATTCCTTGAATGAAGGAATAGAGAGTAGATTGATAAAATTTGCAGATGATACCAAATTGGGAGGGGTGGCTAATTCCCAGAGGATAGGATAAACATCCAAGCGGCAGCCAAGAAAGCCAATGCAATTCTTGGTTGCATCAACAGAAGCATAGTTTCTAGAGCCAGAGAGGTGATAGTACCCTTCTATTCTGCTCTGGTCAGACCCCACCTGGAGTACTGCGTCCAGTTCTGCACTCCTCAATTTTAAAAGGATGTTGACAACCTTGAGCGTGTCCAAAGGAGGGTGACCAGGATGGTTAAAGGTCTGGAACATATGTCTTACGAGGAGTGGCTTAGGGATCTGGGAATGTTTAGTCTTACAAAGAGAAGGCTGAGAGAGGACATGATAGCCATGCTTACATATTTGAAAGGATGTCAAATTGAAGAGGTGACTGGCTTGTTTTCCATGGCTTCAGAGACTAGGACTCAGAGCAATGGTTTCAAACTACAAGAAAAGAGATTCCATTTGAACATTAGGAAGAACCTCCTGATGGTTAGAGCTGTTCAGCCGTGGAATATGCTGCCACGGAGGGTGGTGAAGTCTCCTTCTTTGGAGGACTTTAAGCAGAGGCTGGATGGCCATCAGTCGGAAATATTGTGATGGGGTTCCTGCATGGCAGGGGGTTGGACTGGGTAGCCCTTGAGGTCTCTTCCAACTCTGATTCTATGACAGCCAGTGTGACGTGGGCAGTAGAAGGATCGGCTATGGCACAAGACCTGGGTTTAAATCCCCACTCAGCCATGGGAACTCACTGGGGTATGGCACTGGTAAAACCCATTCTTAAATCTCTCATATTGCTTGAAAACCATATCCAAATTGGCATAAGGAGAACATGACTAGATGGCACAGAACAACAAGCTCTGCAGAAGACCCCTGGGGCTCATTGCCAAGCCGAATCACTGCTACTGGAGAGCTTGAATCGAGTAGATCTGAATATCAACAGAGGCTATCACCCCTAAAAAACACAATTTCTTTTTCATTTGTTCATTTATGTTTGTTTTGGTTTTCCTTATCATGTTTGCACAGACTAACACAGCTACATCTTCTAACAATATTTGTTCCTATTCTTCATGCTGCTGTTGTTTGCTTATTTTTAAATATATGTATCATTAAAACAAAACTGTTTTTAAAATTTTAAACAAACATAATGTATGTGTGCGCGCATGTGTTTGTGTGTACATACTAGAATGAATGTGATAAGAAAAGCTACAGCTGACTGGCGCACCCCAGTTTCCAATGCTTGGATAATAATGATTAATAATAAAGCTTAGAATGGCAGAGTTGGAAGGGACCCAAAGGATCATCATGTCCAGTCCCTGCCAAAGAGGCACAGTGAGGAATTGAACTCCCAGCCTCTGTCTTGGTAGCCAGATAACTATGATTCTATAACATTAAAACCTAGGATGCTTTCCCACGCACACTATAATCTGCTGCAAAGTGCTCGCAGATGCGGAGCATAAAAATGTTTTCCCACGAGCAGTGGACTATAAAATAAATAAAGTTCGATCACGCCCACTTAAGCACATTTTGCAAGTACCTGCTCTGGAGGTGGTAAAATCCTGTTCCGATGCGGACCTTCTTTGGAAGTACTTTGTGCAGGCAGGAGGAGGAACTGAAGTGAAATTCAAAGGAGTGACTGGCGCTCATTCGGTGCTATCTATTGTCAGTTCCTGGAGGACTCAGGTGCGGAGTAGGAAATAGTAGTGGTTTGGCAGTCACAGGCAATCAATATTCCAGTGCAAAACGCCATTATGAACTCAAAATGAAACTAAGCAATGCAGCGTTAAGGGAGAGGTGACAACTAAATGCCCGCATCCCAGCATACAGCCAACCGGGGGGGGGGGGGGACTTAGATCTACTACAGCCCCGGGAACCGAAGGGTAAAATTGCACTTTGCTGCGGTTCTCAGCCGTGAGAACAGATCAGTTGCATATTTTCAAAAGATGAGCATGAGAACACTGGATCTGCAACATCAACCACGAGACTGCTGGGGTGTGTGTGATCCAGATCAAAGTTTGCTGCGGATTGTAGTGGTTGTGTGAAAGCGCCCCTAGACAAAGCCAAAAGAAAAGCAAGTGCTTCATAACAAATCAGATATTAAGAAAGGGATACAGCAACCAACACCCAAAAGGCAATGGAAAATGACAAGTTATCCCTGCCTTCAGAATGCTGGAAAGTAAGTGTCCATAAACTTGAGCAAGGCTTCGTAACAAGATAAGGGATGCCTAAAAAGGATCATACTGTTGGAGTTTTTGCAACCTTGCATGCAGTCTTTAGTAGGTTTGGCTGGGAGGGACTCTTAAGGCTATCAATCTACACAGCACCAACAAATTGTTCCTTCCCTGACTCTGAATTCAAAGAGAGCCTTGCCTCTCGGCTCAGTGGTTTTCCACTCCCTAGATTCTGTTGAAGTGTATTGCTGAAAGCAGTCATATTTGTTAGTTTTGCTGCTTGATGTGTTCAATGGTAAGCAATGGAGTCTTTTATCTGTTCTCCAATTGATGTCTAAAGGCCTTTTCACACGACCCCTAAGGTCCGCCGCAAATGACTGCAAGGTCCGGACCTTAAAAATGTTTTCCCACCAGCTCCGGACTTTGCAGACATTTAAGTGCGACCCCGCCCACAAAGCGAGACCAAACAGTAGTTTTCTTGTACCTGCTGTCTCCGGGTGAATTTCAACATGGTCTGGATTTTAACCCGCATTGACGGGAGAGAAGAAGCCTCTCCCGGGGTCCCTCTCGCCAGAGCTGCCCCAGGGAGTCGGCGGGGCGCGGAAGGCTCTGACAAGATCGACGGAATCGCCGGCTGCCCCACCGGAAAGGGAGATGAAGAGCAGCAGTCGTAGGGCCGCCGGGCGAGTCGGGAAGAGCCCCTGTTCCCCACCCGTTGTCGGAAGGAACAGCCAGCAGCAGGCGGGGGGGGCGGGCAGGCAGGGAAGCGGCCGGCGAGCGGAAGCCCAGCGAGAGCGGAGGGTCGGGCTGAGCGGCCGGGCAGCCGAGGCGCCTACTGCTGCTGCTCCAGCCCTCGGGCGCGCCGCTCTTCGCCCCTGCCGCCTTCGGCTTGACTCCTCTTCTCGGCGGCGCGGGATCGGCTACGTGCCTCTGACCGACCTCTTGTCGCTCTCCCTATGTTCCCCCCCCCTTTCCTCCTCTCCCGCCAACAGGAGGAGGTGGGAACATAGGAAGAGCGACAAGCCCCTAAGATCCGCTGGTCATTTAAGTCCGAACTTAAATGACCAGCGGATCTTAGGGGTCGTGTAAAAGCGCCCTGAGTTATTTGAGTCTGCGGGGGATGGCTTGATGAGAAAAGGAAAGGACTGTGGGGAACTTGAAGCTATTCTGCTCTGTGAATCCTTCTGCTGTGCATCTAGAGAAATGTTGCCAAACATTCAAAACTCTACAACAAATAAAAGCAGAGATGTTCCCCGAGAAATACAAAAAAGACCAGATCCTATTCTTTTTCCTTTTTAAAAAAATCTAAGATTGAGCAGTTTGTATCTCTACTAGCTTAAAGGCAGTCATATTGTGTAAAATATAGTAGTCTAATCTGCATATAAGCCTGTCTTGGGAGATAGATAGATAGATAGATAGATAGATAGATAGATAGATAGATAGATAGATAGATAGATAGATAGATAGAATAGAAAGAAAGAAAGAAAGAAAGAAAGAAAGAAAGAAAGAAAGAAAGAAAGAAAGAAAGAAAGAAAGAAAGAAAGAAAGAAAGAAAGAAAGAAAGAGAAAGAAAATCCTACAAGTAAGATTTTCATATGGGGTTCTTTTTATGCCTACTGGTGTTTTCTTTCATGTTCCCCTCCTCTTTACTCATTCCTTCTGTGACTAGATCCCTTTGTTTATCACAATAGCCAGCACTCTGTTAAAAAGATATGTTGGAATTCTCTCGGAATGCACTCAAATGTATCAGAATTCATTTATTCAGTTAACTACAGCCATTCTGCCATCCAAGAAGAAAGTGTTTTTAACAAGCCTGTGAACCAAGCAGAATGTCCCCTCCCCAAGATGGATGGGCAAAGGGCAATGCTCATAATATCTCTTGTTTCTGTTCAACAAAGAGAACTGCACTGCGAGATATTTCTACTGACCCCTAAGAGACTCGGTCCCGCTGAGCTGTTGTCTCTGTTTCCATCCCCGTGGCTCGCTCTCAGCATGGATAGTACACATTCTCCAGCTGGTTGCCTGTAGCAACATCCCCTTGAGCGTGCCTAAAGCGATGCCACTCGGCAGTGGAGCTCAGCCCGTGTGGGCAATGCAAGTCAGACTGTCAAACAAGCTGCATGTCTTGAGTCTCCCTTGCTGCCAGAGATGAAATTCATCCCTGCCAATTGGTTATAAAGCACACACACCCCACACACACACGTGTGTGTGTGTGTGTGTGTGTGTGTGTGTGTGTGTGTGTGTGTGTGTGTGTGTGTGTGTGTGTGTGTGTGACGGTGGGTGGGTGGGTGGGTACACAGACATGTTTTTTGGCTAGCATGCATCCGTCTCAGGAACACCAGCTCTTTCTGTAGGCCAGTTGTGCAAAACAGAAGGCTCGGGAAAGTTTGCATGTGTCAAGTGGCTCTTACTGCTCAATTTAGTCCTGCAGACTTAAATCTGGGGGCTGGGAAAGGGACACACTGTATCTGTCCTCAATGTGGATGGGATTGTCACTCTCGAATTGGCCTTTTTAGCCACACTAGATGTTGTTTTAGGACTTCTATACAGAGCACAATACAGTGACACCCCGCCTATTGCGGTGGTTTAGGGACCCGACCTGACCTGCGATAATTGAAAATCCGCGATATGTGGATGCAGGTCGGGTCAGGCCTGGGGGGCCAAGCTGGAGACTCTTGTACTTACCCCTAGCCTGGCACTACCCTGAACAGGCCTGCAAGGGCCTTCCTGGGCCTGTCGGAGGCCCCAAAAGGGCTTCTGCGAGAACCGGTAGTGACCTCTGGATCGTCCACAAGCATTTTTGAGTCCTCCGACAGGCCTAGAAAGGCCCTCCAATGCCTCAGAAATGCTTTTCAGCATTCCAGACTTCCAGTTTGTGCATAAACCTTTTTGGGGCCTCCAACAGACCCGGAGAGGCCCTCACAGGGCCATTCAGGGCAGCACCAGTTCTGGGGTATATACAGGAGACCTGAAACAGGCCCATCCAGCTTACCCTAGGGGGCCTTTTTTTCATATACTGTGGTCCTGTGATATAGCGGGACCACAGTATATGAACCGCAAAAGGGCGGGAGGTTACTGTGCCATCGTCTCTTGAGAATGAAGGATGCCTATCAGTCCTGGGGAGACATTCAGGTAGTTTGAGGAAAGGATAAGAACGTGGAGAGGTAGGAGTACACCCGCACCTCTTACCAAAGTGCCCCTGCCCTTGGTTCCTTGAAAAACCTCTGTATAGTTCATACTGAGAATTAGAGGATCTGCGCCTTCAGACAAATGTGGTTTCAAACCTCTCAAGTGAGAGGTATAGAAAAAGCCTATCAGAGTAGGAACAAAGTGCTGTTCATTTAATAATAATAATAATAATAATAATAATAATAATAATAATAATAATAATAATAATAATAATAATAATAATAATAATAATAATAATAATAATAATAATAATAATAATAATAATAATAATACTTGCGGTACCTAAAGAGCTAAGCAAGCATTTAGAAGAAATTGGAGTTGACAAAGTCACCATCAGTCAGCTGCAGAAAGCCGCCGTACTGGGATCTGCTTGCATAATTCGCCAATACATCACATAGTCCTAAACACTTGGGAAGCGTTTGACTAGTTGTATTACAAAATCCAGCATAATTAGCTGTGTGGTTAATAAATAATAATAATAATAATAATAATAATAATAATAATAATAATAATAATAATAATAATAATAATAATAATAATACTTTATTGTCAAAGTACAACATGTGTACAATGAGATTACACCCCCCCAACACAATGAATCCCACTAACAACCATACAACCATACAACCCACTAACAACCATACAATCTTGTTGCACCTTGTGGAGATGGAGTTATTTTCCATTTAAAAATCACACAGCAGCGGCAGCATCTTGCTTGCCGTTGAGGAATGGGGAGTTGGTACACTGCCCCCACCCCCGGGACAAGGAAGGTGGTGATGGAACGGAAGCAATGGTGGTGGCCCTTCTTCCTTTGCCCCATCATGACTTGAGAAGATGAGTGCAATGACAGTCTCAACTTCTATTTTAAAAGGAGGAAACACAGCAGTGGCAATGTCCCTTCTTGTCCATCAACCCTCTTGGGAAGCATGTGGAGACTGCAACAGATTTTCTGCTCCCCATCACATGAGCTCTGTGACCCTGAGAGTCTCACAACAAGGCCATTCCTCTCTTTAGAAGAACCAGTTACACAGGGGCCAGCAGCTTGTGTGCATATCCCTGCCCATCACACTTTTAGTCCAGAATGCAGCAGCTAGATCCTGAAATGGGGCTGGTCACAGGGATCACCTAACTCCCGTTACAGCAGTTCCACTGGCTGCCAATCTATTTCTGGGCTGAATGAAAAGTGCTGGTCCTAACCTTATGAAGCCCTAAACCACTTGAGTCCAAGTTATCTCAAAGATCTCCCTTTACGAGCCTGCTTCAGTATTAAGATCATGTGAAGAGGCCTTTCTCTAGGTATCACCACCACCTTCAAGGGGCATTTGGTGTGGGGCACAGGAGAGAGCCTTTTCTGTTACTGGTCCCAGATTTTGGAACTCCCTCCCACAGGGAGGGATCCTTTTTGTCTTTGTATCCTCACTGTTGTTAGGCTTAAGTACTTTCTTTTAATGATGTAAAAGCAAAGTGGTCTGTTTACCACTTCAAGTAGCTTCTGGGCAGTTTACAGTTTTTAATCACAGTATGCAGGCTACAGATCCCCCCCAACAAGCTGGGTACTCATTTTACCGACCTCGGAAGGATGGAAGGCTGAGTCAACCATGAGCCTGCTACCTGGGGTTGAACCCCAGGTCATGAGCACAGTTTTACCTGCAGTACAGGCATTTAACCACTATGCCACGAGCCACCTTGGGTCCCTTTTTAAGAAGAAAGTCAGGGTAAAGATATTTTAAACAAACAAACAAACAAACAAACAAACAAGCAAAGTTCAGTCAGAACTCATTTCATGTAACTTGAACCCCTTGTTTCCAATATCACTCTTTGGAGCTTCAGAAAAGTTCCATTTGCCAAATCACACCCTTTCAAGTATCTGAAAATGGCTATCACATCACTTTCAAAGCTTCTCTCTGTCTTATTTATTCTTAGAACAACCTCATTTTCTTAATGTGGCCTAATCAGAACTATGTAGACCCAAGAAGGGAGGTCGGGCAGACCTGGAAGAGATCCCAAAATTACAGGAAGCCCCAAGTTTGGAAAAGTAATTTCGTCAAGACAAGACTTGTCTTTTTATAATGGTTAAGCATCCTTTAAAAACAAAATAACTTGGTAACTTTCACAAATTTAGAGCTGGAGGGATGACTGAACAACCAACTTGCCCAAATCTATGTAGCAGCAGAATCCTTTAGTAAACCATCACCTTTTCTCCCTTTCCAAAATCTCCAGTGAATGTACTTTTGCATATTTGTTAATTGTTTGTTCAAGCAGCCACACCCTCATTTAGAAATGCTTGAAGAGTCCATAGCTCAGTGAGTTAGGTACCTGGCTGCAGAGACCAAGGTCGAGAGTTCGATTCCCCACTGTATCTCCTGCAGGTAGTACCAGCCTGTGTGGCCTAGGGCAAGCTGCACAGTTCCAGGGCACTCGCAGAAGAAGGGAATGTTAGACCACTTCTATTCTAAACCTGGGAAACTCTGGAAAAGGGTTGCATAAAGTGGTCACATACTTTTTTTGTGCAACTGTAATTAAACAATGTATTTTACCAATCTCTAATTGAAGACAGATGTTTAGTTTATTTTCTCAACTCCTGATCCATGCCAGTCCTCTCTCCGCTCCCATTTTACTGAGCACTGAACTTGACTAGTCATAAGCCTGTGCCATTCCAGTTCACCCTTGTTATCTGCTTCATAAAACTTCAAATGAACCCGCTCATCTGTCTTTGCGGCCTTCTTATTTTGACGGAATTCAAGACTAAATCCTTAAGTCAAAGCACAGCTCCAGTTAATGGTTGAAATCCTGTTACATAGCCATGACTGCATAACTTGAAGTTGTGCAAACCACTGCAAAATCTGCACCAAGGTGGAAGCTGAGTCCAGGAAGCAGTTCCGCCAGTGTAGTCAGTGGCGGGATTTGGATGTGGTTCACTGCCAACTAGCTGCACAGTACCTTGCATGGTTTGTTGTGTGGCTAATTGCGCAATCACACACACAAATCGCTTGGGCATAATTCCCTGTGTTAAAACACCGTCATGACTTTCTTCTGTCAAGTCCAACAGGACTTAGCCAGGATCTAAATTTTGAATTTGCTACAAGGGCTAAAGCTCTCTGTGAGGGTTCGTTATTAACTGTCAACGGTTCTGAGAATGAAACAGCTCCAGAAGCTTGGATTCAATAAACTTTTATTTGAAAACAAATCAAACATGACTTCAGTAGCTTCAACTTCTTTCTTTAACATTTGTTTCTTCATATAACACAAATTTATTACTCGACAATACCGGCGAAGATCCTTCCAACCATTCTACTTTTAATAATTCCCACTCTTTGGTTGGTAACTGTTTATACTGGCCATCCCAGCACACTGACTCCCGCAGCATGGATGTCTGGCCCATGCTGTCATCAATGTGCCCCTCCATCCATGGCTCCTTCCAGACAAGAGAGGTCTCAGCCCTTGTGGACTATAATGTGGTGTCACATGTCCACTCCAGAGGTATTGGAGGAGGGGTTGGCAAGCCGATTTCTCTCTCTCTCTCTCTCTCTCTCTCTCTCTCTCTCTCTGTGTGTGTGTGTGTGTGTGTGTGTGTGCATGCTCACACCCTGCCTGTCAACCCTTTTAACCCCTTCATCTCTTCAACACTCATCCCATTTGTCATCCCTTATGTCCATCACAAAGAAATTCTCTCCTACTGGTTCCTCCCTTGCCATCTGAACATCCTCCTTATTCATTACTATCTTTCCTTCCCCCATTCCTTTCTCTTTATGTACAGTGGTACGTCAACTTACGAATTTAATCCGTTCCGAATGCATGCTTTTAAGTTGAACTACTCTTAAGTCGGGGTACCTATCAAAAAATGGGGGAGGGGAGAGAGTTAAAAAATGAAAAAAAAAAAGAACAAAAATAAGTCGAGCAGACCATATCTAAAATTTGTAAGGCAACAGTTAAAACGCCAACAGTTTTCCGCTCTCAAGTCGAATTGCTCTTAAGTCGAGCTGCTCTTAAGTCGGGGTACCACTGTATTTTCATATTCATATTTTCACTAGTCTGTACTTTCTCTTCAGACGGCACACTCTCTTCTGTTTCTTTCTGTTCCTGGCTCCTCTCAAACTCTCATTTTGCTACATTTTTGCAAACACAAAAAGAGGCAAATCCTCCTTTTCAGGGCTGAGGAAGATTCTCTTCGGAGTATTGCTTTTAATGGCTCCAACTTGCACTTTCCTTTGTCTCCAGGTCATTTGATCAGAACCCAATTAGGAAACTGATGACAGTGAGTTAAATTCATAATTACATCCATGGGTATAGCTGCAGAAGGCCTTATTTAATCATCATACCTCTCTTAAACATCACCAAATGGGCTCATCATGGCGACTACATATTTGCCTCCTCCTTTGTTTAATCAGAATCTCATTTTTTTTACTCCATTAAAAGGTCTGTGCTGCTGTTCAGTACAATTTGCTAAAATACCATAATTTCTGTTAATAACTGCCTAGGGAAGAGCTCTTCTTACTCAAAAGAAAAAGGTCAGAATGTTTTCAAACCTGAAATTTAGAAGTATTCAACAAAATTACTGGATAATTAAAAAAATAGTAAACAGTATAATTGTCAGTGAGGATGACCCTTTGAAATGAATGATGCTCTTATTACCACCTTTGTATCCCTAGATAGCATTTATTTGAAGCACATTCTTCATGGTTTTCCAACCCTGGAAAAGTTATGTTTTTATACTATAGTTCCCAAAATCCTCTGCTAGCATGACCAGATTATGGAAATGAGTCTAGAAAAGTACATTTTGTATACAGTAACCGATCGCGGGGGTTAAGGACCCACCCCACCTGCGATGCAAGAAAATCCGTGATATGCGGAAGCGGGTGGGGGGCGGGGGCATCTTACCTCCTGCCGCCACCCACCTGCGCGGCCCGAGCCTTCCCGAGGGAGCAAGGCTGAGCGGCGCGGAGCAACCTGATCGCTCCACGCCGCCCCTCCCGGCCGGCCCGAGCCTTCCCGGGGGAGCCTAGTCGAGCAGTGCGGAGTGACCCAATCGCCCCCCTGCTGCCCTCCCACGCACCCCCCGAGGCTTCTCAGCGGGGTGGGGGTCTGCATGGAACGACCTGGCCGCCTCCCGCCCCCCACAGTGCAGGTACTGCGATCCTGTGATGTAGCAGGGCCATGGTACCTGAACCACGAAATGGCGGGGAGGTCACTGTACTCTGATTATTATGCAAACTGGCCTCTTCAGGGGGGCTGACGGGGTTGCTCTACGTTGTTGGTCCTCCTGGATCTGACAGCGGCCTTTGATACCATTGACCACGGTACCCTGTTGGGTCGGCTTTCCTGGGTGGGGATTGGAGGCACAGCTTTTAACTGTCTCCGGTCCTTCCTTGGTGGCCATTCCCAGCGTGTTAAGCTGGGGGAAGAGTTGCCAGCTCCTTGGACGCTCCCTTATGGTGTGCCCCAGGGGTTGTCAATCTCCCCCATGCTGTTTAACATCTCTATGAGACCCCTGGCTGAGATCATTAGGGAATTTAGAGTTTGCTGTCATCAGTATGCTGATGACACGCAGCTCTATCTCCCCTTTACCACCTCTGCAGCGGATGCGGTGCAGACCCTCGACTCTTGACTGGATGCGGTCAGGATTGGATACAGTCAGGACTGGATGTGGTGAGCACTAACAGGCTCAGACTCAACCTGGAGAAGATCGAGGTTCTGTTCTTTGGAGCGTCCTCTCTTGGGTACAGTGGCCCTCTCCCTAGTCTGGATGGTATTACTCTTCAGCTGGCGGACAGAGTGAGGAATCTGGGCATGGTCTTGGATCCGGCCTTATCCCTGGAAGCCAGGTGATGGCTGTCTCCAAGTCCGCCTTTTTCAATCTTCGGCAGATCGCCCAGATCCGCTCGTACCTGGATGAGGCCTCCTTGAGAACAGTTGTGCAGGCGCTTGTGATCTCAAGGATATATTGTAACACTCTCTACGTGGGGTTGCCCTTGACCCTTATTTGGAGACTACAGAGGTACAAAATGCAGCAGCCAGACTGGTGGTTGGTGCGGGCAGATATGACCACATCACCCCAGTTCTGGCTCGTTTGCATTGGTTGCCCGTTGCATCTTGAATAAGGTTCAAGGTACTGGTTTTGACTTTCAAAACCCTCCACGGCTTGGGACCTGAGTGGATCTTCCATCGGTCAACTGAGGCCCGACCCACCAGAATGTCGCAGGCACTCTCACTTCAGGTAGCCACTCCTAGGGAGGCCCGGAAATGAATCACTCATAACCGGGCTTCTCTCTGGCCACCCCTACACTATGGAACAAACTGCTGAGTGAGATTCGCCTTGCATAGTCCCTGCCGGTCTTTAATAAAGCTCTTAAGACACTGCTTTTTAGAGAAATTTGGCAACCATTATTTTTTTTGTATAAGCCATCATCTTGTCTTTACTACTACTACTACTACTACTACTACTGAATTATATGTTTGTTACTTGTTTTGTTTTTTAATTGATATGAATATATGAATATGATTGTTATAAAATGCCCGGAGTTCTGCTATGAAAGGTAAATAAATAAATAAATAAATAAATAAATAAATACATACATACATACATACATACATACATACATACATACATACATACATACATACGGTAAATATTACTGCTCAAGCAGTCAGTCTTGTTAATTTAGGGCTACTGCATTTCAATGTGGAGCCTGTCTGGAGTATACACTTAAGAATGCAAAAGTGAGTGAGACAGATATGCATTTGCAAATATGCCATATTTCCCCATCTATAATATGCCCCAATGTATAAAACGACCCCCATTTTTCCAACCCAAAACTACAGCTTCACAACCACATGGTCCTCAGCCTACTTCCAGGTATATTACGATCTTTAATTTTTAGTCTAACAATTTTAGACATAAATTTACACAGAAAACTACTGTATCTGCATCGCACAGGTTGCAGCCGCATGTTGAGTACAGGTTGGGTGCGGATTTAATGTTTCTCTCTGCAGAAAGCACAAAGTGACCTTCATTTGCCTGTTCTGGAACATTTTGCAAAAATGCATACTGATGTGGCTCCCTGTTCACAAGAAGAATTCAGAAACAAGGTCAGCTGCCTCCTATGGTGGAGGAGTTTTGATTAGTGGTTTAAGCATGTGGCTGTGGAGCCAGAGGTTGGGAGTTTGATTCCCCACTATGCCTCCTATGAGCAGAGCCAGCCCGTCAGGAAGTTGAGTCATGGCAACTGGACTTCTTTTCTTGAGAGGTTGAAATGTTTTGCTGCTCATCCATACAGCTTCGTCAGTCTGATGAAGGTTAGTGGCAAGCCCTCCATTTTATAGTTCATATTGATTTCACATCACACTGGTCTGAATAGGCTCATAAGCTGGACAATGGCCTGAACAGAGTCATTAGGTCAACAATAGCCTGAATAGGTTCATAGGTGGACCATGATCTGAATAGGCTTGTTAGGTGGATAATAGCCACGAAAAGGTTATCTCGCTTTTTAGATGACCAACATACATATGAAAACCTAAAAAGAGACCCCACCAGTAACAGCAAGAAAAAAGTAATAGAATGCTTAAAACTCTTGGAGATGGACACCACAATTGACAGGGCAAATTACCACCGGTTATATCCTGGAAATACCATCCCCTGCTTTTACGGACTTCCCAAGATCCACAAAGAAGGGATCCTCCTCAGACTCATTGTCAGTAATTCAGTGACTTACAACATTGCAAAATATTTGGCGACTATCCTAGCTCCACTGGTAGGACTCACGGACCACCACGTCACAATTCAGAGGAGTTTGTTTCTAAAGTCAGGGAACTGAAACTGGATACAGATGAAACTGTGACATCCTTTGATGTTACATCTCTCTTTAATAATAATAGTAATAACACACTTTATTTCTGTGCCGCCTTTCTCCCTGAAGGGATGCAAGGCGGCTTACAACAGTACAATTCAATACAATATGAAATAGTGAGTAGTAACAAATGCTGGGATATATAGTCTATTACCATCCTTCTTGCTAACATCCAGATGAGTAAACTTCAGAATGTCTGGATTTCAACTATAAATCTCAAATCCTTAAATGCAAACACATTTGCATCAAGTCCTGAACCATTATATAGTAAGCCAAGGTTTAGAAGGTAATGGTTCCAAACCCTTTGGAAGATGTCATCTGCCACTCCATTTGAAAAAAATCATTATTTGATATTCATTTTGGATTCTTTGTGGGGATGTATCTCTTTTTCTTATCACGACGAATGGCTGTTATTTTGAACATTACTACCACAGCGCTAACAATTTCTGACAATGGTTCAGTGTTAACCATACACTCCAATGCAGAGAAGAATTACAACCATACAGGCAATGACCTTCTGAAGATTAGCCCTACATGGATTTATTCTTTCTATATGTGTTAGGTTCTTTTGTATCACAACAGCATCAGAAATACCTGCAATGTAGAAAGGTTGCATATCCAGCTAGAAGACTAAGTTCTAAGAACAAATAGTTCTGCATCCGGTAAGGTTGTTGAATCAACAGGAGGACCACATGCCACAGGCACTCTGATGTTGTTCAGTTGTTCATTTATTTATTTATTTATTTAATTTATACCCCGCCCATCTTCCCTACGGGAACTCTGGGCGGTTCAGTTGTGTCCGACTCTTCGTGACCCCATGGACCAGAGCTCACCAGGCCTTCCTATCTTCCACTGCCTCCCGGAGTTTGGTCAAATCCATATTGGTTGCATCGATGACACCGTCCAACCATCTCATTCTCTGCCGTCCTCTTTTCCTTTCGCCTTAAATCTTTCCCAACATCAGGGACTTTTCCAAGGAGTACTCTCTCCTCATGAGGTGGCCAAAGTACTGGAGCCTCAGCTTCAAAATCTGTCCTTCCAGTGAACATTCAGGGTTGATTTCTTTGAGGATGGAGAAGTTTGATCTCCTTGGAGTCCAGGGGACTCTCAAGACTCTCCTCCAGTACCACAGCTCAAAAGCATCAATTCTCCGGCGATCAGCCTTCTTTATAGTCCAGCTTTCACTTCCATACATCACTATGGAAAAACCATAGCTTTGACTATCCTGACCTTAGTTGGCAAAGTGATGTCTCTGCTCTTTAGGATGCTATCTAGGTTTGCCATTGCTTTCCTCCCAAGAAGCAGGCGTCTTTTTATTTCGTTGTTGCAGTCGCCATCTGTAGTGATCAAGGAGCCCAAGAAAATAAACTCTGTCATTGCCTCCATTTCTTCCCCTTCTATTTGCCAGGAGGTGATGGAACCGGTGGCCATGATCTTAGTTTTTTTGATGTTGAGCTTCAGCCCATTTTTCCCCACTCTCCTCTTTCACCCTCATTAAGAGGTTCTTTAATTCCTCCTCACTTTCTGCTATCAGAGTAGTATCATCTGCATATCTGAGGTTGTTGATATTTCTTCTGGCAATCTTAATTCCGGCTTGTGATTCATCCAGACCTGCCTTTCGCATGATGTACTCTGCATAAAAGTTAAATAGGCAAGGTGACAGTATACAGCCTTGTCGTACTCCTTTCCCAATTTTAAGCCAGTCAGTTGTTCCATATCCAGTTCTGACGGTTGCTGCTTGTCCTACATATAGATTTCTTAGGAGACAGATAAGGTGGTCAGGCACTCCCATTCCTTTAAGGACTTGTTGTAGTCCACACAGTCAAAGACTTTGGCATAGTCGATGAAGCAGAAGTAGATGTTTTTCTGGAACTCTCTGGCTTTCTCCATAATCCAGCGCATGTTGGCGATTTGATCTCTAGTTCCTCTGCCCCTTCGAAATCCAGCTTGCACTTCTGGAATTCTCTTTCCACATACTGCTGAAGCCTGCCTGGTAGAATTTTGAGCATAATCTTGCTAGTGTGTGAAATGTGTGCAATTGTGCGATAGTTGGAGCATTCTTTGGCGTTTCCTTTCTTTGGGATTGGGGTGTAGACCGATCTTTTCCAGTCCTCTGGCCACTGCTGGGTTTAAAATGAGCATTGTGGCGCAGTGGTTAAATGCCTGTACTGCAGGTAAAACTGTGTTCACGACCTGGGTTCAATCCCAGGTAGCAGGCTCAAGGTTCACTCAGCCTTCCATCCTTCCGAGGTCGGTAAAATGAGTACCCAGCTTGCTGGGGGGGCAATGTGTAGCCTGCACACTGTAATTAAAAAATTGTAAACCGCCCAGAGACTACTTGTAGTGGTATGGGGCGGTATATAAGCAGAACACTTTGCTTTTTTTGCTTTTGCTTTTTTCCAAATTTGCTGGCATATCATATGCAGCACCTTTACAGCATCCTCTTTTAAGATTTTAAAGAGTTCAATTGGAATGCCATCACCTCCACTGGCCTTATTGTTTGCAATGCTTTCTAAGGCCCACTTGACTTCACTTTCCAGGATGTCTGGCTCCAGGTCAGCAACTACGCTATCTTGGTTATCAGGGACATCCAGATATTTCTGATATAATTCTTCTGTATATTCTTGCCATCTCTTCTTGATCTCTTCTGCTTCAGTTAGGTCCCTACCATTTTTGTTCTTTATCATATCCATCTTTGCACGAAATGCCCCTTTAATATCTCCAATTTTCTTGAATAGATCTCTGGTTTTTCCTTTTCTGTTGTTTTCCTCTATTTCTTTGCATTGTTCGTGCAAGAAGGCCGCCCTGTCTCTCCTTGCTATTCTTTGGAAGTCTGCATTCAATTTTCTGTATCTTTCCCTTTCTCCCTTGCATTTTGCATCCTTTCTCTCCTCCGCTATTTGTAGGGCCTTGTTGGACAACCACTTTGCTTTCTTGCATTTTCTTTTCTTTGGAATAGTTTTCATTGCAGCCTCCTGTACAATGTTACAAGCCTCCATCCATAGTTCTTCAGGTGTTCTGTCCACCAAATCTAGTTCCTTAAATCTATTCTTCACTTCCACTGTGTATTCATAAGGGATTTGATTTAGATTATACCTGACTGGCCCAGTGGTCTTCCCTACTTTCTTCAGTTTAAGTTTGAATTTTGAAATAAGAAGCTGATGATCTGAGCCACAGTCAGCACCAGGTCTTGTTTTTGCTGACTGTATAGAGCTCCTCCATCTTTGGCTGCAGAGAACATAATCAATCTGATTCCGGTATTGTTGGTCATGTCCATGTGTAGAGTCGCCTTTTGTGTTGTTGGAAAAGAGTGTTTGCAATGACCAGCTTGTTCTCTTGACAAAACTCAATTAGCCTTTGCCCTGCTTCATTTGGGACTCCAAGGCCAAACTTGCCAGTTATTTCTTTTATCATTTGACTCCCTACTTTAGCATTCCAATCCCCTATGATGAGAAGAACATCTTTCTTTGGTGTCAGTTCTAGAAGTTCTTGCAAGTCTTCATAAAATTAGTCAATCTCAGACTCAGGCACTCTGTGTTTACCTAATTTCATCTCCATCGAGGACAAGCCATAATGGGGCATTTGTAGAAGTGAAGACCTGCATCTCTAGAGATGTGCTGATATTTTGAGTTTCAGCTGGATCTGTTGAGGGTGATGAGGAGGCATTCACAAAAAGAGTGTTCTCTCTCCAGTGTTCTCATCACTTCAGGGGCAGAACAACTGAACCCACAGTTGAGTCACTCTCTTCCTCTGTGAGAGCCCTTGATTTCTACCAGAGTCACTTTGGATTGTTTTATTGCAGCTTTCCCCTATAGGTACTATGTATAGCCTTCAATGAGCTAATGCTAGTCTTTCCTCGATCGACATGGCACCATGCGACACAACATGGTTAAGGATCTACATAAGGAGATACTGGACCATTTCAAGGCCCAAAGGGTGTAAAATATGGGTTTTATTTTAATGCCAATAACATAAGAACATAAGAAGAGCCATGCTGGATCAGGCCAAAAGCCCATCTAGTCCAGCTTCCCGTATCTCACAGTGGCCTCACCAAATGTGCCAGGGAGAGCATGAGACTAGACATCTGTTTCCTGATACCACTCCCCTGCATCTGGCCCTTGAAGAACCCTGGTTTTCAGCCTGGGTATGGGAGAAAATGCTGGATGATACATGTGACAAAGTCTCGTGCACTGTCATAATAGGTGGTGGCCATTTATCTATTTGGTTACTTATTTATCTGTTTAAAGCATTTATAAAGTCCCACTCTTCAGCTGGAAAGGCTTCCAAAGCCTTTCGATGGGCACAGCACTAACACGAATCCTCTTCTGATGTGGATAATCCTCCTCCTCTCTCTGAACAGTCCTAGTGTGAGCTTGGTCACCTGATTATGGTAGATGTTGGGACCAGGGGATACAGAAAGGAACCTTTGTCATAATATGTAGGGGGCCCAAGCCTGCAAGAAAAGGTTGCTGAGGTTCAGAGGGATTCTTCATTACAGCAGGAAAATCTTCAGGCTGCATTTGTGGAAAAGTCATACATGAGTCTAAGTGTGAGAAAGGTGGTGGTGGCGGCGGTGGGAGCATTTTGCTTATTTCCTATCTGACAACTAGCTGGACCGAGTTAGAGAAGCAGTTAACGTAATTGCATATCACCTGTAATAAACTCATTTTCCTTCCCAAGCCTCCAGTTCTTTCACGATCTGTCTTACCAGTTAAGCCCCTGATTTCCTTCAAAGAACCAATCACAAAACAAACCATACTGGAAAGCAAAGAATAAATAGAGAAAAGCACCTCCTAACTAAGACAAACCTTTCACCACTTGAGCACCACTTCTAAATGCCTATTTAGGCATACCATCTGGTTCGGCCCTCAAGCATCCCCATTCCCTTTGAGCTTAACTCCAAGCCTCATGGGATCTAGGGCCTTTGTGCATGGAATCTCCCTCCCCAGTTACAACATAACTCACACCAGAACTCCCAAAGCTCATTTTAAAGGGAGGCCTTTTTTCATGGCAAAGCTGGAGTTGGTAGTGCCATAGTACAGAATACAATCCCCACCCCCATTGATTTGGGGTGGGAATGAAGCCCCAGCCCCCAGTAGCTTGTCATAAGGCTGTTTCAGATAAAATAACAGGGCAACTGGCTCAGTGGTAGACTACATATTTTACACCCATGAAGTCCAGGCCACATTGCTCCCATCAAATGTTAAAAACAAACTTTGGTACATAAGTGGTGAGAAATGGCTTTGCCTCAAACCCTTCTGAATTGCAGCGGGACTCCCTGTGACCACATGGCTGAACACACGTGGTGCCATTCTTACCCACTGCCAGGACTGTCCCAACTGAGCCTCAAAGCATATTCTGCCCCAAAAATGGGCATAATTTAAAGAGACGCAGAGAAAAAATACAGAGAAAAAAATGCAGTCATCATCAGACCTGACCGTGGCCTAGGAGTAGAAGTTTACAGGAAACCCACCCACACAGATCAATACTTACTGTTTGACTCCCACCATCCATTACAACACAAACTAGGAGTCATCAGGACCCTAAGCCACAGAGCAGAGAGCATCCCCACCTCCTCAGAAGCCAAGAAGAAGGAAGACAGGCACCTGAAGACAGCACTTAAGGCCTGTGGATATCCAAGGTGGGCCTTCAACAAAGCAGTGGGCCATCCCAGAAGAACAAGGGATCAGTCTGAGACCCAGACCCGACGGAAGAACCTGGTCATTCCCTACATGGCGGGAGTGTCGGAGAAGCTTAAAAGGATTTTTGGCAAACACCACATCCCTGTTTATTTCAAACCCATGAACACACTAAGGCAGAGACTTGTCCACCCAAAGGATCTGATACCAAACCATAAAAGGAGCAATATAGTATATGCAGTCCAATGCAGTGAAGAGTGTTCGGACCTCTACATTGGAGAAACTAAACAGCCATTAAACTGAAGAATGGCCCAACATAGGAGAGGTAACAGCTCAGGACCAGAATCAGCAGTACACCTCCATTTGAAGGAAAAAGGCCACTCTTTCAAAGATGATGTACACATATTAGACAAAGAAGAGAGGTGGTTTGAGAGAGGAGTAAGGGAAGCCATTCATGTTAGCATTGAAAATCCCTCCCTCAACAGAGGTGGTGGGCTCCGGCATAGTCTATCTGCTACTTATCAGGCTGTACTTTCCAAACTACCCAGGCAAATCAAGGAGCCTTCACCACTGGTCACAGCTAACGACCCATTCTTGATGGGTTTCAGCACCTTAGGCCATTGTTTACCTTAAGGCCATGGACACTAATGTCTCCCTAACGAGCCTAATCAGGCTTTGTTCATCTTATGAGCCAATCAGACCAGGGGACAAGAGGTCAAGTTGACTATAAGAAGGTCTCTTGCACTAGCTGTATTCAGACCGATGAAGCTGTTTGGATGAACAGCGAAACGTTTCTATCTCTCAAAAAAGAAGTCCAGTAGCCATGATTCAACTTCCAGATAAACTCACCTGGATGACTGAGAATCTTCACAGACATGACTAAAGAACTATTCAAAGTCCCATTGGAACCCTGACTCACTTTTTTGCTCACAGGTGTTAGGTAACGATATTCCAGAAGCTCTGCCTGTGTCATTTTCAGCACATTTGATGCTTATTCTTGCTAAAACAATAGGTCAAGTATACGTGTCATTGGGCAACAGATGAGTGTACATCTGTGAATCAAAGTCATCGGTCACTCACTATAGAAGTAGTCACTTGACTATTTTCTCATGTGGCTTTTAAAAATCAAGAACGTTATAGCAATATGAACAATTCACTCTTAGCTGTAATGAACAATCTCACCGTTTTTAAGAAGTACAACAGACATAAACACACATCCCGTATAAGGACACCAGCATTAACTAATAAAAGAAAGCAACACAAAATGGGGAATTTAGAAAAATGAAGAATGGGACTGTAGACAATTAACAGGATCACAGAGAAGAGATATAAAATAGGACTGCTGGTGTGAAGAACATAACAGTAACACTCTTCAGACTGATGCTAGAAGGGAACAACAAAAAGAGTTCTAAAATAACACAATTGTATCAGAAATACAGCTCCTTGTGACTACGGCACTGAAAAGTGCTCATCCTCCTGAGAAAATCTTTGTACCTTATGGCTCCCAAGTGTATCCCTTATTTAGAACATGCTTTCAATCCGTTCTTGTACTGAACAGCTAAATGTTCTGGTTTTTGGTTACATATTATTGGCTATTCCATCTGAAAAATAATATTACAGAAGACTAGAGTCTGGAGTATTATTTGTGTTTAGAGAAATATGAACATACAGTAACACCTTAGTTTAAGAGTAACTTGGTTTAAGAGCATTTTGCAAGACAAGCAAACATTTCTTCTAAATTTTGCCCTGATCAACAAGCAATGTCTTGCAATACAAGTAACTGGAGCAGGTCTCATGATTACACAAGTGAGCCAGTGGTGGCTCTCCCGCTCCACCCCCCGCTGGATTGTGGGTGATTGGAACATTCTTTCTCAGGCAGCCTCAAAAGCAGAGGGAGGGGGAGAGAGTAAATGAGGTCTCCCTTGCACCACCCAGGAATGTTTTCAAAGGGCAGTGCAGGTTAAGGTTTTGTTTTATGTTTCTTTACATTTTTATTTACTTTGTTTTCAATATCCCTTATTATTCAAATAATTTCTAGTCATGGGGCAGTTACCCAAGTGTGTATAGGGCTACAAATTGCATTTTATTATTGCCACATTAAAAACACTGAGTAAAACCCAGTTGTTAGACACAAGCAGAGCAGATTCCACAGCCAGGTACCTAAACCATGGTGTGCACTTGGACTTCTAGCCAACTTCTTTTGTGAGTTTTGGCATATCATGTCTACAGTATGTGGTCTATGGGACCCCAGAATGAATCATCTGAGTTTTTATTATTTCTTATGGGGAAATTTGCTTTCATATACGAGTGTTTTGGTGTACAAGCATGTTTATGAATGATGCTCGTAAACCAATGTATTTCTCTCTCTCTCTCTCTCTCTCTCTCTCTCTCTCTCTGTGTGTGTGTGTGTGTGTGTGTGTGTGTGTGTTTAGAGAGAGATGATGTCAAAGACTGGACCATGATGCTTCTTTGTTTGTCCTTTGCTGCACAACTGTGGTCCCACATGGATGAATGTCAAGCAGTACCATAGCTGAATAGCAGAGTACATGCTTTGCATGTAGAAAGTTTAGCCTCTGGCATCTACAGTTCAAGAATCACTTGTGATGAGGACGTTTCTTTCCTCAAGACTATGTACTGCTACTGGCAAATCAGCTCAGCAGACAATACAGTACTGGTCTAGGCAAAGCCATCTACAGCAGCTTCATGTCTGACTCAATGTGGTAAGGCTGTTTCCTATGTTCAGTCTCTTTATATGACAGGTCTCTTCTGCTTTCATCAACTCATTAAGCCAGCACAGCACAAATCAACTTCCCTACAGCTAATGCAGGAACGCAGAGGCTTGAAGGGCTGGTAAATAATGGAACAGTCCCTCCTACTCAAAAGGTTGTGGGGACTCAATCCTGTCCCTCTTGCTCAAAGGGTCGGCTACATTACTGTTGCTATGATATATAAACTGAAAGTCAGATACTGCTGTGGTATCATAGGAACCAATATCAG
Organism: Phrynocephalus guinanensis; assembly: GCA_037367245.1. NCBI lineage: Eukaryota > Metazoa > Chordata > Lepidosauria > Squamata > Agamidae > Phrynocephalus > Phrynocephalus guinanensis. The sequence goes on along the minus strand of CM074732.1, from coordinate 178,210,527 downwards.
GGAAGTAATATCCTGTAAATATTTGAACAGACCTTTGTCAGAAGCTGCTTGGGCTCCTTACAAGTCACGGCCAACTATAAAAAGATAATTGGACAGCAATATTACCTCCAAACCATTCTCCCCATCTAATCTCAAGCTTCTTATAGAACTCTCTCATTTTCTGTGAAAGCAGAATCATCTGCTCCACATTCCAGTCCAATCTCTGATTCTTACCTACAACTAGATTAATGGCGGAGTTCTGTCACACAACAGTAATTTAATTAAACACCGTTTTCCTCTCCCCTACTTTGGTACGGATGTCCATCCAGTGACCTAGTATGCCTAATGCAGGGTTCTATCTTCAGTTAGAAAAGCAGTTATCACCACAGGAAACCAGAACGTTTCTTACTAACATATCACCCTGACTTGATCTAAAATACTATTGGATGTTCTATCATATGACATGAGGCTTCACATCATTCAATTCAGTCCACTTAGTGATAGATGATATAGGTTTAAGTCAGGGGTGTCCAAACCTTTTGCAAGGATGGCCAGATTTGGTGAGGTGAAAATATGTGGGGGCCAGCCATTCAGCTGCATTTGGCCTCCGGGCTGGACATTGCACAAGCCTCTAGGACAGTGATGGCGAACCTTTTAGAGACCGAGTGCCCAAACTGTGATTCAAAACACATTTTTTTTGCAAAGTGCCAATAAAGCAATTTAACCTGAATACAGGTAGCTGTGAAGGGGCGACGTTGGGTAGCCACAGAAAGGGGTCTGAGTGCCACTTTTGGCACCCGTGCCATAGGTTCGCCATCATCATCTAGGACATAAAAGGAGGTGGGGAGGATGATGCAATAACGGAGTTGGGGTCAGGTAGGCTGGGCAGGTGGCTGAGGGGATGGACAGAGGCATGGGGGGGCAGGCAAACTGTAAAACGGCAAGCTGACGTCTCCATCCGGTATGGGGAGGGGTCAGCTTTCTGGAATGCATGACAGGCTGAGCCAGTGGGGAGAACAGGCTGCGGGCCGCTCAAAATTTGAAAACGGGCCACATTTGGCCCCTGGGCCTGACTTTGGACATGCCTGGTTTAAGTAATGAAATGGAAGCCGTAGGCTTTGCTTCCCAGGTCTCAATACACTAAACAAACCATTCAAAGAGTCATTGCCCCAAAGCCAGTGGCCAAACCAAGGGGAAGCAAGCAAACAAACACCTTTGTTACTTTCTGCAATGGATTCACATCACTGAGGACCAGACAATCCATTATGAATTGCCCATGAGAAGAAGGAATTCCTTAAGTCCTGACAATATCTGAATTTCATAGCAGGAGCTCTTCACATCTCCTGCAGTTTGCAAGTTACCCTTCCTTTGTTTGTGACTGGTCATCAGGAAGTCAGTACAGGCTTTAACTGCAAGACTAAATGCTCAGTCACAAATATCTGCCTGAATCATATCTCTGGAACAGAGTTTCTAATGATGAGCCTCATGGCGCAGTGGTTAAATGATGTACTGCAGCTAAAACTCTGCTCACGACCTGGGGTTCAATCCCAGGTAGCAGGCTCATGGTTGACTCAGCCTTCCATCCTTCTGAGGTCGGTAAAATGAGTACCCAGCTTGCTGGGGGGGGGATGTGTACCTGCATACTGTAAACCGCCCAGAGACTATTCAAAGTGGTATGGGGCGGTATATAAGCAGAACACTTTTTTTGCTTTATCTGTAACCTAAAGCATGTTGCTTAGATACCACCCTATAGAGCTTAAAGCATTCTCTGGGCATGGGCAGTTTAAAGTAAATTATGCAGGCTACAAACTGCCTGCTCCCTGCAGGCTGGGTACTCATTTTATTGACCTTGGAAGGATTGGCAGGCTGAGAAAACTTTGAGCCTGCTGCCTGGAATTGAACCCCAGGTCGTGAGCAGTTATAGCTGCAGTATAGCAGTTTAACCACTGGACCACAAGGCTCTAGACTAGAGGTTTACTCTGAGTGTACAATATATTTACTAGACAGGTAAAGAGTAGATTGTTGTGCTATGAGGACTGCACTATGAAAAGATGGTAAGTAAAACCAAAATTTTGGCTATTAATTATCTGAGTTAGAGCTTGCCTAGTTCTGAGGGTTCAAAGAGAATAAATGAGAAACAGTATGTGAATCTTTAGTGCAACAGAAACCATTCTGAATCTACCTGTGGTTTCTCTGTCAGCTATTAATTAAGAGCGGTTTTTTTTTCCTTTTAATTTTTCCTTTTAATTTAGCAGCTGACTTTCTGTAATTTGTTACATAGCTCTAGTCTAGGAAAGTTATATACCATTGATTTGGCTCAAGGAATATTACTGTGCTTTTGTATCCAAACTGGATACCTAGATCCAAACTGGAGTGGTAACTGTAAAACAAATTTCCCCCAAGAAAAAGGTGTTTTAGAAATAAGGAATCAGTGTGTGTTTATGGAGTTCATATGCACAGCTGGTCCTCTTAACTTTCTCTCTAAAAGGTCACAGATTAAGTGAGCACAATTTCAATGAAAACAGCAATATTGTAACATAGGGGAGAGGTGGCAATGCATGAATTTGAAAAACACTGCAGTGAAATCATAAATCTTTTTGTTTTTAATTTCAGGCACCTGCTATAATTAAACACAGCAGCAGCTCACCAATCAGGTAACTTCGCCTGCCATTTCCTTTTTTTTTCTCTTTAAGTCTTATCATGGATCTAAACTACATGCAGTCGGCCTACAGAAATGCCGCAGGAAAACTTGGCTCTTCCCATGGGCTCTTATTATCCCAGTGTCTGGATAGTGAAAATCTGACTATGATTTTATTCTTCCCCTCCGCCCCTGCTTTGAGATTTGGAGAGAAGAAAATGGGCAGAAGAAGTTTTCAAAATTCAATTTCATAACCATCCCAAAAGACCCCTTATTTTGCTTCCCCTTCCCCTTATTCTTATTCTTACCTTTCTTTAAGGTACTTGAAGAATAAGAATTCTTATTCTTACCCTTTCTTTAAGATACTTGAAGGCTCTTCACCAGGTTAGGCAATGTGAATTTTGAAACAAGATTTTTATCAGGTGATTCATTGATGATCCTGTTGCTCAGCAACAGCTTTCTTTCCATACTCTCTCCATACTGGACTAACTTCTCACTAGCTCCTTGATTACCCAGTGATTTTGCCCCCACCCCCAGGAGAGGTCCTGAATAAGTCCAATATAAACTCTAGCATAAATTTTATATCCTTTGGAGTCTATTGCTTGGTATAATGTATGTTGCAAGCTTTGTATGTTTTATTATTTTCTTCTTTTATATTGTTCATTTTGTTTGGTCTTGAACTGTAGATAAATTCAATTCAATAGCAAATAATGTAAAATCCCTATCAGTCACGTTAGGCAATATCTAACTTAATTGAGAACTTGGTTGATTATAATACCACCAATCACTGGATTATGGCCACAACTGCCTCTCCCCCATACCATACTTATGAGTCCATCTTGGGAATGAAGAATATGAATTGATTTAAAACACCCATAGCAGAACTTGGTGGGGGGGGGGGAAAAGACAAAGAAGCTTACCATCCTAATAATTTTGTTACAAAAATGCCTCATTGCAGTATAAAAGAGACCGCTCTAATCTGCTCTGGTCATACCACTCGATCATGCTCTGGTCAGACCCCACCTGGAGTACTGTGTCCAGTTCTGTGCGCCTCAATTTAAAAAGGATGTTGACAACCTCAAGCAGGTACAGAGGAGGGTGGCCAGGATGGCTGAAGGTCTGGAAGAAATGTCTTATGAGGAACGGCTTAGGGAGCTGGGAATGTTTAGCCTTTCAAAATGAAGGCTGAGGGGGTAATATGATAGCTATGTTTAAATATTTGAAAGGATGTCATACTGAAGAGATAATAGTTTTGTTTTCCATGGCTTCAGAGAATAGGACTCAGAGCAATGATTTCAAACTATAGGAAAAGAGATTCCATTTGAACATTAGGAAGAACTTCCTGATGGTTAGAGCTGTTCGGCAGTGGAATAAGCTGCCAGGGAGGGTGGTGGAGTCTCCTTCTTTGGAGGCTTTTAAGCAGAGGCTGGATGACTGTCGGAAATATTGTGATGGGGTTCCTGCACGGCAGGGAGTTGTACTGGATGGCCCTTGAGGTCTCTTCCAACTCTATGATTCTATTATTCTATGAAAAGTGGGGTCTCAAACACTCTACTTTTCACTTATACCCCAAAATATACAATAACAGCCTCCTCAGACAAAGGAACCAACCAAACACCTTCTGGTTTGCAGTGTGTACTGAAAAGTTTATCTAAACAGGGATTGGGACTTCATAGCATTCAGGCCCAAACTTTAGGGTGTGTGTGCCACACTTGCACCCCAAAATAGGCACACCCACCCACTGGAACTGATATCAACTTCACTTCCACCGCTGAAAAAGTATGATCGCAGAGGGAAATATATGTAAAATGTAACATATTGCTCCTTCTTTAATGAGAACACTTTCTATACTGCAGTGCATAATACTGAAGTTAGAAGGGTTTCCCCCCTTGCCTCAGATTTTGCTCCTTTCTCCCTTTGTTAGGTGCTTTCTCCCTCTCTCCTCCATTTTCTGCTCCCCAAAGACAGACATGTGGAGATGTAGCTCTACCTAAGCATAAAATGTATCTAACATTTTTTGTTTCCTTTACTCCAGAAGCATTCAGATTAGGGATGGGCACAAAACGGAATAATTGCATTTCGTTTCATTCCGTTTCCCCCCCCTGCATTTCCTTTCATTTCCTTTCATACAATTTCCCCCAAAATTTGTACAAAATGAATTTTTATGAAACAAAACATGGGGCGGCTGGAACGCCCCTTCCCGGGCAGCCCACTCCTGCTCCTGCTCCGGGGCCCCCTACTTACCCCTATTTCTGGGCTCTTGCGCTTGTGGGGGCCTTTGGTGGTGGTGGCATCAGAATCGGCGTGATGTACTGCCAGGCCACTCGCCCTCTCGGGCCAGCCAGGGGCCTTCAGCAGCCGCAGGATGGTCTACCTCTGGGCCTCTCAGCCTCTCCAGCCAGCCAGGGCATTCAGCGGCTGCAGGGCGGTCTACCACCAGGCTGCTGAGCTTCCCAAGCCAGCTAGGGCCTTCAGTGGCCGTGGGGCAATCTACTGCCAGCCGCTCAGCCTCTGAGGCCAGCTGGGGCATGCGGCGGCAGCAGTAGAGGAGGAGGAGGGGCGATGAAGGAGGAAGAGGAGGGGTGATGCAGCAGCAGCAATGAAGGAAGAGGAGGAGACAGAGGCCCAGGCTGGCCTGCTGGGCCCGCTCTCACCCTTTCTGGCCTGGCGGGGCGGTCTCAGCAGTGGCAGCGGCGGCGGGACACCAGCAGCAGGTAAGGCACCGGTTTACAAATGGAACAAAATGGTCCATTTCAACAAAACAAAACAAAAAACCAAAAACCAAACAAACACTCTACCATTTTGTTTTCTCTGTAACTAAATGCTGCTTCCTTGTTTCATTTCATTTCATTATGTAACGACACGACGAAACAGCATTTCGTTTTTCGTTTTGTGCCCATCCCTAATTCAGACTGACCATTTTTCTTTTCCCAAGGGAACAGGTGAGACTGGACAGATCTCAACCTCTCTCTGCTTTTATCTATACTAAAAAGGAAATAACTGTGTTCTAAATCCCCCCAAACAGAATATCCCAGATGCAACCACACTCCTCCGCCCGCATCTTAACATGTGACAAAGACGGATCTAAACAAACAAAAAACGACCTGCTTTGGTAGAAGTTGCCACACTGCACCAGCCCCCTTCTCTGAGATTCTAGTGGAGGCAGGGTCCCATGACAATAACTCTATGAGCTCCAGTTAAAGGTCTTGGCTAAGAATGGCTTTAATTAGTGGTTACAGCATAGCTTCCCCTGGCCTTTTCCCCATGCAGTTTCATAGGGTCCGAATATAGCCTCGAGTCCCTTGGGCACCACTTGCCAACTTGGGCCCCCCGTTAATTTTACTGGCATTTGCTGAAGGGAAGTTTGGGTCCAGGACACACCTATCTTCACTTGCCTCTCCAGGGCCACAGTGGTGTCCTGGCAAGTGCAGCTATGCCCGAGCATATGGCTGGATTTTCCGACATCACACTCCTGTCCGGAGCAAACAAATAGGACAAGAAGAGACTGCTTATCCTCTTCTCTCTTTGGCATCTCTCCAGACATCTTCTTTTTCATGAATGAATGTTGGCCCTATGCCAGTGTTGGAGAACCTTTTAGAGACCAAGTGCCCAAATTGTGATTCAAAACCCACTAATTTTTCACAAAGTGCTCATACAGCAATTTAACCTGAATACAGGTGGCTGTGAATTGGTGATGTCGGGTGCTCACAGAAAGGGCTCCGAGTGCCACCTTAGGCACCCGTACCATAGGTTCGCCCACACTGCCCTATGCCTTCCAATTCCTGCACTTTTATTGTCCTCAAGCCCTCTTTATCACCTGGTTCTCATCAGGGAATCTCACCATTCCTTCCCCCCCTGTGCGGACTCTATCCTACTATTTTGAAAATTTAGCCTCCTCTTAGCATTCTGATGGGGCCAGATGGCATGCTAGGAAGAATAAATGCTTTAGAATCAATATCTATCTTTTATCCCACATCTCTCAATTTTCCTCCTGGAAGGGCATGGATACTATTGGTACCATCAACAGGTTAACGGGCATTTAGAGTCATAGCAGATGAATCCTTTCCCTCAGGATGGCTGTGTACAGTAAGGAGACAACCTAATCCCCTATTGTAAGGGGTGGGTTAAGGACAGCCCACCAAATGTTTTTTGGGACTGCACCTCAGCACCTTTCACTTCTGAATGTGCTGCCCAGGGCTGGGGGAAACTGTAGTTCACTGAAATGAGTTTTCAGTCCCAGTAGGGATGCCATATTGTCCTGAGAACCATGTATTGCCAGGATGGCAGGCATGTCCCCAGTGCCCAGTTAAAGATCATGAACCGAGGCAGATCTGTAGTTTTGATTCAAAATAAAAAGTGCCTAGTCCGTAAGGATGTAAAGGTAGGAGCCAAAATAGGAAGCTGTGTTCTATCCATTTGTTTGTGAGGAGCTAACCTGCCACTGCTTTTCAGGGCATGGAACCCAGAAGTAAGTTACAACTACAGTTGGCCCACCAATTCAAGGGAACTTATGAATGAGTTGGCTCACCAAATCCCAGTATTGTTTTAGCCTATGGGTGAAATCATCAACAGTTTGAGTGACATTTGTTAAAGCACTTCAAGAGGAGTGATTATAGCAGAGCATCATGACAGTTATGCATGCACTAGTAATATTCCCATATTGATTACTGCAATGCGCTCTACGTGGGGCAGCCTTTGAAGACGGTTCGGCGATTGCAACTGGTTCAGAATTGTGCGGCGCGGCTGGTAAGCGGTGGGGCCGCCAGGGATCACATCACGCCGATTCTACGTAACCTACATTGGTTACCAGTTGCTGCCCGAGCCCAATTCAAAGTGCTTGTTCTGACATATAAAGCCCTAAATGGTTTAGGACCTAGATACCTGAAGGACTACCTCCTTCCATACAAACCTACCCGGCAATTAAGATCCAGCCGGGGGGGGGGCTCTTAAAAGAGCCATCCCTCAAGGAGGTGAAAGGGATAGCTTGTAGACATAGGGCCTTCTCAGCAGCTGCCCCCAAGTTATGGAATGCCCTCCTGAGAGAGATCCGCCCGACGCCAACATTGATGACATTTCGGCTCCAGGTAAAAACCTTCCTGTTCCAGAAGTATTTTAATTGACACAATATAGATTGTGGGCCCTCTGATGGAAATTTTAGTGTAATGATTTTAGTGTAAGGTTTTTATTATTGTTTAATTATTTATTGATATTTTATGTTTTAACTGTTTTAATTCTTTTGATTGTAAGCCACTCAGAGACCTTTGGGTAGTGGGCGGCATACAAGTTGTAAAAATAAATAAATAAAATAAAATTATATATGTGTTATAATCAAACACAGTACTGGCTCTGGTACTGTATGTGTCGGAGCTCTTGCAGTTCCTTACAAGGGCTTTTCTGCCATTGTAGTCAATTGAAAAGCCTGCCAGAGCCTCTCTGTCTTGCAGTCTATGCTGTAGCCACTTATTCAACAATAAGGTAAATTCCATGAACTCAGTAGAATGGGCATGTAGGTGATTGTGTGATTAAGTGACTTTTAAAAAACAAAAGATCTCTGTTGAAAATGGGAAACCTTTTCCAGAAGCAGTTGGACTTTGAATCATAAGTCTCAGACAGAAGGTATCATTTAATAATAATAATAATAATAATAATAATAATAATAATAATAATAATAATAATAATAATAATAATAATAATAATATCATCACACAGCAGACAAGATAACTACGCTGGATTTTGTATTACAAATCACTAGTCGAACGCTTCCCAAGCGTTTAGGACTATGTGATGTATCGGCGAATTATGCAAGCAGATCCCAGTAAGGTGGCTTTCTGCAGATGACTGATGGTGACTTTTTAAACTCCAATTTCTTCTAAATACTTGCTTAGCTCTTTAGGCAATGCACCCAGCGTGCCGATTACCACTGGGACCACCTGTACCGGTTTATGCTAGAGTCTCTGAAGTTCAAATTTCAGATAATGATACTGGGTAATTTTTTCACGTTGTTTCTCAGTGACTCTACTATCATCTGGTATAGCAACATGAATGATCTACACTTTTTTCTTTTCCACAATCACAATATACGGGGTATTATGCTCCAAAACCCTGTCTGTCTGTATTCGCAAGTCCCAAAGTAATTTTGCATGCTCATTTTCAACTACTTTTTCAGGTTTATGATCCCACCAGCTCTTTGCTACAGGCAGATGATAGTTCTGACACGAATTCCAGTGGACCATTTGAGCAACTACATTATAGCTGTTTGTAATCAATCTTAGCAATTTTCTTGCAACAACTCAATACAGTATATGGTCGATAGTTTCATCTGCCTCTTTACAGAGTCTACGTGTGGAGTTATTATTATTATTATTATTATTATTATTATTATTATTATTATTATTATTATTATTGTTGTTGTTGTTGTTGTTGTTGTTATTGTTATTATTATTATTATTATTATTATTATTATTATTATTATTATTATTATTATTATTATTATTTAATCACTGACAATAGCTCTTGGATTTGTAAAGAGGCTTTTCCTGCTTTTATCACAATATTTCTATACAGCAACTCAGAGAGTGTGATTGCACAACAATATAACCTTCCATTTACTCCACATTTAGCACAATCCAAATCAATTCAAAACTTCCAGGCTACATGATTTTATTGTCAGCTCGGGGTGGGGGCTTATACTTTTCTTTATTTTCAAACATCCATGGCACTGCTTCTCAATCAGTTTTTGGTTGCAGGTTGTGTTAATGAATGTGTCATTGTATTCTCTCTGTGGGGGTGTTTCCTGGGCGGACACTGTTGTTATATGTTTTAAGGTGGTATGGGATGCTGTCCTCATTGGGAAATCAAAAATTAAGCCTGCTGTCTGAACTGCTTCCCTTTTAATTTTTTTTAAATACTGTAAATTGTTTAGCACTGCATCATAAAGTGCTAGAGTCTTCTGGCTTGTTAGCAACATGTGGTTTGCCTTCCATCTGGTTACTTGAGCTTCTCCATAAAAACATAATGCTAGCAAATTTATTTTCCTTCTTTTTCTTTTTCCCTTTTCTTACATCTATATTCTTTGTGAACTTTTTATTTGGCTGTCTTTTTATTGTTTCATCTTCAAGCTTTGCCAGCCTATTGCACAGGAATGTCAGTAGTTACTTAGTAAATTGTCAAAAGAGATGAGTGGGAAGTTGAAATTGCAGAAAAATATATTATCTGCAAAACTAATGGAACACTATGCCATTTAGAATGGGGGGAGGATCAAAAAAAGAAACTCCCACTGCAAATGTCTTGAAAACATAAACTCTATACAAAACACTTATGGAGAAGGACAAAATGCAGGCAGGAAAACCCATGGGTGGATCAAAGTGCCAATTCAAGTCTATTTAATGCACAGTACATAATATGCAAATATTTTTGTTTCCAGATTTGGATTGAACAGAATATAAGCCTAGATCCCAAAATCCTGTTTGTGTGCCAACTACATGCAATTTAAGAATTCTGAAAAGGGTTTTGGTTTTAGTACATTTTGAGGTTTTCATTTTTTATATACATTAGGTACCACCAAACCTAAATTAGAGGTTGGAAGTAACTAGTTTCAAATAATCTAATTGTGTGTGTGAGAGGGTTACAGGTTTTAGATTTTTGGGCATTGAGTTACAGGAGGATCTGTCCTGGATTGTCAACACAAGGGGGCTTGCAAAGAAGGCTCAGCAGAGACTATTTTTCTTGAGAACCTTAAGGAAAAACCATCTTCCACAAAAGCTGCTGCTGGCCTTCTATCATTGTGCAATTGAGAGTGTGCTTACTTACGGGTTATGTGTGTGGTATGGAAGTTGTACCCACCAGGATAAGACAGTGTTGCACAGAATTATAAGAATTGCAGAGAATATTGTGGGCTGTTCAGTCCCCACCCTAGAACAAATGTATACTACCAGTGCCACTGTAAAGCATTAGATATATTAAGAGATCCATCACATCCTGGTCATCACCTCTTCGAGTTGCTGCCATCGGGACGGAGATATAGAGTACTCAGGGCAAAAACAAACCGTCTCAAAAATAGCTTCTTTTTTAGAGCAATATTGGCCTTAAATGGAAATCCTGGACTTTGAAGTCAGCTTATTTTATATGTCATATTTTAGTCATTTTATATGTCATATTATGTGTTGTACCTGTTTTTAAGTCTATGTGAAATGTTTTAAATGAGTTTTATATAGCAGCCACAAAATTTCGTTGTTCCTGAAAGGGGGCAATGACAATAAAGATTCCTATTTCCTATTCCTATTAATTAGTTTGTGGGAAAACGGGGATGTACTAAGTTAGCACAAGAGTGAAAAAAATGAAACAAATAATTACAAAGTTCCTTTTCTAATACAAGTAAGGAATAACTTCCATAAATTATCTTTAAAGAGGGCTGTAAGGCCTTTTAAAGTATTTTGATTAACATTCTCCAAGTTTAGTACTATTCCTTTATCAATGTTCAGAGAAAAGGGAGTTTTGTTGCTTTACAATTACTTATGTGGATGGAATAATGCTAATTGTAAAGACACCCTGCAACTACAAATGAATGAGTAGTGCAATTAGTTCCTTAAAAAAACAAACTTCAAAATCTGGATGTTGATTTTTGCCCCTGCACCTGTGAGATGTTGTCTTGATCAAGGGTTCTCAAACATGGGGCTCCCAGATGTTCTTCAACCAAAACTCCTAAAAGCCTTCACCACTAGCAGTGCTAGCCAGGATTTGTGGGAACTGTAGCCCAGGAACGACATGAAAGTGTTCTGTTTATATATACCACCCCATACCACTTCAAGTAGTCTTTGCGCGGTTTATAGTTTTTAATTACAGTATGCAGGCTACACATTGCCCCCCCCCCAGCAAGCTGGGTACTCATTTTACCAACCTCAGAAGGATGGAAGGCTGAGTCAGCCTTGAGCCTGCTACCTGGGACTGAACCCCAAGTTGTGAGAACAGTTTTAGCTGCAGTACAGGCATTTAACCACTGCACCACGAGGCTCATTACCACTCATTTTGAATTGCCCAAAATCATTACAGATCAAGAATACAAAGGGAAACAGCTGAAATAAGATTCATATGAATGATGGACACACACAAGAAGGGATTAAACATAAGACAGGGTTTCTTGAGTCATTATCAAATGTAATATTGCCACTTTTTCATGGACTCTAAGGGAAAAACTCTACATTGCCATTTTTTCATGGACTCTAAGGTAAAAATTCCCATTCTCTCTCTCCCTCACCCCCACCCCCGTCTCTTCCACACACACACTCACCTTCTTTGACCTGATCTGGTTTCTGTCTCTTGAGGAATTTACCTCTGAGCCATAATACCACACTTAGACAAATAAACAGATCCTGGCCTCAGAGCCATAAAACTATACAGCTCTATAGACCCTGGCCTAATCTTCTCACCATTTCTACTAATCAACTTTCCCTTCTCTTTTTCTCCCCTCCTTTCCCCCCTCCCCTATCCACCCCCCCAACTCTATATACTACAGCCAATGAATATCTGGTATGAAATGTATATCCCATCCCATATTATATTGCACACCTCATTCTGCTGCTATATGTCTGAAGAAATACACTGAATACTTTGTGGAAAAAGGAAAAAGTCATAGAAAATACAAATGGTGACTTGGCCCGTGTGGTATTTGTGTTCCATATCAGTGTTTTCAACTTTTTTTTCTGAAAAATTCTGGTATAGCCAACAGCAAATTCTGGTGTAACTTGGCCCAGGGTGTGCCGATGCATCCACCCCCTTCGACCCTTGTCATTCCATAAAAGCTGCCGGAGGGAGTATACAGACTCCTTCAGCGAGGGGGTTTTTCCCTCCCGCTTGAAGTAGACGGTTTTCTGAAAAAAAAGCATCGGACCAAGTGGCAAACTATCATCATTGCCAACGTCCCCTTTTCCGAGAGGGTTTTCGGATTCAGTCATTTCTGGAGGAAAGCGGTGCCTTGATTCATGCCAGTCCGGGTTCAGGCCTAGCCGAGGGGCCGAGACAGCTCTGGTTGCAAGACCTAATCCGGGAGGCCGACACTGTTTAAAACATACATAAGTCCAAGAGGACAATCAAAGAGAGGCTCTAAAGCGCTGGACTATATTTCCCCCAAATGAGGAAAATTCCCTCATGTTGTTGAGTAAGTGGCCTGTTTCCTATTTGGAGGCCTCCAGGGCAATTGCCCACATTGCCGAGTTCCCGCATCCACGACCCCGGATTTCGAGCCGCCCCCTTGCCAAATCATGGCTCATAAAAGCAAGTCTGGCCCAGGGCATCCACCCAAGTTATTGAACCCGAAATGAAATGGGGTTTTCTGCCTTCGCCACCGCCTCCTTCAGCGAGGATAGGTTTTTTCCCTACCCGCTTGAAGGAGATGGTGGGTCCAAGGTAAAGCACCATTCTGAGAAAAAAAAAAAGGGGCTTGTCTGCATCTTAGAATTTTTTGAAAAGGTCAACAAGTGGGGCAAACTATCATTTTCGCTTTTGACAACGTCCCCTTCATGCTGGCAAGGTCAGGGCAGGTCCTCTTATGGATTGAGGGTGAGTCGCGATTCGGAAATTTTCACAATGGAGAGAAGTGAAAAGCGGTGTGCCCCATTTCTGGAGGTTCATAAATGACAGCAGGGTAAACAGTGAGGTGGCCAAGATTCATGACACAAAACTTTTCCGTGTGGTAAAAACCCAGATTGGTTAACGAAATGTAAAGTAATGCATATTGGGGGCTCTGAGTTAACCGTGACGGATCAGGAAAGAGATCTTGGTGTGTTGGTGGACAGCTCCATCGTGTCTCCCCAAGGGGCTGAGACAGCTCTGGTCGCCCCTGCAAGATGACCTAATCCTAAAAATGATTACTGGGCTGGGGCACCTCCCTTATGAAGAAAGGCTAAAACATTTGGGCCTCTTTAGTCTGGAAAAAAACGGCGATTGAGGGGGGATATGATTGAGACATACAAAATAATGCAGGGTGAGGCCGACAGGGGTTGCTCTACCCTGTTGGTTCTCCTCTTTTCCCTTTGTACCAGAACTAGGGGACATACACTCAAATTGAGGGCTGGGAGAGTAAGAACTGACAAAAGAAAATATTTTTTCGACCCACCGTCGACCACAATGTGGTGATGGCCTGACTGGATGGATTCCGGTCCATTTACAAACCATGATGGAGATGTGCAGGGTTTAAACCAGGGTATCAAGGGCCATGATGCAGGGAGAGGAGACAGATATCTAGTCTCATGCGCTCCCAAACACATCTGGTGTGGCCGTTGGTCGCAGTTGGTTCTCCTGGATTTGTCAGCAGCCTTCGATACCGTGGTATCCTACTGGGTCGGCTTTCCTGAGTATCGGAGGCATGGTGCAGTTGGCTCCTGTCATGGAGGGTCGGCTCCAGTATGTCAGCATGGTGGAGTTACTCCCTTGTGGGGTTCTGCAGGGCTCATCTCTCTCCCCCATGCTGTTCAACATCTATGTAAGATCGCTGGCTGGGGTCATTCGGAGATTTGGAGTCTGCTGTCACCAGTACGCTGATGACACGCAGCTCTATCTCTCCTTTTCCACCACTGCAGTGGAAGCTGTCCGGACTCTCGACCGGTGCCTGGAGGCGGTCATGGCTTGGACCAGGGCCAACAGGCTCAAACTCAATCCCAAGAAGACCAAGGTGATGTTCTTCGGAAGTTCTCCGTCTGGATATGGAGGCCCTCTCCCCAGCTTGGAGGGTGTTTCCCTCCAGCCGGTGGACAGGGTTCGGAATCTGGGCGTGGTTCTGGATCCGGCACTATCCTTGGATGCCCGGGTGGCTGCCCTGACCCGGACCACGTTTTATCACCTATGCCAAATTGCCCAGATCCGCCCGTACCTAGACGGCAACTCCCTGAGAACAGTGGTGCAAGCGCTGGTGATCTCGAGGTTAGACTACTGCAACGCCCTCTACATGGGGTTGCCCTTGACTCTCCTCCGGCGTCTGTAGCGGGTACAAAATGCAGCGTCCAGACTGGTGGTGGGTGCGCATCGTTATGACCGCATAACCCCAGTCTTGGCCCATCTGCATTGGCTGCCCGTTGCGTCCCGGATCAGATTCAAGGTCTTGGTTTTAGTTTATAAAACCCTCCATGGCTTGGGCCTGGACTACCTGGCAGAGCAGATCGCCCAGCGATCAACTTCAGCCCGACCAGTTCGGCAGTCACGAGCGCACTCACTTCGGGTTGCCACCCCCTGAGAGGCCCGAAGAACTTCTACCCGCAATTGGGCCTTCTCGGTGGCAGCCCCTTCACTGTGGAACAGCCTCCCCAGCGAAGTGCGCTCTGCAGAGTCCCTGCTGGCCTTTCGCAGAGCCTTGAAAACCATCTTGTTCTGCGAGGCCTTTGGTGGCCAAGTTTAATTGCTCCCCCCCCCCGCCATTTGCTGCTAGTTAGCTTAATCAATGTGATGTTCTTTTTTTCACCGAGCTACATATGTTTTTTGATAAGGGTGCAAACGTTTTTATCTTATTGTTGTTGTATCTGTTCATTTGTTCGTGTGTTCTGTATATTTCGCTGATCTGATCAGGTTTTTGTAAGCCGCCCAGAGTTCCCTAGGGAAGATGGGCAGGGTATAAATTCAATAATAAATAAATAAATAAATAAATAAATAAATAAATAAATAAATTAAATTTATTTTGGGACTTCTATACCTGAAGGAACTCTGGCCGGTTCACAGGAACAGATTAAATACAATTAATTCAACAACAACAAAACTAACAGTTACAATTAAAAACAATTTAAAATAAACAACCCAAGCATAACTCCAAGCTCGCTGGGAATATTAGCATCAGATGGCGGGGAAAAAAAACAAAAAAAACCAGACTGACTGAACTAAACTAAACTAGGTCACCGAAGGCCTCGCGGAAGAGCAGGGTCTTTAATGCCCTCCAGAAGGCCGGCAGGGACTCTGCAAGGCGCACTTCGCTTGGGAGATGGTTCCAAAGAGTTGGGCCTGCCACAGAGGTTTTCCGGGCCTCTCTGGGCGTGGCCACCTGAAGCGAGTGTGCCTGCAACATCCTTGTTGGACGGGCTGAAGTTGACCGCTGGGTGATCTGCTCTGTCAGGTAGTCTGGTCCCAGGCCATGGAGGGTTTTATAAACTAAAACCAGGACCTTGAATCTAATCCGGGATGCAACGGGGAGCCAATGCAGACGAGCCAAGACTGGGGTGATGTGGTCGTAGCGACACACACCCGCCACCAGTCTGGCCGCCGCATTTTGCACCCGCTGCAGTCGCCGGAGGAGAGTCAAGGGCAGCCCCATGTAGAGAGCGTTGCAATAATCTATCCTCGAGATCACCAGTGCTTACACGACAGTCCTCAGGGAGTCCCCGTCCAGGTATGAGTGGATCTGGGCGATTTGGCAAAGGTGGAAAAAAGCGGTTCTGGACACGGCTGCCACCTCGGCCTCCATGGTGAGAGCCGGGTCCAGGACCATGCCCAGATTCCGAACTCTGTCTGCCTTTTTGATAATCCCTAGCAAGGGAAGGACCGGGTCCAGCTGAATGCTGTGCCCCCGATCCCCACCCCGGAAAGTCGGTCCAGCAGGATACCGTGGTCGACGGTATCACAGGCCTCTGACAAATCCAGGAGGACCAACAGGGTAGAGCAACCCCTGTCAGCCCTCCGGAGGAGGTCATCTTGCAGTGCAATCAAGACTGTGTCAGCCCCCCCGATATGGCCTGAACCCGGACTGGAATGGGCCAAGGACTTGTTCTTCCTCCAGGAACGACTAGATATGGACGGCGGTCACCCTCTCAATGACCTTGCCCAGGAAGGGGACGTTGGCAATCTGATGGTAGTTGGCCAATTCGTCCGACGCCTAGGCAGATTTCTTTAGGGTGGGCTTCACTACCGTCTCCTTCAGGCGAGAGGGAAAGACCCCCTCCCTGAAGGAGGCAGTGGAAATAATGGAAGCCCACTCAGTCATACTCCCTCCCGCAGATTTAATAAGCCATGCAGGGCAAGGGTCGAAGGGGGAGGCCGCCGGCCTGCAATAAGCCAGGGCCCTGGAGGCCTCAATACTATTATTACAGCAGAGAAGTCATTAATTATAACTTTTTGTGAATTAGGACATTTAAACTTGCTTTTTAAAAATTCTAATCTAAATTTAGTCGGAGTCGGAGTCGGAGTCGGTGCATTGTTTGCCGACTCCGACTCCGAGTACCCAAAATTTCCTCTGACTCCGACTCCACAGCCCTGGTGGAAACTGATGGGGGAAGTGGAACTGGTAAAGGTAGAAAAGTAAAGGTCCCCCTGCGCATGTGTGCTAGTCATGTCCGACTCTAGGGGTGGCGCTCATCTCTGTTTCCAAGCCAAAGACCCAGTGTTGTGCAACTCCTTAGCCATGTGGCCGGCATGGCTCAACCACTTCTGCACACAGAACCCTCTTACTTCCCTGATTTTTACAGTGGTACCTATTTATCTACTTGCATTTACATGCTTGTGAACTGCTAGGTTGCCAGAAGCAGGGGTTAACAGTGGAAGCTCACTCTGCTGTGTGGCACCCGGGATTCTTACCAGCAAGCTGTCGACTTTTCAGAAGATATTTCAGCGCTATAGCCTGCTAAGCCACCACGTCCCCCTGGAACTGGTAAAGCCACTCCTTAAATATCTCACTGACCATGAAAGTCCTATCAGGGTCTCTATAAATCAGGCCTGCCCAACAGGCAGACCGCGGGCCACTGGTAGCCCGCGAAGGGTTCAAAAGTAGCCCGCCGACCATCAATTAAAAAGTGAGGGGATAAGTTCTCCACCCTTCCCTCCCTCATCCCAAGGACCACCACCATTTCCCCAGCAAAGTTCTGGGTCTGCCAGGCCACTGTCTCAGCTGACCGTCGCAGTTCAAGGGCCATGGCACAATGAAATTTGTTCCCGCTGCTCTACTTACAAAAGTTTTTACTTATGAACTGCTCGGAATGGATAAAATTCATAAGTGGAGGTTTTAGTGTATTAGCCCTCAGGCACTTTGGGCTGGAAAAAGTAGACCTTGGCCTGTTCAAAGTTGAACAGCCCTGCTATAAATCATGTCCGATTTGGTAACGCATAACAACAACAGTTCCAGTGGGTCCCAACCATTGCCATCATACTGTCTGTGGAGTCCAGAAGCTGCAGGCCAACCCACCTACAGGGTGCCAGGTTGGAGAATGTAGCCGGAGCCCTACACGTACACAATGCTGGAACATAAAATGCTTGCTAGCTGCATGAGGCAAGGATCTGAATCATTCTGAGCCATGCTTTGGGGCAGCATGGGTGTTTTATTTAGCAATAAATCAATGTCCATCACCCTGTTGACATTTTATTCTACTTCAGTGAAATTTGGTAAATTGTGGCCTCAAATTGTGGCCAAGGAATAAGTTGCTGACCAAGTGCCTCATCATCCACCCGGTGGTCGGCAGGCTCATGACGACCACTTTCTTATTTAGTTGCAGTTGGCCACCATGGCTGCACAACTTCCTTATTCCAAAAGAAAATCCCATGAGGATTCTGGACTACGGTGTTTAACTGTTAAGAGTTGCCAATTTGGGCTTGCCAAGGCATGCCTGAAAAAACAGGAGTCCTGATCTTATTATCCATGTTTTAAACAGGCTTTTCAAATTATTATTTAAGAAATCAAGGAAAGAAGAAAGCAACCCAATCCATTCTGCAAGGAACTTGTGTTCAAGGGCTCTTCATACAAAAGGAACACTTGACAGAGCAACAACCAGCAGCCAAGGCTAGCAACACAGAGTTATGTCAGAAGGCTGAATTGGCAGTAAAATGTTATCTTCTGATCCCGATGAATGCTTTCACGTTTAAGAACATAAGAACAGCCTTGCTGGAACAGGCCACAGCCCATCCAGTCCAGCATTCTGTCTCACACAGCGGCTCACCCTTTGCTTCAAGGTACTGTATTCCCAAGCAGATGTCTTCACCTGCTTATGATTCCCTGCAAATGGCATTGAGAGATATCCTGCCTATCTCTCCAACCCAGATGTTGTCCTTAGGCATCCATAATGATAGCAATTAATATGCTTGTTCTCCATGAACTTGTCTAATCCTTTCTTAAAGCTGTCAAGGCCGACAGCTACTACCACTTCTTCTGGCAGGGAATTCTATAGATCCTCTAGGTGAAAAAGTACTTCCTCTTATTTGTTTGAGATAAAACACATTTACAAAAGTGTTTTATTTTTGTATCATCTGCAACAATGACAGCCTTGTTGTGTAGGCTTGTAAAGACTGGAACCATACACTAGACTGTTTGCATCTTTTGGACGAGTCCTTGCGTGCTCAGCAGGTACCAGGTTTTGCACAGAGAATATTTTTGTGCAAATTGCAGAAAACTCAAGGAAAGTAGATACTTGTTATAGCTTCCTGCTGGAAGCAAAAATTTCACAGAGATTAAGAAACTCAACAAAATGAGTGATCTAGAACATGCAACCTGTTCTAGATCACCCAATGGGAGGTGAGTGCCAAAAACATTTGCTCACCTCCTTTTTGAAGTACTCGATCAAATTTTTTTTCATATCTCTACTCAGACTCCTGAGCATTTTTCCATTTGGCTGAAAGCAGTGTTTCCAAATTAATATGCTTGGGATATCAATGATAGTGTGGTATAGTGGTGGGAACAGTAAACTGAGCTTTGAGAGATGCAGGTTCTAGGAGCCCCACTAAACCATGGAGCTCAGTCTCACTCACGTCATAGGACTGTTGTCAGGATAAAATGGGGAGATAAAAAGTCATATACTGTATGCCGATCTGAGGACACTGGAGGAAGGACAGGATGCCAATATAACTAATAAACAGATAAATGTATGATTCCGCATTCTAAAGTAACATGCAGTATGTTGTACCCAATATCTCTGGTTTACTTGCTGCAAATATGCATGCATGATTACCTGCAGCACCAAGAACAAAAAATAACAATAAATAAAAATAAATAAAATCATCATTCCCTTATGTTATTTGGCATCACAGTATTCAGCCAGGTTCCTTCTTACTTCCACAGTTGGATATCAGTTGTAGCACCATTGCTTCATAGTAACTACATTTTAATGTCTACATGCACTGTGCTAGGTAGAAGACGGGAGTCTTGGAAAAGGAAGCGAGTAAACATTGATCACATGCAGAAAGCAAAGCAGCTGCCAAATCATACACTAAACAGACCATCGACAGCATTGCTCCTTTGTATGCTATAGACTTTTCAAAATGGTGGCTCAGCTTGGCTTGTGGATCCAGATGGGGGAATCAGTGCCATGCTGGAGGGGCCATCCCTTGACATTTTGGTGCCTGAAGGGAAGAACAAAACACAGCCCCCTCCCATTCCACGTATGAAAATGGATTGGCCGCTGAAATTTCCTTCACACTTGGACATGAGAGAGCATCCACCAACACCCCTGCAGGTAGCAGACTAGCTAAAGGCTAGAGGACAAAGCTCAGTTTTCAGCTTCTACCATGGAAGGACCATCCCTGTGTGCTTCTTTCTCTGTGTTTTGTTGCTGTGTATGACACAGCTGCATACATAGGAATAGGATAGGAATAGGAATCTTTATTCTCATTGCCCCCTTGCAGGAACAACGAAATTTCATGGTTGCTATATTCAACTCATATAAAACATTCCAATAGATTTAAAGACAGCTACAACACATAAAATATAATATATAAAATAAGCTGACATTATTTTATGTATATTTTTAACTCCCCAAAGGCCTGGGTTCCATTTTGCTTTCTGCAGAAGTAAACTACTTTTGCCGCTTGGCAGAGAGACAACAGAACGGCATGGCCTGTCGGTCTCCTTAACTGAAAATTGAAATGCCAGCGAATAATAGCCAAAACTGTCAGTTTCCCCTACTATTTCTTACCCTTCTAAAGCAAACAGAACTAGGAAGTGATCCCCATGTGTTTATTACGCCAGCTGGACAAGATAAGCCGCTTCCTTAATGCCATGGAAACCCATTTTGACGTCAAAAGCCTAAACCTCCAACCTTGAAAACCTGCCACCAAGTATTTCTAAGGGGTCAAACAATTTGAAAGCAGAAGTGCAGCATTAATTATTGGACTCGGCAGATGATAACATATATGGAAGTCACATGATTTTTGAAAAGTTTATTCTGTTGTCTAATAGAGGAGAAAGATTTTCCTAGTTATGTACAGTTGCCTATTAGACACAATATAACCAAGCTAGGGTTAGAGATTTTTAAAGTACACAGACATCCTGCTTAAATATCTCTCACCGAAACAAATCACATTTAAATGCTTGATTTGAACTGGATAGTACAGTACAGTATATCCCTATATTATCTGTGAATTTGCAAATACATTGCCGAGTGTGATATTCATTTGTCACTTTAAATTGAGACAGGCAAAACTGGAGCAGAATGTCTATGTGTATATAAATGCCATATGTACACAAAACTGGGGCTAATTGTGCAGATGGATCTTGCCTGCCCCCCCATTTTTCATTTACCGTAATTAATACTGGGTAGTACAGTGAGGCCAACTTAAAAACAAATACAGTAACAGAAAGATTTGTTTTAAATTATTGCTGCTGCTGCTGCTGTTCTACTTTGATTTACTACATATTGCATTTTGTCTTGTAAAGTTTGGTGTCAAACCAGAGTGACACTCAGCTCCTATACAGAAGTTGGAAGCCTATTTTTCTTTCCATAATGTAGAGATTCTGTGCCGAATCCTGTTGGGGCAATTAGATTTGCAAATTAAGACTGATCCCATGGTGTGCTGAAATGTAAGATATCAAGATGGGTGAAAGCACACACTATGATAAATTGATGTCTCTCAACATGCAAGACGTCCGTGCTGCTGACAACATGATAACTGTACAGTATCATCATATTTAATCCTTGGTTTCCAATGTTATGATGATGGTCCAACCTAGAGCTTTCCTGGTTGGATGTTTAGCAATACCACAGACGAATGCTGTTGACATTCCTTCATCTTTGTTTCATCATAACCAAAGAAGACTGAACACCACCTTGACCATATATGTCACAGGAATAAAGATGTGAAGGCCTGGAAAAAAAAGTGGAAAAATTCAGAAAAACCTGTCCCCCCCCCCGTTTTTTCCTGAAGTCTTTTTTGTTTCTGAAAAATTGGAAAAACTTAAAATAGAAAAAAATGGTTATGGAATGTTTTATTTTAACACGATGAATAAAATATGCTAAGACAGGGTGTCCAAATATTTTCCAAATAATTTCTAAAAAATATGAATAGTACCAGATTATTCAAATTTCTGTGCACTGAGGACAAGCAAGTCCTGGGTTAAAAAAACAGAACTCTCCAGTGCAAGAACAAGATGCATTTCTTCCTTTAGAAGGTGTTGCTATCGTCACAAGAAAAATGATTCTGATTAAATTTCATGCCTGTTCACTGAAGCTTAGTCCCACTCCCTTCTATACATTTTCCCACTCTTCAATTCTTTTTATGAGAATGAGATTTTTATTTTATTTTTATTTCATGCTGTTGAGAGGAAATATGAATACTGGTTAATTCTCGGTTTTTAAACATTGTTTTGTAGAGGTTTTTTTGTTCCACATAAACTAGTAAACTGTTCAGGAGATTCTTACTCCATTTGTTACAATTACAAATAAATATTATTTAAAAAGTAAATTGTGTTTATCATAATTGTTTGGATACACTATATTTTAATATGCTAGTTGTGATCATTTTATGCCAAGTCACATTTTCCATAATCATATTTTATGTTCCTAAATAACAGGATGACTTTCAAGCTGTAAAAGGGGGTGGGGGGAGTACTAATGTAGATTTATTTCAATTTTTCCAAAAATTTTTATCTCCCCCCCCAAAACAAACAAAGAAACAAACAAACAAAACACACTGGTGTTGTTTTTTCCAAGCTTCAAAATTTCCAGACATTTTAGACAGGAACATAGAAAGGTTTGTTCTAACCAGAAACACCTCTCAAGAATGTCAATTCCCAGAAAACTACTTATTGTAACAATGTTTCCTATGAGGTTCAAAGTCAATTGATACACAGTTCAGATGCAGAACCCGCGACCGCGCAGCACAATAAAGAAACCGGTAAATAAGCCATTTGAAAGAAACAGCAATTCAAACCATGTAAAAATACCTAAGAAGCTTTATGTTCTAAAGGCAGATGGATGATAAATCATGCCAAACTCTGCTACTTAGGAAGGAATAATCAACCAATCAGTTTGTCAATCAATCCGTCAGTCTTTCAATCAATCAATCAATCAATTAGTATGTCCCTTACAATCAAGGTACAGAGCCCAAGGGCAGCTGATCAGAACTAACCTACAGTGACCCTAACAGGGCTTTCAAGGTAGGTGAGATATTTAAGAAGTACTTTTGCCAGTTCCATTCCTCTGGTGAATTTTCATGACTAAATGGAGGTTTGAATCTTTCTCTCCAGAGCCCGAGTCTGTCACTCTGTTCATCACACCTGACAGTATACATACAAATATGTTAAATAAAACTTTCATTTCTATGCCATGTTAAAACACAGTTATTCACCAAGGCCTTTGGGGATCGAGGATCTTAGCTAATTAAGTTTATTTATGTTTCTTGATTTTAATATTTAATGCAGATTTTACTGTTTTTTGTCTTTTAAAAATACTGAATGGTTTTGTGTTGTATCTTTGTGCACTCCTCCTTGAGACGATAGGATCTAGAGCTGAATGCAAATAATTTAAATAAAATAAATACAGTAAAGAATAAATAACCATTTGCTACCCTGCCATGGTATCCTCCACCAGCTGTCTGAGGCACACACTTCATTCAACCTAGCACTAAGGCTGACCATGCATTCTGCTCAGGACTGGGATGGAGGATGATAACGCATAACTGGACCATCCATTCTCAAGTGATTTTGCTATGGTTACTTCACAATGAGCGGTTCAACGACTAGATTTATTTTTCACTTTTATCTCAGGGAATGCGAGATATGTAGTCTTTCCAGGAGGTTGCTCAAAGTGTATGCCTGGCTACACTTTGGGCAAGGTGGCTTTTGCATGCACGCACCATCAAGGTTGAGTGAGGCAACCCATTTACAACTTCACAGGGCAGATCAATTATCAGTTGAATAGTGTAGTTCAACTACAGTGGTACCTCTACTTATGAGTTTAATCTGTTCCAAATGCATGCTCTTAAGTCGAACAACTCTTAAATAGAGCAGCCCTATCTAAAAAATAGAAAAAATAAAATAAAAAATGTAAGTAGAACATAAGAACATAAGAAGAGCCATGCTGGATCAGGCCAAAGGCCCATCTAGTCCAGCTTCCTGTATTTCACAGTGGCCCCACCAGATGCGCTTGGGAGCGCATGAGACTAGATATCTGTCTCCTGATACCACTCCCCTGCATCTGGCCCTTGAAGTACCCTGGTCTTAAGCCTGGAGATTACACATCTCCATCATGGTTTGTAACCTGTGATGGACTTTTCCTCCAGGAATCTGTCCAATCCCCTTTTGAAGGCATCCAGGCCAGATGCCATCACCACATCCTGTGGCAGGGAGTTCCACAGACTAACAACACGCTGGGTGAAATAATATTTTCTTTTGTCTGTTCTTACTCTCCCAGCCCTCAATTTGAGTGTATGTCCCCTAGTTCTGGTATTTTGTGAGAGGGAGAAGAGCTTCCCTCTATCCACTTTACTCCTGCCCTGCATTATTTTGTACGTCTCAATCATATCCCCCCTCAGGCACCTTTTTTCCAGACTAAAGAGCCCCAAATGTTTTAGCCTTTCCTCATAAGGGAGGTGCCCCAGCCCAGTAATTTTAGTCGCTCTCTTCTACACCTTTTCCATTTCCACTATGTCTTTCTTGAGATGCGGTGACCAGAATTGTACACAATACTCCAGGTGCGGCCTTACTATTGTTTTGTATAATGGCATTATAATGTTGGCTGTTTTATTTTCAATCCCTTTTGATAATCCCTAGCATGGACTTGGCCTTCTTCACCGCTGCCACACATTGGGGAGACACCTTCATGGAGCTGTCCACCAACACACCAAGATCTCTTTCCTGATCTGTCACGGATAACTCAGAGCCCATGAGTTGATAGATAAAGTTTTGATTTTTTGCCCCAGTATGCATTACTATACATTTGGCTACATTAAAACGCATTTGCCATTTTGTAGCCCATTGCCCCAGTTTGGAGAGATCCTTCTGGAGCTCTTCACAATCCTCTCTGGTTTTTACCACACGGAAAAGTTTTGTGTCATCTGCAAATTTGGCCACCTCACTGCTTATCCCTGTCTCCAGGTCATTTATGAACAGATTGAAAAGCACCGGTCCCAGGACAGATCCCTGGGGCACACCGCTTTTCACCTCTCTCCATTGTGAAAGCTTCCCATTGACACCTACTCTTTGTTTCCTGGATTTCATCCAGATCTCAATCCGTAAGAAGATCTGCCCTCTTATCCCCTGACTGTGCAATTTTCTCAGCAGCCTTTGGTGAGGGCCTGTGTCAAAAGCCTTTTGAAAATCCAGATAGACTATATCCACCGGTTCACCCAAATCTACGTGCCTGTTGACCTTTTCAAAAAATTCTAAAAGATTTGACAGACAAGACTTACCCTTGCAGAAGCCATGCTGATTTTCTCTCAGCAAGGTTTGTTCTTCTATGTGTTTTAAGATTTTCTCTCGGATGAGGCTTTCCACCATCTTCCCTGGGACAGATGTAAGGCTAACTGGCCTGTAGTTTCCCGGGTCCCCCCTCCTTCCTTTTTTAAATATTGGTGTGACATCTGCTATTCTCCAGTCCCCCGGCACTGTGGCCGTTTTAAGAGACAAGTTGCATATTACCGTTAAGAGATCTGCAATTTCATTTCTCAGTTCCCTAATAACCCTTGGGTGGATGCCATCTGGGCCCGGTGACTTGTTAATCTTCATTTTATCAATTAGTCCTAAAACATCCTCTCTTTTAACCTGTAATTGATTTAATTCTTTAGTCAAGAGGGGCCGTTCAGGCAGCTGAATCTGCTCAAGGTTTTCTGTCGTGAAGACAGATGCAAATAACTCATTTAATTTCTCTGCAATTTCCAAGTCCTCCTTAATCTCCCCCTTTCCTCCCTCACCATCCAGAGGGCAACTGGTTCTCAGGCAGGTTTTCTACTTCTAACATATTTAAATAAGCTTTTATTATTACCCTTTATATTGCTAGCCATGCGTTCCTCAAAATCTTTCTTTGCCTCTCTTATCATCTTCTTACATTTCTTTTGCCAGAGTTTGTGTTCCTTTTTATTTTCCTCATTTGGGGAGGATTTCCATTTACAGAAAGACCTCTCCTTGCGCTTTAGAGCCTCTCTAACTCCACTTGTTAACCATGCCGGTGCCCTCTTGGACTTAAATGAGCTCTTCTTTTGTGATATACACTTGTGCTGGGCCTCTGTTACCGTTGTTTTAAACAGGTTCCATGCACTCTGAAGAGATTGGATTCTTCCAACCTTCCCCTTCAATTTCTTTCTAACTAGTTTCCCCTTCAATTTCTTTCTAACTAGTTTGCCCTTCGAAAATCAAGGGTTTTTATGTCTGATTTGCTTGACACTCTTCCTCCAACATGCATGGCAAAGGAGATTGCAGCATGGTCACTGTTCCCCAGAGGCTCAGTGACATTCACATCCCTGACCAGGTCCTGAGTATCACACAGTATACTCAGTAGAGCAGACCACATCTAAAAATTGTAAGGCAGCAATTAAAATGGCAACAGGTTTTTCGCTCTTAAGTCGAGTCACTTGTAAGTAGAGGTACCACTGCATATATGTTGTGATACAACAATACCAGTTTATAAACACCGTGGTTTATGAAACTGCCAAATCAAAGTTGAAGTTCACGAGTTGAAGTTCAAGATTAAATCGGTTTCCTGGTTCAGATATCACAGGAAGCTGTGGTTTAAAGCAATCATGATTACAGAAGTTCTGTCCTGGAACTGGCATGTAAGAGAAGGGGCACAAAGATTATCCCTGGTTTAACAAACTATGTCATTTTCAGCTGGGGTCACAAAATGGACAAGTGAGGTTTTATTTGTGCTATGGGACCGGCATGGAGCAGCCTCCTTCACTGGATTTGTGGAAACTTTTAAGGAGGGTGTACGTGCATAATGATGTACTAGATAAATTTGGGCATGTGGGAAGTGCCACAATACAAGGATGTTCCCTCTTTTGACATTAAAATAATAAACTAGGATCCTTTGGGGGCAAGGACGCCTTTGTACCCCCACATATGCATTTCATCTTTATTCAGTTTGTTCTATGTGTTACTTATACACAGACATTCCAGAGGCATCAAATATTGTCCAGTACTTTGTTTACTGGCTGAAATGTACAGCTACAACATATACAATTTCTGGAGTAAAGTCCACATTGGATGCAGTTTTGTTTATCTACAAAATAGATTATGGAGGGTGGGGCAATGGCTAAAAATGTAACTATATCATGCTATGTATACTATACTTGCTAAACATGGGTGTGTTATTTTTGAAAAGGGGCCATGCTTTAAATAGTCACACACCCAAATTACTACCTGGAGATCAATTCTGCCATATGCCTTTTGTTTAACCTCTCCAGGGGTGGGTAATATTAGGAGATAGTTTGAAATGTATGTATGTACTGTATTTTTCCATGTGTATGACACTATTTTTTTCTAAAATCATGGCACTAAAAATTAAAGGGCATCATATACACAGAAGTAAGCCTTTCCCGAGGGGTGGGGGTGGGTGGAGGAGAACCCAAACTGATCGTGCTACTTCCCTTCTTTTTTGGCAGTCCTTGTTTACTCTCCATTTCCTGAAGACTCCTCTGTGCTTTGTTTTTTGCAAGGACCAGCACCTTCTTTACGGGGGGGGGGCTTGGGGTGGAGTAACTCATTAAGAAGTGCATTTCTATGCTGAAAAGAAGGATCTCATCCCTGCAACAACTAAGCAGAGAGGAGGGCAATCAAGCACTGTCAGACAGAAAGTGAAACAGCGAGGTCAGTTGGGATTCTCCTCCAGTTCACCCCTCACTGTTTACCACACACTGCCATTTCCTTTCCTTCCCCGTAGTGCTTGATTGCCCTCCCATCTGCTTTGTTTTTGCAGGATCAGACCCTTCTTTTCAGCCTGAAAGACACTTCTTAATGGGCTGCTCCACCCCCAAGCCTTTCCCCTGCTGAAAAGAAGGGTCCGTTCCTGCAAGAACAAAGCAGAGAGGAGTCTTCAGAACACAGAAAGGAAAGGAAACAGGGTGGGGTAGGGTGGAGGAGAACTCAAAGAGGATATATTAATTTTATTAATTAGGGGTCTTAAAGTGGGTCATCTAATATATGGTACCATCTTATAGACGGATACTGTATGTATGTATGTATGTATGTATGTATGTATGTATGTATGTATGTATGTATGTATGTATGTATGTATGTATGTATGTATGTATGATCCAGCAGCAGCTCCAAGAAGGTTCAGATGAAACAGGAAACCCTGCAAAACTGACATCTTTCCATAATAACATTGTCAGACAGGGGTTGTTCTACATAGGAGGTTAATGGAAAGCACCAATTGGTTTAAAATAATCCTTTACCAAGGACAATGTTGCTTGTGGGAATTTCATTCACCCATATTTCTAAACCCCAAAAGTGGCCCCTGCACAAGGAAGCTGCGATGCCCGGATTCCCAGAAGTCCTAGGGCCAGTAAGGAACCGATGTGCTGAGCTAAGCTCAAGGAGGCAGCAAAACAGGATGGCAAGGATGTCCAACAAACAGGATGGCAAGGATGTCCAACAAACAGGATGGCAAGGCCAAAGGATATCAGGACACCTCAGGGCCATCTGCTCTGTGACCCTTGACCCCATAGCTTCCTTCCCTGGGTCTTCATAAATAACAAGCCAATATGTCTGTGAAGATTCTCAGTCATCCAGGTGAGTTTATCTGGAAGTTGAGTCATGGCTACTGGACTTCTTTTTTGAGAGATAGAAACGTTTCACTGTTCATCCAAACAGCTTCATCGGTATGAATACAGCTAGTGCAAATCCTCCATCTTATAGGCAGCTTTGACCTCTAGTCACCCTGGCCTGAATTAGGCTCATAAGATGAACAATGGCCTAAATAGGCTCGTTAGGGAGACAATAGTATCCTTAGCCTTAAGGTGAACTATGGCCTAAGGGGCTGAAACCTATCAAGACAAAGAAGAGAGGTGGTTTGAAAGAGGAGTAAGGGAGGCCATTCATGTGAGCATTGAAAACCCCTCCCTCAACAGAGGTGGTGGGCTCCGGCATAGTCTATCTGCTACTTATCAGGCTGTGCTTTCAAAAGTCCCCAGGCAAATCAAAAAGCCTTCACCACCAAGGCCATAGCTAATGACCCATTCTTGATAGGTTTCAGCCCCTTAGGCCATAGTTCACCTTAAGGCTAAGGATACTATTGTCTCCCTAACGAGCCTATTTAGGCCATTTACCTAGGAAACCTTGAAAAGAGACACTTTAAGTCAGAAATTAATTGACATTATGTGCATGTGTGAAGATTCTCAGTTATCCAGGTGAGGTCATTTGGAAGCTGGGTCATGACAACTGGGACTTCTTTTATTGTGAGATTGAAACGTTTCGCTACTCCTCCAAGCAGTTTTGTCAGTCTGAGGGAAGCTGCCCACTTAACGAGCCTAGTCAGGCCACTATTCACCAAACGAGCCTATTCAGACCAAGGTGGTTTGAAACCAAGGTGAACTATAAATTGGAAGCCTCACACCGATTTCCCTCAGGCTGATGAAGCTACTTGGATAAACAGTGAAACATTTCGATCTCACAATAAAAAAAAAGTCCAGTTGCCATGCCTCAACTTCCAACTAAGCCACTGAGCTATCTAGACAGCTACACAGTACAGAATTATTAATCTCAGCAGGCTGGTAAAAAGTCTCAATGGTTGTTGTCCCGTCCACAAACCTCAGCCTTCCAAGAAGGGGAAGAGATATCTATCAATGTATCAGAATCAGAATCAGAATACTTTTATTGGCCAAGTGTGGTTGGACACACCCAGAATTTGTTTTGGTAAAATATGCTCTCTCTATATAAAAGGAAATATAAGAATCATATAGTCAACAATAAAAACACAGTACAACAATACAATATAACCTATTCTTTAAAAAGGAAGAAGAAAAGTAAAAATTAATTATTCAACAGTTTGATAGCACTTGGAAAGAAACTATCTTTATATCTAGTTGTCCTAGTGTGCAATGCCCCAAAACGTCGCCCTGAGGGTAACAATTGAAACAGGTTATGTCCAGGATGTGTGGAATCTGTGTATATTTTCATCGCCCTCTTTTTAGCTCGTGTGGTATACAATTCCACAATAGATGGCAAATGTCAACCCCGCACACAGAATACACAGCAAGCCGTCAGTTCTTTGCCAGGAACTTTAGTTGTAATCCAGATAACGAACAAAGTACAGTCCGAATCAAAGCCAAAATACCTTACAGAGCCAAATGCCAAGTTCAAGGGTACAGAGAAACGTCGTAGTCAGAAAGCCGGTCCAAGGTCAGGAAACAGACAACGCCGTAATCAGAAAGCCGGTCCAAGGTCAGGAAACAGAGTCTGGATACACACAGGAACGTGGTGACAAGGTAAGTGACACGTTGCTCCCACAGAGGTTTCAGGGTAAACTTGCTAGCTTTATCCTAAACCAGGGAACACACCCATATCTCTGGCAAGGCTCCTGCTAGAACTCAGGGCTTTCA
The DNA here is from genome assembly GCA_037367245.1 of Phrynocephalus guinanensis. Taxonomy (NCBI): domain Eukaryota; kingdom Metazoa; phylum Chordata; class Lepidosauria; order Squamata; family Agamidae; genus Phrynocephalus; species Phrynocephalus guinanensis. The sequence goes on along the minus strand of CM074732.1, from coordinate 178,180,211 downwards.
GATCTAATTCTACGCCTATCATTAAAGATCCTTTCCCTGGCTGTCCTGTTAGTTCTTCTTTGCAGGATCCTGTTCCTAGCCCTCATAGGAGGAGGAGATGTGCCCTCAGCTGCGTCCTCAGACTCAGCTGCCTGCTGAGTTGAACTGCAAGGCTCCTCCTGCTGTTCTTCAGCATTTAACACTTCACATTCAGGTTCTATGACAGGCAGGGTCCTGGCAGCAAATTAGTAGCAATAATTTTTTTCCGCAGTTCCACTTATTCTTTGAAGTCTATATCTATCATGCCTAGTCGCAGAACTAAACCAGACAGTTATAGAGGAACAGATAATAGATTCAATAACACCTCTCTATAGAATTGAATCAACAGTTCTTTTGGCAGTCTGAACTTCCTAAGTTGACGCAGAAAAAACATTATTTGTTGTGCTTTCTTAATAATACTTTCAATATTAGATGACCATTTTAAATCTTGAGATATAATAGTACCTAAAAACTTAAAGGACTCCACTATTGACACTAAGTTATTTGATATCATAAGAGGTGGCTGTATAGAATGAGTCCTCCTAAAATCCACCACCATTTCAACAGTTTTGCATGCGTTTAATTCAAGATTATTTTGAGTACACCATAAAACTAGTTGTTCAATCTCTTGCCTATAGGCAGATTCATCATTGTCTCAAATGAGGCCAATCACCGTAGTGTCATCTGCAAACTTCACTATTTTAACAGAGGAATCCTTTGAGGTACAATCATTAGTATATAAGGAAAACAGAAATGGAGAAAGCACACAGCCCTGAGGGGCTCCTATGCTAACCTTGCTAATATCTGATATAATTTTACCTAACGTCACCTGCTGCTTTCTGTCTGTTAGGAAGCTTACAATCCATTTACAAATGTGATCAGGTACAGCCAGCTGTTTTAATTTAGTCATAAGGATACCCGGAATAATAGTGTTAAATGCAGAACTAAAATCAACAAAAAGAACCCTTGCATAAGATTTTGGAGATTCAAGATGTTGCAATATATAATGTAAGGACATATTAATAGCATCATCTATTGATCTATTTGCACGATAAGCAAATTGCAATGGATCTAATGACAAATCCGTGATAGATTTCAGGTGAGCCAACACTAGTCTCTCAAAAGTTTTCATGACCACAGAAGTTAAAGCAACTGGTCTATAATCATTCAATTCCTTGACAGAAGATTTTTTTGGTACTGGAATAATCAATGAATGTTTGAAGCAAGAAGGAACATAACACATCTCCAGTGATCTATTAAAGATGCGGGTAAAAATAGGAGCCACTTGTTCAGCACAAACTCTTAAACAAGAAGAAGTGATTTTATCTGGACCTGGTGCTTTTCTTAACTTCTGGTTGTAAAACAGACTTTGCACCTCCTTCTCTGTGATCACCAAGGATGGAGGACCAGATGACATGGGATAAATTTCCACAGGCTCAGTTGTTGTTGTTAAATCTGAGATGGAAATTGCAGGAATAGATGGCTGCAGTTTCCTCTCAAACCTGAAGTAAAACATATTCAGGTCATTCACCAGTTGATGATTTCCTTCAACATGGAGAGTTTTACTATGACCAGTAATGGTTTTAAGAGTTTTCCACATATTTGCTGATTAATTTGTTGAAAACTGGTTCTTTAACTTTTCAGTGTAGTTCCTTTTTGCTGCTCTAATTTCTCTGGTCAATATATTCCTAGCCTGATTGTATAATGTTCTATCACCATTTTTATAGGCTTCTTCTTTGGCATGGCGTAGCTGTTTGAGTTTAGTTGTAAACCACGGTTTGTTATTACTGTAAATTTTCACATTCTTAGATGGCACACATAAATCCTCACAAAAGCTGACATATGATGTTATAGTGTCTGTGAGCTCATCCAAATCAGGAGAAGTGTTTTCTAATAGGTCCCAATCAGTGCAGTCAAAACATGCTTGCAACTTTAACTTTGCTTCCTCAGTCCAAGTTTTCACTGTTTTAATTGTTGGTTTTAAAGTTTTAAGCTTTTGTTTGTAAACCGGTACAAGGTGAACCATGCAGCGATCAGAATGTCCCACACCTGAGCGTGATAAAGAGCGATAAGCATCCTTTAAAGTTGTATAACAATGATCCAAAATATTTCCCCTCTAGTAGGGCATTTAATATGCTGGAAGTACTTTGGTAACTCCTTCCTTAAATCAGCTTGATTAAAATCACCTAAAATTATTTTAAAAGCATCAGGATATGCATTTTCGGCCCATATAATTTGACTAGTTGACTAGTTAATGCATTTGTCACAGAAGCATCAGGAGGGATATATACTGCAACCCCCCAAAATGTAGAAAATTCCCATGGGGAATAAAAGGGGTTGCAGATAATGATTAATGTTTCTAAGTCCACATCACAAAATTTCTTTAAGGTGGTTATTTCTTCAGACCAACGATTATTGATATATAAGCACAATCCTCTGCCCTTCTGTTTCCTAGATGTATCAACAATTCTATCTGCTCGTTGAAATTGAAACCCTGGAATATGTACAAAGTTTTCAGGGATTAAGTCACTCAGCCATGTGTCTGTAAAACAAATCAGTGCTGCATTCGAGAAATCTTTGTTATATCTATTCAAAAGGAGTATTTCATCCATTTTGTTGGCTAGTGAGCATACATTCGATAGTAGAATTGAAGGGAGAGGGGACTTCAAACCATTTTTCCTCAGACGATTCAGAGCCCCTGCCCTCTTAGCCCTCCTCCTCCTCCTTCTTCTTCTCCAACTCTGACCTCGACCTTCCTTGTTGATAACCCAGGGATTTACAGCTCTCAGGAATTCCCCTTCGTTAACAAGCAGCGGAGGAGGCAAGGGAGGCAAAGCTTCTGATAGTTGTTCCTCATAATGTTGACAAATGCTTAGCAGGTCATTTCTGGTATAAAAAATCCGATGAAATGCACAAGGAACAGCAAAGCCGAATAGATAAAAAAGATAAAAAGAAAAAGTCGAGGAGCATGTTACCAAGGCTGCTGTCCGCGCCTTCATCTTAACAATGCCTATCGTATTAACCACAACAGGTAAGTAGAAGCTGCAGATCAGTGCTGCTGGATAGGGGCTTCCCTTCACCTTCATCTATGACAACCTGGTCAGTAGGTTTTACGCTACTGTGCCAAAAGCACAGAATTAGAAGGTCCTTTTAACGTCATGCGTGACAACAGTGGAATGCATGGATCTGTGCTATGAAACCAAAGCAGACTACATGCAGATCAACATTGACCTCATAGGACAATGTTGGCGAACCTATGGCATGGGTGCCAAAGGTGGCACTCAAAGCCCTTTCTGTGGGCACCCGACATCACCCTTTCACAGCCACCTGTGGGTTAAATTGATATGTTGACACTTTGGGAATAATTAGTGGGTTTTGAATCATAGTTTGGGCACTCAGTCTCTAAAAGGTTCGCCGTCCCTGTCAAAGTATGACTGAGGGCATTTTAAAAGACAACTGAGGTTTCTAATCCTGTTATTACAAACATGCCTAAGCTACTAGAACACCATAATTTCTTATATTATGATATACCTTTTCAAGGCTGCCTAGATACCCTAATCACATCCGATCTCACCTGATTTCGGAAGCTAAGCAGGGTTGGCCCTGGTTAGTACTTGGATGGGAGACCACCAGGGAATACCAGGTGCTGTAGGTGCCTGGAGTAGGAAATGGCAAACCACTCCAGTATTCCTGCCAAGAAAACTCCATGGACATGGTGTCCTGAAGAGTCAGTCACAACTGTAATGACACAACACACACACACACACCTTTTCAAGATTTTTTTCTTGTGATGGAGAGATGTATGCATGTTTGGCTATAGTTGTTTCGTAGATTTGACACCTCAAAGAAACATAATTGAAACCTGTAGAAAGAAGGAAAATTTGGCAATGACAAATGTGAAACGACAATGACATTTCGCATTTCAGGAAATGACAACTCAAAGCTTTTAGGGGAAAATAAAAATAAAGATACAGGTGCTGTGCAGAATGCGCCTCTAACTTTTCCTACACCTGCCATCCCTGAGGCACGTTGATGCAAGAGAACTGAACACAATACATCTGACAGTACTTTAAGAAGAGAATAGAGACACAGCACAAGCAGGTGGGTGGGTGTACAGGGAAGGAAGGGTTACTAGGATACAGACTCTCCCCTTTCACTTGGTGAGTCTTCGCATAATGAAGTGTGTACAACTGTGCCCTGTAAAAAAAGGAAAGTGATATGTTGTTCTGCACAAAAGCCACATGTCCATCATTGTTACATATGACAATCACATGTGCATGTACTTCAAAGCTATTCTGTGGGATCTACGTATGTATCTATGCATACACTCTCTACCCAGAACAAATACTGAGAGTGAAATGCTGTATCCATCTTTCATACCAATCTTTCTCTTTCATTCTTTCTTTCTTTCTTTCTTTCTTTCTTTCTTTCTTTCTTTCTTTCTTTCTTTCTTTCTTTCTTTCTTTCTTTCTTTCTTTCTAATCTAGGTTGAATTTACTATGGCAGCTTCCAAAATTAAGCAGAGCAGAGAGAAGGCTTAATTTTAAATCCTTACTACCTTCTTGACTGATACAGTACATACACTCTTGGTGGGTGAGTGCATTTCCTCCAGCTCTTTGGGTAGACCTGCAAACCTATAAAGCTGCTTAGATGCCCTGAGCACATCTGATCTCGCCTGATCTCGGAAGCTAAGCAGGGTCGGCCCTGGTGAGTACTTGGATGGGAGACCACCAGGGAATACCAGGTGCTGTAGGCGCCTGGAGTAGGAACTGGCAAGCTACTCCAGTATTCCTGCCAAGAAAACTCCACGACTGTAACGACACAACAACAATAAAGCTTTGTAGAAGCCGAAAGGAAACTAAACTGAGGCTGTCCCACGTTGGGCACATCTGGAAGAGCCAAGACTAACTGGAAAAGATAGTACGGTGGGAGGGAAGGCGACAAGAAAAAAGGAAGCCCAGTCATCAAATGGCCTGAAATGTGTAAGTCCTGAGCAAGACCATTAGGGAACAGTCACAGGACCCCTTCAGAAGTCCCAAACCCATCCAGTCACCCACCCTAAGTTGGAACTTGGAAGTGATCTGACACAAGGACAACATCACTGATGGTATCTGCTTTGTGTTTGCTAGTTCCTAAAACAGCAAGTTTCTTCCAAACTGGGATGGTGTGCCCAATATCCCCAAGTGTGTGTGTGTGGGGGGGGGGTTGTTGGGGGGGGGGCTTGGGGGTGCCAAGGGAAGGGGAGATGGCGGGAGAATTGGAGCAGGCGCCAGCCAGCGCGGCTTTTGCGCGGCATCCTTCGCACTCACCTATGGTGGAGACCACGGTGCTCACGAAATAAAAGGCGCCGGGGAAATCCCACCGGGGCCGCAGGTCATTGGCCCGGATGCCGGCCACGTAGGCCACCTCGTACTGGCAGAGGAAGTCCCGCAGCTCCGCCGGCGTGAGGTTGTGCCTCCGGGAGAAGTTGTCCAGCCTCGCCTGCCACTTCTGCTGCGCCTGGCGCTCCGAGGGCTGCTCGAGGGCCGAGAAGACGGCCGCCCCGCACAGCATGTAGAGCAGGATCAGGCCGGCCAAGAGCAGGAAGCGCGCGTTGTCCTCGTTAAAGGCGCCAAGGGTCGCCGCTGAGGAAGAGGAGGAGGCGGTGGTGGTGGCGGCGGCGGTGGAGGAGGAAGAGCAGCAGCAGCAGCAGCAGCAACCGAGTCCGCGGCCCGCCATCCTCCGCCCGCCCTAGCAGGGCGCTAAGCCGCCGGGCATGCTTGGCGCAGCACCCCCGAGGGCAGAACCCGGGCAGGCAAGGCAGGCAGGAGGAGGTGCCGAGAGGTTAAACCCGCTCGCGAAGGCGGAAGGGGGCCCAGGGGCCGTCGGAGGGTCCATGCAACCTCCAAGCCCAGGAGCGTGCCTCGAGGAGCGCCTTCCTTTAGGATCGCGCGGCGCGTCCCGGCGCTTCGCCTCCTGGCCGACCCGCCCGCGCGCCCTTTTTCCTTCGCCGCCTCCCGGACTCCCGCCAGAAAAGCTCCTTCTTGCGTCCCGATCTAGCACGTGGCTGGGTTTCCCCGTCTCGGCAGGAACCGGAGCTTCCGAACCCGGCTGGGCATTTGGACATGAGGAAGAGAAGCTCGGTCCCCGGCGCCTGCTCCGATCCGCACCGGGGTGGGTGGGTGTGGGTGGGTGGGTGGGGAGAGATCTTTAACCTAGACGCCGATCCTCCGCTCTCCGGCCACCTCTGCGCGCCGAGGAGAAGAAGTGGGCAGCCAACAAGGGGCTGGGGAGGGATTCAAAGCGGCGGTGGCGGGAGCCCCGGGAAAGGGGGGGGCGGGGGGGGCGTGCTGGTCTGGTCTCTTTTTCTCTGGTCTCGATCCGAAGCCGGGAGAGGAGCCCGTGGCGTGTAAGCTCCCCGCCTGAAAGTACATGGAGAGCCGGCTGCAGAAGGAGCAGTTTTTACGGTGGGGGGGGGGTCGCGACCCACCTACCCGACCCACACCCCCTTCGCCACCAATGCCACGGCCACCTCGTTCAAAAAGAGAGAGTTGTGGGTCCGGCACTGAGTGCTCACCTCAGCTCGAAAGGCATCCCGCCCCGATCCTGCTAAGCCCGGATGGGTTGAGAGGCGATTGCCGTCCGTCGGGACCGGATGGATCTGCCCGCCGGATCCATCAAGAGTCGAGTTCGTGGTTGTTGTTTCCCCCCCCCCTCTGTCGCCCGTCTGTCTTCCTGCCTTTCCGAACAGCCTTCCGAACCGCGCTCCTTGGAGAAGCGCCGCTGTTTGGAGCGCTGCCTTTCCCAAACGCCCACCCCACCCGATTCGGGGGAGGAAAGAAGGAGAGAGGGAGGTCTTCAGCCGCTGCCACGCTCGGATCAGCCTCCCTCCCTCCCTCCCTCCCTCGCGGGCTCCTGTCGGGTCTGCGTGGCTGGTGATGGCCAGGATCGGCGTCTCAGCGGTGCCTCCTCTTGCGCGCGCCGCGATGGAGCCGGAGCGTGGACGCTTTTCCGACGGGGGTTTGCTTCGGAGCTGAGGTGCGCGTCATGAATGACCCCCCCCCCTCTCCCACTCGACGGGCAAACCTCGATCCTCCCCTACTCGCGGTCAAAGGCTGAGGCTTAGCGGCACGCCCAAGAGCAGCAGAAAAACCACTAACCGGGAGGACTTGACAGGAATGTAATGGGAGTTCGATTCCCCACGGCGGGGCTTCTCAGCGAGTAGAGCGAGCCTGTGTAGCCTTGGGCAAACTGCACACGGCCAAGGTAGCCCCAGAAGAAGGGACTGGCAAGCCTCCTCGGAGTACTGTATTCTCTCTACCTAGCAAATTCTGGAAAGGTTCTCCACCGCATGTCAACATGATGATGGTGATGAATGTGAACCTGAGGTCGATTCTAGAAAGCAAAGAGGTGCTGGATTTTCTCTGAAGCAGTCCGGAGGTGAAGAAGCCAGTTTTGAGAAAGGAAAGACCAGCTGGCTTTTTCTAGATAGCATTTGCAGATCTCGGAAAAGTTACTTTTTGTACCTCTATTCTGAGAATTTTCACCCAGCAAGGCCATTGGCTGCACAGATATGTTTTGGCTAGGCTGGGTAAACAATTCTAATAATGGTACCTGTAAAAAGTAGCTTTTCCCATAGTCTGGGTCTTGGTTCAAGAACGTCATTGGCTAATTCACTTTCTTCTTTATCTAGTTCTTCCTAAAAAGGAATAACTAACAAGGATTCCTAATTCCTAACAAGGAAGAACTAGATAAAGAACAAAAAAAGGTGACTAAGACAGATCAAGGTACCAATCACAACTTAAAGTTGTTATGTGCTGTCAAGTTGCCTATGACTTATGCAACCCCATGAGTGAACACTCGCCAAAATGTTCTATCTTCAACGGCTCAGCTCCGCTCTTGTAAACTCAAGCCAGTGGCTTCCTTTTGGGAACCAATTCATCTTGTGTTTGGTCTTCCTCTTTCCCTGCTACTTCCAAACTTTCCCAGCATTAGAATCTTTTCCAGAGAATCCTGGCTTCTCCTGGTATACCCAAAGTACGACAGCCTCAGTTTCAACATTTCTGCCTCCCAATATACAGTAATTCAGACTTGTATTTTACTCTAGTTCCCACTTGGTCATCTTTCTAGCAGTGCAGGGTATTGGCAAAGCTGCCCCCCAGCACATCTGGAAGAAAACGCACCCCCCCCAAAAAAGCTCTCACACCCATAACCTGATGACTTGCAAGTCCAAGAGTGTGCATGAACCGGTTGATATAGTCTATCTGGATTTTCAAAAGGCTTTTGACACAGTCCCTCACCAAAGGCTGCTGAGAAAATTGCACAGTCAGGGGATAAGAGGGCAGGTCCTTTTATGGATTGAGAACTGGTTGAGATCCCGGAAACAAAGAGTAGGTGTCAATGGGAAATTTTCACAATGGAGAGAAGTGAAAAGCGGTGTGCCCCAGGGCTCTGTCCTGGGACCGGTGCTTTTCAATCTGTTCATAAATGACCTGGAGACAGGGATAAACAGTGAGGTGGCCAAGTTTGCCGATGACACAAAACTTTTCCGTGTGGTAAAAACCAGAGAAGATTGTGAAGAGCTCCAGAAGGATCTCTCCAAACTGGGGGAATGGGCTGAGAAATGGCAAATGCGTTTTAATGTAGCCAAATGTAAAGTAATGCATATTGGGGCAAAAAATCCAAACTTCATCTATCAACTCATGGGCTTTGAGTTATCCGTGATGGATCAGGAAAGAGATCTTGGTGTGTTGGTGGACAGCTCCATGAAGGTGTCTCCCCAATGTGTGGCAGCGGTGAAGAAGGCCAATTCCATGCTAGGGATTATCAAAAAGGGGATTGAAAATAAAACAGCCAACATTATAATGGCATTATACAAAACAATAGTAAGGCCCCACCTGGAGTATTGTGTACAATTCTGGTCACCGCATCTCAAGAAAGACATAGTGGAACTGGAAAAGGTGCAGAAGAGAGCGACTAAAATGATTACTGGGCTGGGGCACCTCCCTTATGAAGAAAGGCTAAAACATTTGGGCCTCTTTAGTCTGGAAAAAAGGTGCCTGAGGGGGGATATGATTGAGACGTACAAAATAATGCAGGGCAGGAATAAAGTGGATAGAGGGAAGCTTTTCCCTCACAAAATACCAGAACTAGGGGACATACACTCAAATTGAGGGCTGGGAGAGTAAGAACTGACAAAATATTTTTTCACCCAGTGCGTTGTAAGTCTATGGAACTCCCTGCCACACAATGTGGTGATGGCATCTGACCTGGATGCCTTCAAAAGGGGATTGGACAGATTCCTGGAGGAAAAGTCCATCACAGGTTACAAACCATGATGGAGATGTGTAACCTCCAGGGTTTAAACCAGGGTACTTCAAGGGCCAGATGCAGGAGAGTGGTATCAGGAGACAGATATCTAGTCTCATGCGCTCCCAAACACATCTGGTGGGGCCGCTGTGAGATACAGGAAGCTGGACTAGATGGGCCTTTGGCCTGATCCAGCATGGCTCTTCTTATGTTCTCTTCTTATGACCTTGGATCTTGGTCTTCACTGACACATCCTTACACTTGATGATCTTCTTTCTAATTACTTCATTGTTGCCTTTCCAAGTCTTAATCTCCTGCTGATTTCTTGGCTGCTGTCTCCCTTTGGATTGGTGACTGAGCTAAGATATATAAAATATCCCCCTGCTTCACTTTCTTCATTGTCAGTGTTGAAGTTATGTAGTTCTTCTGCAGTCATGATTTTTGTATTCTTCATGTTCAGCTGCAACTGTGCATTGGCACTTTCTGCTTTTACTTTCCCTAAAAGTTGTTTCAAGTCATTGCTGCTTTCCAGCAGTGAGATGGTCTCCGTGTCATCTGCATATCTGAGATTATTATATTTCTTCCACCAACTTCCTCTTCCTCTTCCTCTGAATCTAGTCTGGCCTTCTATATAATATATCGCGAGTACCAAATGAATAGATTAAGGCAGTGGTTCTCAACCTGTGGGTCCCCTGATGTTCCTGGACTGCACATCCCAGAAATCCTGGCCAGCTCAGCTAGTGATGAAGACTTATGGGAGTTGCAGTCCAGGAACATCTGGGGACCCACAGGTTGAGAACCACTGGATTAAGGGGATAAAATGCATCCTTGTCTGACAATTTTTTCCTATAGGATACCATTTTGTCTCTCCACATTTTGTCCTAACAGTAGCTTCTTGTCCACAATATAAGTTACATATCAAGACAATCAAGCCTTGAGGCACACCCATTTGAGAACTCATAATTACTTATGAAGCTGCCTAGATGCCCTAAGCACATCCAATCTCGCCTGATTTTGGAAGCTAAGCAGGGTCAGCCCTGGTTAATACTTGGATGGGAGACCACCAGAGAATACCAGGTGCTGTAGGCGCCTGGAGTAGGAACTGGCAAACCACTCCAGTATTCCTGCCGAGAAAACTCCAAGGACATGGAGTCACAGAGAGTCGGTCTCGACTGTAACAACACACACAGAGTTTCTCACGATCTACACCAGTGTTGGCAAACCTATGGCATGGGTAGCACTCCTAGACCTTTCTGTGGGCACCCGACATTGCCCCTTCACAGCTACCTGTATTCAAGTTAAATTGCTGTATTGGCACTTTGCAAAAAAATAGTGGGTTTTGAATCGCAGCTTGGGCACTCGGTCTCTAAGAGGTTCGCCATCACTGATCTACACAATCCAAGGCTTTGCAGTAGTCTATAGAGCACAGATTGATCTTGTTCTGATTTTTGTTTTCTCCAGTAGTAAACCCACTCATTAAATATCTTACTTACCTTGAATACCTTATTGAAGCTAATTGTAAATCAGTTCCAAATTGAAGACACATAACAACAATACAGCATATGTATTAACACTACACACCATAAAAATATCAGCCTTTAAAGGTCACCTACATGTGCTGGGACACATGCCATATACTTGAGCCATTTGGAACAGAAGCCCTACGATTTTCTGAATGCCGTAAATGTGTATTTTACCTCCATGGTCTTTTCTTTGTGCTAGCCATTAACTGCAGTTGGAATGCAGAAGGCATAATAAAATTGTTTTAATTTCTAACTGGATGTTGGCTTCAAATAGGCTTCCTAAATGCAACTCACTCTCAAACGTATGAAAACAGTATCTTTACATAAAATCTAAGGCCTTACCATTTTGGCTGGTGCGTGGGGTGGGGGGGGTGAGATTTGTCAAAGTTTGACTTTGAATGGGGAAGGTATGGATTCGTCTGTGCTCCATCCTGAGGCAGGACGAGATGTGCTGACCCTACTCTGTAATTATTGCAACAAAAGTAGTTTGTGTACTTTGGATCAGAGGATTGCCTCAGTGCCAACTGGTTCTGCTACAGCATTTGCCCTGGCACTATAAAATAGTGGATGGGGGGTGATCAACCCTGCCTACATCCAATGGCATACCCCAGCAATGGTAGACCCGTTGATAAATCAATTGCATTGATTCAATGGGTCCATAGTAAGGAGGACTAAATTGGATTTAGGCTCTTGTTTCAAAGCAGGGGTTCTGCATTCACCATTACTACCTCTATGGCAGGCATGTCCAAACTTCGTCCCTCCAGATGTTTTGGACTGCAACTCCCACAGTCCTTTGCCATTGGAATTCTAAGCTTAGAATTATGGGAGTTGTGGTCCAAAACATCAGGAGGGCCAAAGTTTGGACATGCCTGCTCTATGGTTTATGCAACACTGTAAATTCATAGGTGGCTATTGTATATCTCAACATCTGGAAACCCAGGTGATGTCAGTTTTCCATTCTGCTCATTATCAAATCACTTTTTAAAAAAGTTTTATTTCACTGTTTAGTAGTTTATTGTTGTTGATTTATGTAGTTATATTTTGTTTATAGAGTGGTACCCCTACCTATGCATCCTGAAAGAAATGAACCCCAAATGTTCACTGGAAGGACAGATTTTGAAGCTGAGGCTCCGGTACTTTGACCACCTCATGAGGAGAGAGGAGTCCTTGGAAAAGTCCCTGATGTTGGGAAAGATTGAAGGCAAAAGGAAAAGAGGACGACAGAGAATGAGATGGTTGGACGGTGTCACGGATGCAACCAATATGGATTTGACCAAACTCCGGGAGGCAGTGGAAGATAGGAAGGCCTGGCGAGCTCTGGTCCATGGGATCATGAAGAGTCAGACACAACTGAACAACAACCTCAACTTAAGAGCAGCTCGACTTAAGAGCAATTCAACTTAAGAGCAGAAAACTGTTGGTGTTTTAACTGCCGCCTTAAAAAATTAGATATGGTCTGCTCGACTTACAAATATTTTTTTCATTTTTTTATTTTTTAACTTATGTGTTCAACTTTTTAGATAGGTAACCTGACTTAGTAGTTCGACTTAAGAGCATCCATTCGGAACGGATTAAATTCATAAGTCAAGGTACCACTGTATTATGTTGTTTGCATTTTGGTTATTTAAATGTGTTATTGTTGCTATATCATGATGTTATGTTGTAAACCGCCCAGAGAAGCCCTAGGGCTAGATGGGCAGTATAAAAGTCAAACAAACAAACAAAAAAACATTGTTGGTTTCTGCTTATACAGTAAAACCTTGGTTTACAAGCAAAATCAGTTCTGGAAACATGCTTATAATCCCAAAGCACTAGTACAGTATATCAAAGTGAATTCCCCCCTAATAATGGAAACTCAGATGATTTGTTCTATAGCCCAAAATATTCATATAAATATGATTATACTGTAATATAATACAAAGAATAAAATATAAAATATAAAGAAAAATAAAAGTATTAATAAACTCTTGTCATATTTTGTATTTAATGTAACTGGCAATAAGGCAGCAGAGGAAAGGGTCTATATCTGCCTGACCTAGAATGAAGCAAAGCCTTCATAAGCTTACTCTTGTATGGAGAACCAAAGGACTGACCATAGGTGCTTTGGAGTGACCTTCTAAAGTCAATGATTTCTGCCAAATACTGAAACTGAGCATGGGAGATGATCACCCACAATTTCACAGGGAGAGACAGAAGAACCACTGGCTCAGATGTGATCATGTGACATACTACAGTGCTCATCTTGCAAGAAATTGCTTGTTTATCAAGTTAAAATGTATAAGAAATGTTTGCTCATCTTGTGGAACACCCGTAGAACAATGTACTTGCAATTCAAGGTTTTACTGTACTGGCCTGGCATGACATGAAAAGGTAACCTTAGAGACTAAATATTTCTCTAAAGTGTTCTGCTTATATACTGCCCCATACCACTTCAAGTAGTCTCTGGGCAGTTTACAGTTTTAATTACAGTATGCAGGATACTCCTTGCCCACCCACCCCTCAGCAAGCTGGGTACTCATTTTACCGACCTTGGAAGGATGGAAGCCTGAGTCAACCATGAGCCTGCTACCTGGGATTGAACCCCAGGTCGTGAGCACAGTTTTACCTGCAGTACACGCATTTAACGTGCCATGGGGCTCCTGCTGAATCAAATGGAAAAACTGGTTTACTTGAAAGGAAGTCTGAAATCTTATACTTTTTAATCTTGGACTGAGACCCAGTGAATTCAGTTATACTTTACTGAAATTAGTGAGACACCCTGCTGAGTAGTCACAGAGATTAGGCTCAAAAATGCTTTTAGAAACTCCTTGAAGCAAAACTGAAGCTGAAGCTGAACGGTCATCTATTATCTCTGATCTAATAAACATGTTGCATGTTTATGTCAATGAGCCATCTGCAGTGGATACAGTGAATTAATAAAAATTATCAACTATTGTTTGGAACCAAAAGCTGTTAATGTTATTACAGTATTAAAACATGTCAGTAGAACCGTACAACTGCACACATATTTACTCAAGTAAGTCTCACTGATTTCAGTGGGATATAAGTGAAAACTGGATGAGAGATAACAGAGAAAGTAAACCACTGAAGTATCACCACCTACACACCATTCATAGATGCACAAGATGTATTTGCCTAGTTCATTCCTTGCAGAAATGGCCACAATAATTTGTGTTCAAACCTACAGTTCCTATAAGCTGACAATATGCAGTACATATCCACAGCGAGATACTTAAACCACCAAGCTATTCAACAGGCCTTTGAGATCAGCTTATTGGAAGAGTGTCTGTGAAGATTCTAAGTCATCCAGGTGAGTTTATCAGGAAGTTGAGTCATGGGTACTGGACTTCTTTTTTGAGAGATAGAAACATTTTGCTGCTGTTTGGATGAGCAGCGAAATGTTTCTATCTCTCAAAAAAGAAGTCCAGTAGCCATGACTCAACTTCCAGATATTGGAAGACTGGTGTATTTCAATCACCTATCAGCAAAAGAACCTAGGGGAGTTGTGGCATTAAATGTAGCTATTATGTAATATTTTGGCAGGAATCCTACATCAACTTACCCGTGAGTAAACCCTGGTGAACTCAAAAGATGTGGGCTGCTACTGAAATTAACAGCATTTCATTCTACAGTAACTTGAATAGTAGTGCAAATAAATCACTGGTCATCCTTTTGAAGGCATGTTGCTGTGGCGAAACCTGACAGGTACCTCATAAGTATTCAAATATGGTCAACTGGGTAACCAATAATAGCCTGTGGGTGGGGCTAAAGCACATAAAAACGTGCTTGTTGGAATAACGGATAGATAGGGACTGGATAGGGTCTGGAAAGGTTCCTGATGACTGTTAGGGACCGGTTAAGGTCTAGTTAGGGTATGAAGAGTGAAACTAGAGTGTTGTAGAAATGGAATAAGATATAAATAAATGGAATAAAATATAAATATATATAAAATGTTGTTCTAAGTTGATTTACAAGAACGTGTTCTCAATGTTGATTCAACTACCAGTGTTAAATCAATAAACACACCCACTTGTTTTAAACTGAAACACTTTGTGTCAGATCACATTTTTAATTGATGGAAATTTGAAGTAATTTCATTGATGACAGTATTTTAGTGCTCAGATCCATGACAAGCCTTTCACCTGTGGAGCAGATCTTTAAGATAATGCCACCTCAATATGTATTTTTCCTATGTGCAACTTCACAATTCATGGAGACACTAGAGTGACCCATCAGGAGTGATTCTGCCACAGCTTACCAGTTTTGCCCCCAAATGAAAACCATTACAACTGCTACCAACATTCGTGGGAACTTTATTTTTGTTTATAAAAGGGGAGAACCCCATTCGAAAGGAAGGGGATGCATTCACTGAGAACTTTGATTCAACTTTATTTCGACTCTATACAATGTTGTCTTTTCCCACATCTGCTGTTCCGAGTGAATACAGACAAAGTAGGCAATGATCATGTTCAAGTGAAGGCTAGCCTTCCAGCATAGTTCATAGCACCTTTTCGAAGTTGAGCACTGAAGTGCATACTACACTTCTACTACAACAGTAAGCTTCATGGCTTACTATAGTAGTTCATTCTGTAGAGAAAAGATTTACCATGTGTACAAAACTATATTATTAAAATCATCAAATCACAGGTACAGGGGTGGGCTCAGAAACAAAGGTGCCGAAGGTTCAAGGTGAATTTGCACTCTTCATTTAGGAACCCACATATTTCCATGTGTGTCAGGAGCTTTGGTATAGGGGATATTCCAAATCCATGGACGATCTGCAATGAGAGAAGGACAACATTACATACAACACAGGTACAAGGAAGGAAGATAAAAATGAAACATTAAAAAGGGCTGCTTCTGTTTAGAATATATTCAGATATTCAGATTTCACAGCTCCTTCCCGTTTGCTTGCCTTGAAGTACATTTTATATGACTACCTCTAAACATAATGCACTGAATACAGTTATTACAATTATTACAGCTTTACAAGGCACAAACCCTTTGATTTTTATTTATCACCTTTTTGTAACAGTTTAATGCAGGGGTACACACTGCGGGGGAAATGAAAATGCAGATATATAGGGCAAAATCCTATTGTGTAACTTTGAATATATTGGATTGGGGTGATGGAAATAATTTAAAGCTTCCTATCTCTCATAGTACCACCACCTTGTCATGGCGAAGGGGCTTTCAGTAACTCAGAGAAGCTATGAGCTATGCCGTAGGTCATAGTGGAGAGTTCTGACTAAATGTGGTCCATCTGGAGTAAGAACTGGCAAGCCACTCTAGTATCCCTGTCAAGAAAACTCTATGGAGAGTAACTAAAGGCTAAAAGATATGACGCTGGAAGATGAGCCCTTCAGGTCAGAAGGTGTCCAACATGCTACTGAGGGAGAGCGGAGGACAAGTAAAAGTAGCTCCAGAGCTAATGAAGCGTCTGAGCCAAAGCCGAAAGGACGCCCAGCTGTAGATGTGCCTGGAAGAGAAAGGAAAGTCCAACGCTACAAAGGAATATACTGTATAAGAACCTGGAATGTGAGATCTATGAACCAGGGTAAGCTGGATGTGGTCAAATGTTAGATGGCAAGAATAATCATGAACATATTGGGCATCAGCGAACTTAAGTAGACTGGAATGGGTGAATTCAGTTCAGATGACTATCACATCTACTACTGTGGGCAAGAATCCCATAGAAGAAAAGGAGTAGCCCTCATAGTCAACAAGAGTGGGAAAAGCTGTGCTGGGATACAACCACAAAAATGATATAATGATTTTGGTATGATCCCAAGGCAGTCCTTTCAACATCACAGTAATCCAAGCTAATGCAACTAATGATGCTGAAGACTCTGAGATTCACCAATTCTATGAAGACTTACAACTCCGTCTAGAACTGACACCAAAGAAGGATGTTATTCTCATCACAGGGGATTTGTCAGATATTAGTTAGTGGAATATATGTATTAGACAGGATGTTCTATATACAGTGCTACCTTGTATAATGTAATTAATTCGTTCCAAATCAAATTACGTTATACAATTTTTCCGTTGTACAAATTGTAATTTCCCATAGGAATGCATTGAAACTGGATTTAATCCGTTCCAATGCGGCGCTAGGTTTTTTTGGGCGAGGGGGGGCGGGCGGGCGGTGGATCCCCATGCAGGTGCCAGGTAAGGGTGCCCCTCCCCGGCTCCCCCCCTCCGTGTCTGCCGCCCCTCCTCTCACCCCCCTCCTTCCCTCTTTCCCCAGGCGGCTGCAGGTGGTCGGGCGGAGGTGGCCGCGGGGGTGGGGGGAGGGAGTGGGGTGCGCTGCTTGGCCTGGGGCGGGGGGCTTCGGCGGGACCGCACCGGGAATTCCCCCCCCCTCACCTGCACCTGGCAGCTTTGGAGGCAGCGAGGCGCTCGGCTGTCGAGGGGGCACCGGGTGGCCCCGAGAGGCTGCCGCTGGCCAGCCTTCCTCTCCTGCTCCTCCTGGGGGGCCCGGGTCTGCCCCCACGGTCCATGCCGCCCGTGCTGCCGCCCCTTTGTGTCCGCTGCCGCGTGTGTGGATCCCCTTGCCGCCTTCACCCGCTTTCAAAGCAGGCGCGCGCCTGCGCTCCAGCACGCCTGAGTGAGAAGCACCCCAGCAGTTCCCCGGTCCGTGGATGGAAAAAGGACCCGGCTTAGGATGGCGGCGGCGGCGGCGGCGGCGGCCGGGGTGAGGCCTTTGGGCCCAGGCGGCGTTTCCGGACATCGCCGGGAGTGTCACAACCGGGCAAAAAAAAAAAAAGACGGGGGAAAAGGCGCCCGAGAGGGAGGGGTCTCGGCCGGACACACCAGCGGCTTCCCCCGCCTCCGCCAGGGAGGGAAAAAGAGGGCGAGCCCGGCACACGGGCAAGCCCCGCTGCTGAGCTGCGTGCTTGCCCTCGTCCTCCGCGCCTGGCTCCCTCCCGCCTCGACAGGCACCTCCGCCGGGTGCAGCCTTGGGAGGGGCGGCCCGGGCCGGCGAGGCCGACAGAACGATGGGAGGCGCTCCGTGGAAGACACGAGGGCGGCCTGCATGCCCACCCCCCCGCCCCGGTGCTTTTCGCCACTTACTGAGGGGCGCCGTTGCGGGATCCTCCTGGCCCTGCCTGGGTCCCCATCTCCCCGCCTCCGCTGCCCACCTTCCCTGATGCTCTGCTGCGACTCCGCCGCCGGGCTATATAAAGTCGCTTGGAAGGAGCCTCCGTGTCTCTCGTCTTGGTCATCGGGCGGGAGGCCAGCGCCCCTCTCTTGCCCGGGAGGGAGTGCTGGGATCCGCTCCTGGCGCGGACCTTGGGATTCAGGAGCGAATCGGCGTCCGCCCCCACACAGGTGCCAGGTAAGGGCATCCCTCCCCAGCTCGCCCCCTCCGTGCCTGCCGCCCCTCCCTTCCCCTCCCCTCCCCTCCCCTCTTTCCCCGACCGCCCCCCTCTGGGCAGAGGTGGCGGGGGGGAGGGGGGTGGATTTTTTCCCCGTTGTACGGATTTTTCGCTAAACAAACCCTCCATTATACGAGGTACCACTGTATATATATTTAACATGAATTTAATTGATTTAAAGATGGAGTCTGTAAAAGTGCAACGTCACAGTGACTCAATGTATAGTTTTTTCTAATGCAGTACAGATGTTAAGAATTATAATGAATTTTGACTGATGCAAGGGGTTGCAATAGCTATGAGGTAATGTCATTTATGATTGGACAGACACATGTATAAAATGTTCTGTAAATCATTGTTCATTGGGCCTTCCGTGAGTAAGGCACCCACTTTGTTTCTCTGTCATATATTTTGTCAATGTAATGTATGCTGTTATGTTGTTGAACTTTGTATAAGTTCTGTGATGCTGTGATATATTTTTGTACAGTTTGTAATACAGCTGTTTGGTTTTAAGAAAACTCTGTCTCTGGCTAACTATTTATTCAGTAAGCATTGCTTCTGCTGGCTGATCAAATAGCACATACACTGACAGGACTGGAATGCTAAAATCAAGTGATAAAAGGAATAACTGGGAAGTTTGGCCTTGGAGTTCCAAACAAAGCAGGGCAACGGCTCATAGAGTTTTGTCAAGAGAACAAGCTGGTCATTGCAAACACTCTTTTCCAACAACACAAAAGGTGACTCTATACATGGACATCACAAGATGGACAATACCGGAATCAGATTAATTATGTTCTCTGCAGCCAAAGATGGAGGAGCTCTATACAGTCAGCAAAAACGAGACCTGGTGCCGACTGTGTCTCAGATCATCAGCTTCTTATAGCAAATTGAAGAAAGTAGGGAAGACCACTGGGCCAGTCAGGTACAATTTAAATCAAATTCCTTGTGAATACACAGTGCAGGTGAAGAATAGAGTCAAGGAACGAGATTTGGCTCGTTTAACCAATAAACCATGAGACTGCTTGTCAACTGAACTATCTGAATATTAGGCTGTCATATGATAGAATCAGCTTGCCTGGGACACTGACAGGCAACTTCTAACTAAGAGGTCCTGGCACCACCAACACCTGCCAGCAGCCGAAGGTGGTGCTATTTCAGCAGAGAGAAGACTGTAGTAGCAATGTGCTTCATAGAACTGCTTTCTGTCTCTTGAAGAATTTACCCCAGAGCCATAATACCACACTTAATATAAACAGATGCTTTATAGACCCTGGCCTAATGTTCCCACCATTTCTACTAATCAACTCTCCCTCCTCTTCTTCCCTCTCCTCCTCTCCCCCCTCCCCTATCCACCCCCCAATTCTATATACTACAGCCAATGAATATTTATTTATTTATTTATTTATTTTATTTATTTATTTATTTATTTATTTATTTATATCGCTTGTATGCTGCCCATTACCCAAAGGTCTCTGGGTGGCTCACAATCAAAATAGACAATTAAAACATCAAAATTACGATAAAATTAGAACAATAAAAACATGTAAATACAATAAATACGATACATTAAAAACACAAAACTAAAATTGCCACCAGTAACCACAATCATTAGCTAAAAAACGTCTGGAACAGGAAGGTTTTTACCTGGCGCCGAAATGTTATCAACGTCGGCACCAGGCAAGTCTCACTTGGGAGGGCATTCCATAATCTGGGGGCAACTGCTGAAAAGGCCCTGTTCCTGCAAGCCATCCCTTTCACCTCCTTAAGGGATGGCTCTTTCAGGAGGGCTCC
The DNA here is from genome assembly GCA_037367245.1 of Phrynocephalus guinanensis. Classification (NCBI taxonomy): domain Eukaryota; kingdom Metazoa; phylum Chordata; class Lepidosauria; order Squamata; family Agamidae; genus Phrynocephalus; species Phrynocephalus guinanensis. Next base: position 178,160,212 of record CM074732.1, on the reverse strand, counting down.
CTGTCTAGATCTTAATTGCCGGGTAGGTTCATATGGAAGGAGGCGGTCCTTCAGGTATCTAGGTCCAAAGCCGTTTAGGGCTTTATATGTCAGAACAAGCACTTTGAATTGGGCTTGGGCAACAACTGGTAACAATGAAGGTTATACACAATCGGCGTGATGTGTTCGTTGGCGGCCGTGCCACTCACCAGTCGCGCAGCACGATTCTGAACCAGTTGCAATCGCTGGACTGTCTTCAAAGGCAGCCCCACGTAAAGCACATTGCAGTAATCAATACGGGATGTTACCAGTGCATGCGTAACTGTCATGAGGCTCCGTTCATCTAGGTAGGGGCGCAGCTGATATATATTCTGCAGCTGGGCTTCCAGAGTTAGACTGGGGTCCAGGACCACCCCCAAACTATGGACCCTGTCCCTTAGGGGGAGTGCAACCCCATCCAGGACAGGAAAGTGGCCCTCTAGCCTGTCTGGCGAAGCACCCACTAACAGCACTTCCGTCTTGTCTGGATTGAGTTTCAATTTATTAACCCTCATCCAGTTCATTATCTGGTCCAGACACGAGTTGAGAACAGAAACCGCCTCACCTGGATTGGTGGAGAACGAGAGGTAGTTGAAAGTTTATTTATTTACGGTCATAGACCAAAATGTTACATGGCAATCAAGTTCAAAAGGCACCACCAATAATATAAATATAGTTGGATAGATTAAAAATTAATAACGTGTAGCCATGGAAAACATTAATAGACATATAATTGCATAGGATAATAATAAATAAATATTCTAAATATTATATTAAAATGTGGATGGGTATTATATCATACACTGGAAAATTAGGGGATCTAAAATCCTGATGACAAAATCATCTTACGGGATGCCATGACTGCCACAGAAAATCTGGCCATTATCATAGTTATATTTATGTCCTTATCGGCTAGTAAATACTCAATATAAAATTTACTGGGTCTACCCGGGAACCTTTGGAGAATTGGATATAAAAGCTCTTTGCGTAGGTCCCTGTAAAAGCTGCAACACAGAAGTACATGTTCCAGTGTTTCAACATCCCCACAGTTGCAGGGGCAGAACGAGAGGTAGAGCTGAGTATCATCAGCATATTGCTGACTCCTCAGCCCAAACCTCCTGATGACCTCTCCCAGCGGTTCCATGTAGATGTTAAACAGCATGGGGGATAGTATTGAACCCTGTGGAACCCCATGACATAAACGCCATGGGGCAGAGCTACTATCCCCCAGCACCACCTTCTGGACACGGTCAGCCAGGAAGGAGCGGAACCACTGCAAGACAGTGCCTTTAACTCCCAACCCGGCCAGCCTATCCAGAAGGACACCATGGTCGATGGTGTCGAAAGCCGCTGAGAGGTCCAGGAGTATCAACAGGGTTGCACTCCCCCTGTCTCTCTCCCGGCAAAGGTCATCATACAGGGCCACCAAGGCAGTCTCTGTTCCAAAACCCGGCCTGAAACCAGATTGAAATGGATCCAGAAAATCCGTTTCATCCAGCAGCGCCTGGAGCTGTCCGGCCACCACCCACTCCAACACCTTGCCCAAATAAGGGAGGTTCGCTACTGGTAAATGTATATCCCATCCCATATTATATTGCACACCTCATTCTGCTGTTATACGTCTGAAGAAGTGGACATAGTCCACAAAACATTACATTAAAATATGAAAGTTAGACTTTAAGGTGTCACATTTTTGTCTTTTGTTTTGTTTTGTTTTCTTTTGATTTTTGCCTAAAATTCATAGAAGTATTATGTCCTCAATGAAAAGTTGTGAATATATTAAACGTACCCAGACACTTTTGAGTGTTCTGACTGCAAATTCTGTCACGTATGCAAACTCTGTGGAGACATTGTGCAACTTATAACAATTTTATATTCTCATAACACAGGCCATCACCTCCACTGGCTTTGTTGTTTGCAATGAAGGTGAATTTATTTTGCTGTTATTGTAATTTGCTGTCCTGTTAATTTGTTGTAAACCGCCCGGAGTTCCCTTCTAGGAAGACGGGCGGTATATAAGCTCCATAATAAATAAATAAAATAAATAATAAAAAAGAAGATTTTGAACCTTGTCCTCATGATTGCCCTATCTGAGCTGGCAGGCAGGAAGCAGCTGAGCAGCAAAGAAAGAGGCTACATAGCTGGACTGCAGACGGATAAAGAGACAGGTTAGTCTTTTTCATCAACAGCTTGCTGCATTCCTATGATAGCACCACAAAAGGGAAGCTTTCTTAATAGCAGCACAACTCTAGGCACATCCAGGCAGTGACAATGTTCCAATCCGCCTTGGGTCTTTCTCCAAGGAGAAAGGTGGGGGTAAAAATATTCAAAATAAATAAATAAATTAATAAATACAATAAAGTACACTCAAGGCAGAACATCTAGCTCTGCCATTCTCCCTCTCATGTAGCTTTAGCACTGAGACTAAGAGGTCTCAAGAACCACTGAGAGGTTCCTGCTTCTCTGTCATATCTACAGGTGAGCCAGCCCCTGGATCTTCTCCAGGCATCGTGCTTTCAGGCAGAAGCCTTATCTATGGCTGGGAGCTTTTCCTGCTCAGACTTGGGACTGAAGCCATGGAGGCATTAAGAGAGGAAGGTGAGACTGGGTACTAAGCAAATATGGGATGCCAGAATTTGTAACGCATAAATACGACTTTTCAATGTGTATGGTATGTGAAAATGGCATTGACACAACTCATCACTAGGCTGACTACTGCTACAGGAGAACTGTGGTTGAGAAATGCTCTAGCATCTTGCTCTAGCTGCAGTAAGGTTACATACAGTAAACCCCCACCTATCACAGGAGTTAGGGACCGGACCTGATCTGCAATAATTGAAAATCCACAATATGCGGATGCTGGGTCAGGTCGGGACTGGGCGGGCTCTCTGGGGGCTCTTGTATTTTATTTATTTATTTATTTTATTTTATTTTTATACCGCCTGTCTTCCCAGGGAACTCCGGGCGGTTAACAATATGGGTTAAAACAACCAGTAAAACACAATGCAACAGTCAGCGAAGAATCAAGATAGGAAAGAAAGAGAAAGAAAGGAAAGGGAAAAAAATCATCGGCAGGTGGCATCAAAAATTGGTTGAAGGAAAAACAAATTAAAAATTAAAGGTCGCCAAAGGCCTCCCGAAAAAGCAGGGTTTTAAGTGCTTTTTTGAAGGCGGGCAGGGACTGTGCAAGGCGCAACTCATTCGGAAGTTGGTTCCAAAGCGAGGGGCCAGCCACAGAGAAGGCGCGGTTGCGCTTAACCAATTTCCCAGCCTCCCTGGGCGGGGCCACTCAGAGTGAGAGCGCCTGCGACATTTGAATGGGCCGGGCCTCAGCTGACCTTTGGAAGAATTTTGTACTTACCCCAGACCTGGCGCTGCCCCAAACGGGCCTGCAAGGGGCTTTCCAGTCCCCCAGAAGCCCCAAAAGTGCTTTCTAGTGATCTGGAGGTCACGTCTGGTTTACAGGGAAGTGTAAACTTCCGATTTGCAGGGAAGCACTTTGGGGGCCTCCGACGGGCCTGGGAAGGCCTTTCCTCCCTACCCCCGGGGGCCTTTTTTTCATATACTGTACTGCAGACCCGTGATATACCGGGACCACATATTAACTGCGAAAGGGCGGGGGACAACTGTATAACTTTTGCAAAACCGAATAGGACTTTGGCCTATACATTTCCTGGAGAATTAAAGCTCTATCCATTTTACTGAATTCATATTTTTCTAAGTGATCTATATGGAGGCACCATATAATTCTCTTTCCCTTCTCAACTCGGCCAGGCTTCTAGCTACCTTTTTGTCATCTCTTACAGGGCTGTCAAAGGCACCTCTCATATTGAGAACCTTGTAAGACTTTATATTTGAAGTTCCTTGGGACATTTCATGGCACAAACTTCTGTGGCTCTTTGACAGCAGCATGAGCCTTGTTTAACTGGGAACCAGAATGATAGGGAAGGGAAGATGAAAGCTAGGAAGTATTTCCTCAAAAAGAATATTTGAGACCCTCAGGGGTCCTGCATTTCCATGTACCAGCCTTTGAAAAAAAAAAAACCACCATCTACTGTCAGAATTTTTAATGCATATGAAGACATACTAAAATCCAACTGAAGGAGAAGGGGCAACAACGCTTCATAGCTTCCAGCTTTTTCCAACCAAAGTGCTAATCGTTGTATGTAAAATTGACACATCATTTCCTCTTAAGTATATTAATCTACAGCACAGTGAATAAGGTGACATTTGATTATATCAGACCGAACAGAGCATCGCTCTCTGTAGAAGAAAAAAAGAACAAGAACAACTCAAGTGCACATAACAGGAATCTAAGAAATTATGTCTCCCACAAATGCAGCAATTTGCTACAATTTAGAGAGATGAAAAGCCGTGACAGATAAATTTCTGAACGGGCAGATTTACAGCATCGTACATAGCCTACTGGAAAATGTGAGTCAGCTTCTTTCATAAACAGGAAATGGAAGACTGCTCAACCTGAGGTCATTACGAAGGATACTGCTTCCTCCAACAGGATTGTGAACAGCAGCCTGACTCAGCCAGAATGTTCACTTTAGTTTCTTTTTGGCTGTAGTTTCAAAGCAGGCGACATGACTGTGCATATATGAGGGGGCAATCAGGCAGCAACCAGCAACCTTTTGGTCGTATGAGAGGGGTGTCAGCATTCAAAACCACGCTGCAAAGAGACTTGAGGTTGCAGCCTTGAAATGACTAACATCAACCCTCACAGATATTTGGACTCTTGTGTACATTTTTTCTGACCTGTTCATAAAGGCCTTACGCGAAGCGAAGAAGTGAAATTTTCTCCGCGAAAGCTTGGGATTTGATTTCCAGTGGTCTAATTTCCTCGCCTTATGATAATTTTCTATTAGTTATTTATTTATTTTCCATTTGTTCTTACTTTGAATTGTCAAATCATTTTGATTTATTGTATTTGTGCTTATTTGCTTATTTGTTCTTTTCATTATTATGATTTGATTATTTGATCTAATGGATTAGTTTTTATTTACTATTTTATGTTGTTTAATCTGTTTTTGTATTTTGTATACGTTTGTAAACTGCCCAGAGTAGCTTTTTTGCTAGATGGTTACGGTATAGAAATCAAATAAATAATAATAATAAAAAAACTTAAGTGACCACATGGTTTTTACACGTTTTTCCGCAAAAAGATGCGACTCTGGAAGTCTACAATGCATGAACCTTAAGTAACTCCCCCCCCCACACACACACATTCATTTCAGGAAAGCTCAGGTAATACAAGTGGGAAATTTCCCCGACGTGAGAACTTTCCAAAAAGACCCATAGGGCAGAAGGAGCATTTAAACCACATCAGACAACCAAGGCAAACAATAACCAGGGGAAAGGCCAGTGGAGGAGTGCGGCGCCTTCTCATCCTGCACAGGGATACTGAGATGGAAAGTGGGAGACCAGCACCCTTCAGGAATCTCAGCAGAATTGCTGCAACTCATGTTGCAAGAAGACACCATCCCCACATGTGGTGGGGGAGAGAGACCCTTTAAAGGAGGACCCATAAGGCTTATCTGAGCCTGTCTCACCCAGCTGAAAACTGTGCAGTGTGTTGAAACTCTGATTAGCATGAGTTGTGCAGCAAGACCGGCACTTGAGCAGGAGTCTAACTTTTCTACCAAGAAGGAATGTGCTGCTGCTGATTTAGGAGCTGTTTAATGCAACAATCAAATATCTCTCCTGTTTATGCCTCAAACTATAGCATTTATTTATATCTGGTTGTATTTGTGTTCCACACTTCTTCCAAAGAACACATAAAGAACACTAACGTTAGGGTAATGACCTCAGTATGATTACAAATGGGTTTTATATCCATGTTCACTTATCAATAGAGCAGAGGTCTGGCTCAGTGGACTAAGGCTCCGAAAACTGTTGACTTCAAAGTCAGCAGCTCGGCAGTTCAAATCCCGGGTGCCACGCAGTGGAGCGAGCTCCCGCTGTTCACCCCAGCTCCTGCCAACCTAGCAGTTCGAAAGCATGTAAAATGCAAGTACAGTGGACCCTTGTATAACAAACAGTTTGTATAACATAAAATCTGTACAACATAAAAAATTCTGGAGATAGGGGAAATTTGCTTAACACAATCGCCTATGGGGAAAATCCGTACAACATAAAAATGGGATTACTCTGTTTTCAATGCATTCCTATGGGAATTTGTACAAAGGAAAATTTGCTTAACATAATTTCATTTGGAACAAATTAATTCCTTTATACAAGGTACCACTGTAGATAAATAGGTACCGCCATAAAAAGGCGGGAAGGTGAAAACAGTGTTTCCTTGCAGCCATGCAGGCCACATGGCCATGGACTTGCACAACACTGGCTCTTCCGGCTTGAATGCGGAGATGAGCACCGCCCCTAGAGACGGACACGACTAGCACGCATGTGCGGGCAAAACCTTTACCTTTTTACCTACTAACATGCTCCCTAAATCTTAGAATTATTTTTTAAAGTGCCCAATGTTTTCATTTGAACAAAGAAGGAAATTATGTTTTACTGAAATGTGGTATAAATACTTTTCCTGCATTTACACAGAACATCTTACCTTTGGATGCATACTTCTCTGGGGGCAGATCATAAGGTACAGGAAATGATAATCCTGATCCATCAGAACATGCTTTCCTTCACTTGGAAATAACCTGTATCCAAGCCCTGTTTCAAAAAAATGCAGAGAATAGCTATTTGATTCAGTTCAACTTTCCCTTTCATTAAAATATTTAATACAAATAGCAAGCAAACCCCTGTCGTCAAGTTTGTATCTTTGTAATAGATAGGCTTCCTCAGTAGGTAAAATATTTATTAAAATTATTTTTACCCAGCCTTTCTCCTTAAAAAGGACCTAAGGTGGTTTGCATCATTAAAAGATGATATTTAAAGCTAAAATCAGTAAGTATACAAATACTAAAAAGGATCAAATAAATAGAACACTAAAAAAAAATAAGCAAAAGCAACACTGAGAACACATTCAGAACAGTAAGGGTACAACAATCCGTTTAAAAAACTCACTCAGGCAGCCAGTCACTGCCTGAAGAGAAAGGTTAGTATCTGCTGTTAGAAGGAAAGGAATTTTCCAGAACTAAAGAAATGCATTCTATCAGATTGGTAGTGATTTGTTTTACCCAAACTGATGAAGGCCCCATAAGGCTAAAAGCGATACTGGCTTTGTGATGCAGATATGAACTACATTATGAATGTGTTTCAGTAGCAAGACTCTGTAAAGCTTGCATACATGGAGGGTTGCAAAAACTCTATACCATTTATCATCCCTGTAACCCACTAGCTGCTCCTGAAGCTCAAGAGATACTGAATGAAAGTCAGAGTCTAGAGCTGGAAGGGAACATTAATAGCCTCTTTAGACACTTTTTAATGTGCCTATAACTCTCTTTTCAACCAAACACAAAGAATGAAAAAAAATACTGTCCTTCAAGTGGAAATCCAGACATCTAATTGCATTACAGTTTGACCCACGGCAGGCTGCATCTCTCCAACCCTCCCCATTTTTGGGTCATCTTTATTAAAAAAAAAACTCAAGGAAGAGCCTTAGGCTCACTGGGGGGAAATGTGGGCTGTGAATATCTCAAGTAAATAAAAAAATAAATGTGGGGGGCAAGACAGAACTGTGGTCTGTTAAAAACAGAAACATCCAATTGTAGAAGCCCAAATCTGGCACACAGCTGTTTGTGTACCCTTGATTTCATATGGGGAGGAGGATAAGGGTATGTCAAGGAAGCCAAGAGAAATGCCCTCAGAAGGTTGGACTCCTGACAGCCTGGACTCCCAACAGCAATGGCCAAAGTGGAAGGAGTAAAGCTGAGAGACAGCAAAAGAAAACTAATAGAGTAAATGAATTATTTACATTTATTAAATGTAAGACAGGGTAGGATTTACATAGGGGTGGGAATCACATGAGATCTTCAAGTATGCTTTTGCACCCCTTAGTGCTCAGGCAGATCTGAAGTTTTCTGTCAAGAAAAGTAAAGTGCTTTCCCCGGAAATCGCCAGGAATGGCTACAAGTTATAAAAGAGGTCAGAGCTCCCTGGCTCCATTTAACATGCATATAGAAAAATAACTTCTTCTAAAAACAGAAGTGGACTTTCAGACCATTCTGACTTCTTTGGCAGCCTGTGCTGCCCTGAGTGTTTCCCAAAAGGAAGGAAATGCCCCCCCACCCCCAGCCTTATTGGAGCTGCCCACCCTTTGTTTACAAGAACTCACAAATTCAGATGGCAAAAAGAGGACTCCTAGCTCGTAGGAACGGATCATCAGCTGGCTGCCATTTTTCTCAAATGCTCCCCAAGCAGCCTTGGAAAGATTGGCACTGGAGAAGGGGGAAAAAAAGCAGTGGTTCTGTTAGAATTCTATTGTGAGACGTTAACAGAAAACATTCCTACATGCAGGGCGCCTTAATTTTGCAAGCTTTCCAAATGTGAGAATTCTCGGAGGAGTGAGAATTCTCCCTAAGTCCGTGGTGGTCAAACTTCAGCCCTCCAGATGTTTTGGAACACAACTCCCACAGTCCTTTGCCACTGGCAATACAGGCTTGGAATTCTGGGAGCTGTGGACCAAAACATCTAGAGGGGACGAGGTTTGGCCCCTGCTGCCCTAAGTATTTTCAGATCTTGAGGACTCTGGACTCAGTCCTGATGCTACAAAAGAAAACAACTCTTCACACTGAAGGGCAGAAAAAGCAAGCGGCCAAAGATACCCCCCTACCCCGGTGTGGCTTCAACAAAAAAAGAAATGGCCACAGGAAAGGTTTAACTTTTATTTCAAACAAAGAAAACACGGACAAACTGAACACTTCAGGAGCTTTACTGGAACAACAAGGGAAAAAAGGAATGGGGTGGGAACAGAACTCTTACCTTGTAACGAGAAACCATGCAATCCTCTGGAAGTCTGGAGATACCCTCATGTAAGTCTTAATGTGTGGCATTGCCCGGCTACGGCCCGAAGTTTCAGCTGACCATTTGCTTAAGTTAAAAAAAAAACACAGTCTGAAATCGAGGTAGCTGCAGGCCAAAGGGTAATTGAGGCATTTTTAGGTATGTACTACCCACGTGGTAGCCATAGTTAGAATACTTTTTAAAAACAAATCTTTATGTAAGTCCTGCTTCATACGTAATAGGCCAATGATGGAACAGCTCATGAACAGTACAGGGGTTCCTCTTTAAACACAGATTCGATATACAGTATGTGGTTTCAGTTACCTGTGGTTTAATGTGCCTGAAAAGGCCATCAGAGGGGCAGCTTTTGTAGCTTTTGCCCAACCTCCTTGTATGCCATGTATAGGGTTCACTACTATCCGGGGTTCCAGAGATCCGTGGCAGGTCTCGGAATGTATCACCCACGGATACGGAGGGAATGTTGTATTATGTAAAACAACACGGTATCAATAATACCTCCCCCCCCCACTTTAATAAATGACCTATATTGTGCAATACTGGTATTGAACAATGACTGGAAGCTTAAGTGGCAGAGATATTACTCTTCCCCTGTTGACCAGTGTGGAGTATCGATATCATATTTGGCCCATCTGGGGGGAAATGGAAGAGAAAGCTGCACTGGCTCACTGCACTCATTGTGATGATGAGACTGGTTTGTGATCTGAATTATATATGTTAATAATTTTTTCAGACTCCAAAGGAGGAGGGAAAGCCATATAAAGAGGTCTGAACGACAAAAAGGCACATTTTTGACTTTTTTTCGGACCTCCAGAGTGGATTAATTGGTTACCCATTCATAAGATGAAATTTTCATAAAACAAAGTGACCCACAGGATGAATTAATTTCATCTTGCAGGGTATTACTGTACTGTATTAAATCTCAACCTACAATGTATCCAGTGAAAACTGAATTTTTAAGTGAAAATTCAAATTAAATTGTAATTTCCAGAAAAGAATGCTGAAATGCATTTGTCAGTCATTTATCATAAAGAGATAATTTCACTTACTGGAAAAAAGTGTGCAACCAAAGCTGTTTCTGTGCTGTTTGCATACTATATGGAAGAGATCCCCCAGCTTAAATAGAAAGAAAGCAACATTTATTCACAGTTAAGTGCAACACTAAAATTGTATGTTGCTAAATAACAGAGATGATTCATCTGCCTTTTAACACAAAATTTCTATTGCAACAAACACTACATCCCACTATGGATGTATAAAAAAAGAACATATTTAATATGAATCTTGCTGGTGAATAACATTCAGCCTTTTTGTAGAATACTCTAAAGGTAGTTTTTGTTCTGCAACTGCTATACTTAAGCATAAACTAGCTTGTTGTACCTTATTGAAAGGCTGAATGGCAGGATAGCTAAATGGTTTTAAAAAAAAAATAAAAAAAATACTACTGAACACCTAGAAACCATTTTAATAAACCCCTTGTTTATGCTAATATTGTCATGCTTCTTTTAACCATGTACCCAAAAGTAGGTTTGCTTTTTTACCTGGATAACCTTCTAAGCTCTGTCTCACATTTTCTACTGTTGGGTAAATCTAAAGAAGAAAAATATAGTAATAAAATAGCCATAAATGTATCACAGGTAGCAATTATTCTAACTTGAGAAGATGTTATGCAGTTTATTAATTTCAATTTTTGCCAACTAATATGTAAAAGAATGGTCTAAAACCAACATGATACTAGAACTTTATTGCTAGCACAAAAGAACTTGCTTCTCTTTATTTCTTTATTTATTTATTTATTTATTTATTCTTGTATTTATATCCCACTTATCTACTACATGTAGTACTCTAAGCGGCTAACAAAGCAATAAATGCGAAATCAACAACAATGGAATACATCAAATATAAAGCAAAGACAATATAAAACAATAAAACCAAATAACATGTAAAATCCTCCTACATCCCAGCATGCGGATAGGCAAATCCTAGCAAAATTAAAATTAGGCACACCGAATAGGCTGACTAATTTAAAACAGTGACGAAGGCGGGGGAAAAAACAAAAAAAAAAAAAAAAAGAAAGAAAAAGAAAAAAAAAAAAAAAAAAGAAAAGAAAAAACCTAACTGAGATCGCCAAAAGCCTCTCGGAACAGAAAGGTTTTTAAAGCTTTACGAAAGGCCTGCAGGGACTCTGCAGAGCGCACTTCGCTGGGGATGGCGTTCCATAAGGAAGGGGCTGCCACTGAGAAGGCCCGGTTCCTAGTGATCGTCTTCCGGGCCTCTCGTGGAGTGGCAACCCGCAGCGCGTGCGCTCGCACCTGCCGAACAGGACGGGCCGAGGTGGATTGCTGGACGATACGCTCTGTCAGGTAGTCCCTTTATCTCCCTCCTGAAGAGCTCCATGCCAGAAAAAAATGGTGCTTCATTCTCCTCAGCAGATCTAGGGTGTATGAGGCTGCCACCCCCACCCCCCCACCCCATTCTGGTGACAGAGGCGTTCTGTCATGGAACCAAGCTTTAGATTCCAGCAAAACACATTACACTAAATTCAAACATAACCATTCTTAGAGTAGGCACACTGAAAAACATGAAACTTTGGTCTTGACTTAAGTGTCCCACTGATATTAATGGCAGTACTCTGAGTATGCCTGACTCTGAAATTTTGAGAAAACCTAAAAGATTAATTATGCCTTTTACTAGCTATAATGAAAAGTACATTTTGTCTAAATTGCTAGACTAAGAATTGAGAGTTGTCTTATATGTGGAAGTAAACCAAGAAGTGAGCTGTGCAGTTGCAAAACTGTAATTTTTGGTTGGAAATGTAGGGGTTGTCTTATACATGGAGGGGTCTTATAGATGGAAACATACAGGTAAAATAAAACTGAGTCATATGTCCTTGTATGCAACCTGCACAGAGTACAACAGCCTGAGTGCAAGGTAGCAGTTTTCAGAGAGAGTGCCCAGTTAATCTGTTTTAGAGAAAACAACAAAAAAGTGCAGTTTGAGACTAACATATTTATTTCCATTTGAACTTTTATGGATTCAAGTCCAGCTCCTCAGAATCATCAGTCACATTATTTCGGCCACACATTTGGTTTCACTTCTATCCCTGCACCATATACATTTTACCTAAATCTATGGTGGTGGTACTATGCTTCAGTTTTCTGGGGAACTGGACTGTGCTCCATTAAAATTCACATTAATGTTTATTAGCTTTAACAATACTGCAATCCTTTGTTTTGCTTTTATTGGTACCTTCAATAAACCTGACAATGAACAAAATTCAATCAGGTTTCGTGGCACTGAGTTTTAGTCACATAGAAGACTAGGCACTTTAAAATGGTTTCAAACATTACATTTTATCTTATACTTAGAATCATAGAATATAGAATCATAGAGTTGGAAGAGACCTCAAGGGCCATCTAGTCCAACCCCCTGCCATGCAGGAACCCCCATCACAGTATTTCCGACAGATGGCCATCCAGCCTCTGCTTGAAAACCTCCAAAGAAGGAGACTCAACCACCCTCCGCGGCAGCATATTCCACTGCCAAACAGCTCTAATCATCATTAAGTTCTTCCTAATGTTCAAATGGAATCTCTTTTCCTGTAGTTTGAAACCATTGCCCCGAGTCCTAGTCTCTGAAGCCATGGAAAACAAACCTGTTCCCTCGCAATATGACATCCTTTCAAATATTTAAAGATAGCTATCATATCCCCTCTCAGTCTTCTTTTAGAGAGGCTAAACATTCCCAGTTCCCTAAGCCGTTCCTCATAAGACATTTCCTCCAGACCCTCAACCATCCTGGTAGCCCTCCTCTGCACCCGCTCGAGGTTGTCAACATCCTTTTTAAATTGAGGCGCACAGAACTAGACACAGTACTCCAGGCGGGGTCTGACAAGAGCAGAATAGAGTGGTACTATCACTTCCCTTGATCTAGACACTGTGGTTCTGTTGATACAACCAAGAATCGCATTGGCTTTCCTGGCCGCCGCATCACACTGCTGACTCATATTCAATTTGTGGTCCACCAAGACTCCCAGATCCCTTTCACAGGTACTATCCTCCAGCCAAGTATCCCCCATCTTATATTTGTGCAATTCATTTTTTTTACCTAAATGTAGTATCCTACATTTCCCTCTGTTGAAATCCATTACATTTCCCTCTGTTGAAATCCATAACGTTAAATAAACATTTCATTAGAAAAGCCACTTCCCCACCTATACATAAGCAAAAATAAACAAAAAGCAACCAATACCAGGTGAATGGGAATGTCACAACTTGTTTGAGGTCTTGTAGGGTTTCCTAGAGAGGCCAAACTCTCTCTGAATTCTGAACACAACCATTTGGACTGATCCGCTCCCATGGATCCAATACTTGAGAACTGTCCTATTACCGGCCAAGAATCCTGATCAGGTATTGCCGCTGCATGCTCTCTCAAAATCTGTTTCAAGAAAAATTAAGAAAAGCAACCAAACATTACTATCAATGGCAATTCAAAATGACACCGGCCACAGTATAGCCTGCATTTAATGGTTACTCATAACACAGAGACTGCTATTTAATGCAGACACTGATTGGTAATTATTCCATATACCTTTCATCTCTCAATATCAGAAAAATATTTTCTAACAGTATATTTTATCCACTATTAATTTTAAATAATGAAATAACCTACTAGTATTGTTACATATTAATTGCTATCATATTTACAATTTACTATAAGAAATCTCTCAAAGAATTCAATGGGTGGAATACCTATTTCTACTACATATCCTAAGACAAATACTAGCATAGGATTCATTATAATTGTTTTGAATGTTTAAAACTATGATCAGGCTTTCAAATTTTCCAAACATAATGGTACAGTGATTCCCTGCCTATTGCAGGGGTTAGGTACCTGACCCGACCTGCGATAATTGAAAATCCATGATATACGAATGCAGGTTGAGTCAGGCCTGGGGGGGGGCTAGCTGGGGGCTCTTGTATTTACCCCCAGCCTGGCCCTACCCCAAACGGGCCTGTGAGAGCCTTCCCGGCCCTTCTGGAGGCCCCAAAAGGGCCTCCCTGCGAACCGGAAGTGACCGGAAGTAAACCGGAAATCATTTCTGAGGCCTCCAACAGGCCTAGAAAGGCTCTCAGAGGCCTCAGAAATGATTTTCAGCGATCCGGAAATGACTTCCAGTTCACAGGGAGGCCCAGGAAGGCCCTCATAGGCCTGTTGGGGGCAGCTCCAGTCCTGGGGTAAGTATGGGAGGCTTGAAACAGGACTTTTCCCCCTTGCCCTAGGGGGCCTTTTGTCATATACTGTGGTCCTGCAATATAGCGGGACTGCAGTATATGAACCGAGAAAGGGCGGGGGACCACTGTATTAGCATTAACATTTATAGTAATATATAGTAATATATTGAAGTTACCAATATACTACAGGACAAGCTTCTCTTAACATAGTTCCTGTAAGAAAGAAGCCCATTTGTTTGTTCACATTTAGAGCTAAATTAATCCTGGGGATATGTGCTCACAAGTAAGTCCCAGTCCCCAGAGTCTCACATGCTTGTCTTTTTAAAGTCCTGCATGAGAAGACCTCTGGTTAAATATATGAAGTCATACAGTTGGACCGCCGTTATCTGTGGGGGATTGGTTCTGGGATCCCGCACAGATAGTGAAATCCGCGGATAAGAGCAAACACTCTCATCTGGGTTGACGGCAGTGATAGGGGTGTTGGGGTGCCGGGATGAAAGCTTTCACACCCAAAATGCCCCCCCCCCAAGGGCAAGGAGGGAAAAAAGATCCCCCCCCCCTTTCTCCTCATTGTCAGGCTTGGCGGCAGCAAGGAGGGGAAAAAAAAAGAAACAAATTTACTGGTATTCCCTCCTCGCCGCCACCAGACAGACAGGCACCCTCCAGTGGGGTGGAAGACCCACCTGACCAAACAGCCTTTGAACTTCTCACTCGGGTCCAATCCGGGAAGTTCAAAGGCTCGTTGGCTAGGCAGGAGGGTGCCTAGCGGGTGGTGGCGGTGGTGAGGAGGGGGGGGGGAAATTACTGTTGCCGATGTTGTCTGCCCTCCTCCTCTTCGCTGCCACCACAGGCCAGCCAGACACCCTCTGTAGGGGAGAGGACCCACCCGGCCAACCGACCTTTGAACTTCCTGCTTGGGTCCCAGGTGGCAGATTGGAAGTTTTGAACTTCCCGCTCAAACTTCTGGACCGCCACCCTTTAAAGTGATCAGCCCACCCCTCTGGAGGGTGCCTGGCTGGCTGGCCCACAGTAGTGGCAGGAAGTAGGGGGGGAAAACTTATTGCCTCTGCCGGCAGCCAGGCACCCTCTGGAGGGGTGGGGTGGGTTCACTTAAAGGACTGGCCTGGCCAACCAGCCTTTGAACTTCCTGCTTCGGTTCCAGGCGGCGGACTAGAAGTTTGAACAGAAAGTTCAAAACTTCTGATCTGCCGCCTGGGACCCAAGTGGGAGTTCAAAGGCTGGCTGGCCAGGCAGGTAAGTACCTACCCCAGCACTCCAGAGGGTGGCTGACTGGCCTGTGGTGGGAGCGGCGTGGAGGAGGGCGGCGGCCAATGTCTGCTGTAAGTTTTACAGTATTTATTTCCCCCCCCCCTCCTTGCCACCCACTGGTCATCAACCATGGATAAATGAATTCACAGTTAGCAAATCTGCAGATAAGGGGTTCGTACTGTACACAGTTAGAATCCTCTTCAGATCTTCATGCTGATTGAGTACAGGTCCACCATATATCCAATGCACACCCATGCACACCCACATCTCTACTGCTCATTTAGCTATATGTATGAGCAGACATCTGCATAAGGGGTTCATTTATCAAAAGATGCATGCCAGCTATCACTCACTGAAACTAGAATGCTAACCAAACATATTTTAGAAGAAGCCATGTTAGTCTGTGCTGGCATATCAGAATAGAACAAAATACCTTTATTGTCATTGTACTTCCATACAATGAAATAAAATGCCATCTCCAGTACACATTTAAAACACAAAAATATAAAGCACGCAGAACACACCCCTCACATCACATTCCTCGCATTCTATTCACTATTGCACAACCCCTGTTGTCACATTAATACTGCACAGAAAAGTGCAATATGGTTGTGGCTCTGGTATAAAAGCTGTTTTTCTATCTGTTTGTCCTTGCTTTTCATCATCATCATCATCATCATCATCATCATCATCATCATCATCATCATCATCATCATCAACAACAACAACAACAACTCTAGAAGACCAAAATATTTGTTCCACCTTAAAGACTAACTGTTATATTTTTAATGTGAACTTTTGTAAAAAAGTGAACTTGTCTATGCTGGAGTAAGAACTGGAAAGCCACTCTAGTATTCCTCACAAGAAAACTGCATGGACATGGGGTCACAAAGAATTGGTCACTACTGCAATGACACAACAGCAGCAGAACTTGTCCATGAGAGTACACATTAAAGCCTAGCAGTTAGTATCGTAATCTTTGTCTTCTTTTTCAAAATATTGGTTTTTTTTGATATGCCAGAGGAGACTAACATGTCGGTCTCTTCTAAAGCTACAACTATGACTAAAATATTTAATGAGCCCTCCATTTACACTTGAGTAGCATGATAGCCATATCCTTATCTTAAGTCTTTCTTGTACCAAATTGGTACATTTCACACTTGAGCATCTCCTTTTTTTGCAGAACCCACCCTAGAGATGGGCACAGAACATCCGACATAGGCGTCTACTGCCTGTAATGTAGATCCATTTCTGCATGGATGAAAGATGGGCCTGAACTGATATACTGCTGGTTCATGCTGGTTTGTTCTTTGGCCAAACAGACATTTGGCACTTCCCAGCCCTGCCTCTTCCAGTGGGCATGTTCTGCCCCCAGCAATAGAATAGGGAATTCTCCTTTAAATTCAGGAATTATAGGAATCGTAGTTTTAGGTCACATGACTAGAGAATAGCTCTGATTCGTCAGGACACTGTTGCATGTCGGTCCTGGTATGTATTTACATATTTTATGAGCCTTTGTCTGCCCACGACAACACACACACACAGACCTCTCAGAGGGAAGAAATCACCTCATTTTACAGATAGAAAAGGAAAGCATGTAGGATAAGGATATTCGATGTATTTCCATGCAGACTCCACTGCAATCTGTGAGTGGCATGCCATGAATAAATGATGCCTTTAAACTTTCTCTTATCTGTTTGTTGAGCTACAAGCCATCTTCTCCAGCTCACAGCCGAGGGAAAAGCGGAACAGGGCACCCTCTCTACAGTATATGAACACATATTTATGGAAACATGAAGACAAAATGACAGGCATAAAAATGCTGTACCTTTCTAAGTCTAAGATGGCCCCATTTCTCTTTTTCATTGTTTTGGTATCGACCTGGAGTTGACGCCAGAAGATATACCCTATTTTTTTAAAAAAGACATACATAAAATATACATAGAATAAGGCTTTAAAAGGATGTTTTATCAAAGTCAACAATTATAGTGCATCAAACACTGGGAGAAAGATTTCTCCAAGATGCTACCGGCGTGCAGTCCAAGCGTCACAGATCTATATGTAAAGAAATGTACTTCTAGAAAAGAGGCCACTATTATTTTATTTGGGGATTTAATTTTGCTCCTTTCATATGCCCAGAACAATGACAGATGTGAGACATTTATAACAATCAACCAATGTTATAAATCTTCAGCATTTCACAACTATGTGAAATAATTATGCAAAGACGTTTCTCTGTTTAAAAACCCTCTGGAACAATTAAACACAACGGTTTAACATATCTCAAAGTATGTACCTGGTTTCTGAAAGATCGTGTTGCTTGATTATTTCAACCCATTCAAGAAGACTAGGAGAATTATAAGATTTCAAATAACTGATCAGGTCGGACTTAAATTTTGTATGTGATTCTCCTTCAGATGCATCAGCTCCACAAGGCAGTTTTGGATAAAGAGGACTAAGCCATATTCTAGAAAATAAAAGAATATTAAATAACTATAACTCAAAAAGAGTCTAGTAAATTGATAGCAAGCTTGATCTCTGTAGTTTTTAAAAAACAGAGGGATAACCTTTTTTTTTCAAAAAAAAAATCACAGAACTGGGGTGCTTCACTGTGGAAAAGTGAGTACAGTATTTATTTATTTATTTGACTTGTATATTTCACCATCTGGCAACAAAGGCCACTCTGGGCAGTTTACAGGGTTAAACAGATACAGCGGTACCCTGACTTAAGAGCAGCTCGACTTTAGAGCAATTCGACTTAAGAGCGGAAAACTGTTGGCATTTTAACTGCTGCCTTACAAATGTTAGATATGGTCTGCTCAACTTACAAATATTTTTTTCACTTTTTAAAACTTCTTTTTCCAATTTTTTAGATAGGTAACCCGACTTAAGAGTAGTTCGACTTAAGAGCACGTATTTGGAACGGATTAAATTCGTAAGTCGAGGTACCACTGTACATACTTTGCCTAGCCAGATACCTAAACCATTGACCTATCCAGACAGCTAATAATAATCATGTGCTCCCAACCCAATTCTAAATTATGACCATCCTTTTCAGGGTTTTCCAGGCAAAGCACACTCAAAAGTGGTTTACCATTCTCATCTTCTGGGTTCATCTCTTGAGTCTGTCTGGCTTGCCCAAGGCCACACAGGCTGGCTCTACTCACAGGAGGCACAGTGAGTAGAGCCAATTATCAAGAAAATTATAATAAATATAAAACCAATAAATATAAAACCAATAATCAAGAAAATGCCTCTTAACGTATGTCAATTATGCAGACTTTAAACATAGCTCCAGTTGCATTTATCTTTTCTAGCCATAGATTGAAAATGTAAAGCAAAGTGTTCTGCTGATATACCGCCCCATACCACTTCAAGTAGTCTCTGGGCAGTTTACAGTTTTTAATTAGAGTATGCAGGCTACACATTGTCCCCCCCCCAGCAAGCTGGGTACTCATTTTTTCGACCTCGGAAGGATGGAAGGCTGAGTCAACCATGAGCCTGCTACCTGGGATTAAACCCCAGGTTGTGAGCACAGTTTTAACTGCAGTACAGGCATTTAACCACTGCACCACAAGGCTCATCATACAGCAATGTGTTGCCTTTACCTTTATAAACACTGCCATTATATCAATGCTATTCCAAAGAGACAGATTCTGTGGTAGCTATGCAGGTAAAATTTCTATATTATTCTTTTAAAAAGGACAACGTTCTTTCTGTTAAAAGCAAGCTAGCTGTTTTTTTCCCTAACAGGGCTCATCAAGTATAATTTTCCTTCAGGAGAGAAAAAAACCGAAATGCCATTGAGAGACAATTCGTATTCTCATTCCTTCCTGCTATAAAAGAACAGGAAGGAATATGAACAAAATGTATTTCTAACATATTTCTAACAACTTAAATAAGAATTTAATGATGCCTGTGACTCCTGCACAGGCTGACCTAAGCAACCATCATTAGAAGACCTGAAGCAATGAAAATAACTAAGGCCTCACTTTGTAACTCTAAAACTACAAAACTGTGTAAGCATCACCTCTCTGCAGTCTTAAACTCATTACACATGATAATCAAAACATCTAATAGCAGGTCCAAAGACCTGTATTGACTCTATGATGTCAAGAACCCTCCTCCACACACACTTCCATGCACTGACTACTTCCATGCACTGACTACTGCATCTCTACTTTTTTTCTCATTCCACTTTAAAATAAAACATTCTGCATGTGCTGCATATTCTCTATGAAAGGGAGCTTGACCTCTCTGAAATATACAAGGTGGGATATTTACAATTACTAATATCCTTCAACATAAATCAGTACATTCCTGCAATTGTAATGTGGGCTACAGAGACATTTCCCGCTTGTCTTACATGAAACTGTCGTATAGTGAGCTAGGGAGCTCTTTCACTGGTGGTGTGCCAGTTGTGATCAGGAGCTGGAGCTGTCCTTCCCCACCTCCTCAGGCCGCTGGCCAGTCCAAAGAGGATGTGGGATGGTGTGAACTGGACTGTGGTCTAAGGAGGGAAGGACAGCCTCCTCTCTTGACACGGCTGGTGCGCCAGTGAGTGAGGAGGAAAAGTGTGGCACCTGTGGCGTCTTGCTCTGAATTTGGCACAGAGAGATACAAAGCATGCCATGCCCATCTCTAGCAGTGAGGATGAGAGAGGAGGCCTTCTTCTTCAGCGGCTGGCTGTAGGTGATGGAAGTCATTTCTGCAGAAGGGTAAGCTGGCTCCTGATAAGACTGAATTTGTATTGATCCTCTGTAATCAATAATCAGTAAGCTTGAACATGCATAAGGGCTTGGTCTTTGCAAAGTTTAAAGCTGAATTTATTGAGAGCTCACAGAGCGGGTAAGATAAGGAGTTAGGTAACTTCTGTAACATCTGTGGAGCCCTAACCACAGAACTGGATATGGAACAACTGACTGGTTTAGAATTGGGAAAGGAGTACGACAAGGCTGTATACTGTCACTTTGCCTATTTAACTTATATGCAGAGTACATCATGAGAAAGGCCGGTCTGGATGAATCTCAAGCCGGAATTAAGATTGCCGGAAGAAATATCAACAACCTCAGATACGCAGATGATACTACTCTAATAGCAGAGAGTGAGGAAGAATTAAAGAACCTCTTAATGAGGGTGAAAGAGGAGAGTGAAAAAATGGGCTGAAGCTCAACATCAAAAAAACTAAGCTCATGGCCACTGGTCCCATCACCTCCTGGCAAATAGAAGGGGAAGAAATGGAGGCAATGACAGAGTTTATTTTCTTGGGCTCCTTGATCACTGCAGATGGCGACTGCAGCAACGAAATAAAAAAGACGCCTGCTTCTTGGGAGGAAAGCAATGGCAAACCTAGATAGCATCCTAAAGAGCAGAGACATCACTTTGCCAACTAAGGTCAGGATGGTTAAAGCTATGGTTTTTCCAGTAGTGATGTATGGAAGTGAGAGCTGGACTATAAAGAAGGCTGATCGCCGCAGAATTGATGCTTTTGAGCTGTGGTGCTGGAGGAGAGTCTTGAGAGTCCCCTGGACTGCAAGGAGATCAAACCTATCCATTCTGAAAGAAATCAACCCCGAATGCTCACTGGAAGGACAGATTTTGAAGCTGAGGCTCCAGTACTTTCGCCACCTCATGAGAAGAGAGGACTCCCTGGAAAAGGCCCTGATGCTGGGAAAAATCGAAGGCAAAAGGAAAAGAGGACGACAGAGAATGAGATGGTTGGACGGTGTCATCGATGCAACCAAAATGAATTTGACAAAACTCCGGGAGGCAGTGGAGGATAGGAAGGCCTGGCGAGCTCTGGTCCATGGGGTCACGAAGAGTCAGACACGACTGAACGACTGAACAACAACAACAACAACCACAGAAGCCTAAGCACAAGCAGCTTCCTGTAGGAGAAGAACCTGAAAGTGTTTGCAGATGGTCTTGCTAGTAACTAGGACCCTGAATGAAGGGTCAGGCTGGTATATTAAAACACCAGAAATGAACTGGGTTTGGCTGGTTTTAACTGGTCTGAACAAAAAGCGGAACCATCAGAAGAAGATTCAAGACTCTGGGTGTGGTGGTGAAGAAGGTATATAAGCAAGTGTTCAGCTCCATTTGGGGGTCCTGGCTCTTGGGATCACCATTGATGGTCCCCAGACTCAGGTCCCTAGACATGTCTAGCCCTTTGAGTGTCTGTCTTGTCCTCTTTCTATTCTGTAATAAACTTGCTTTTAGCTCTTGAACCAATGCATGACAATGCTATTTTTAAATCAACCACAAACTTATCACTCCTTCTGTGCTGTTCCTCTGCCAGCATGTTGGTACATAATCTACCATGGGTCCCACAAGAAAGAATGGTGGGATATAAGTAAGTAAAGGAACCACAGCATTTAAATGCTTTTTAGGGAGTGTGCATTGTGTGTGGTTGTAGATAGCATCTAGGAAGCCTACAGACAGAGACAATTACAGGTCAGTATTCAGTAGGCTCTTCTGCTGACAGAAGCCATCATTTTTCCCTTCCAAAGCTCACACGCACCCTAAAGCCCTGTTCGAAAGGCCCAGAAATACTCCAGAGGTTTGTGTCACTGCAGAGGACAGCAAGGGAAGTGGAAGAAAGGCGAAATGTTACCAGGAGTGCAGCACGAGATCTAGCACAAGGCATTGGCTTTTAAAAAACAAAAAAGCAGTTGCAGATGTGGCAGCCAAGCAAGGAGCAGTTGGCTGGGCCCTGCCTTCATCTAACACAAGTAACAAGAAGCAAATATTAGACATCATTCTTCTTACCCTTGTGTTTTTTGGTACCAGTCATCATCAATAAGATTGGATGTATGTATCACGACTCGGAGGCCTTCTTTATACTCCAACAGCATCATTTTCCTGTTCAAAACAAAACTTTTATTGGTATCTCAGGCTGTCAATACTAGACACTTAAAAAAAACTAGAGTCGAAGGCTATCTTGTAACTTTAATACAGCTACGGTCCTTTCATACCTGAAATGTTCTGCTAGCTTTGGTTGGTTCACTAACTATCAAAAGTCAATGGACTTTGCCTCAGTGACTTACACTGCAGTTACATCCAGACTAGATTCCTTACTGCACATACTGTCTATGTAGACTTTCTTTAAAGTTCAGAAAACTTTCAGTTCTTGCAGAATGCAGAAATAAAGTTACTTCTCACAACGTATTCTCGAAGGCTTTCACGGCTGGGATCTGATAGCTGTTGGGAGTTTTTCGAGCTGTTTGGCTGTGTTCTGGAGGTTTTTCTCCCTGATGTTTCATCAGACTCTGGCTAGCATCTTCAGAGGGCAAGGAGCTCAAGAATGAAATCAAGAGAGCCATCAAACTGAAAAAAACAGCAACACCAAACTGAAGAAGAAAAACAGCCCCTAACAAACAAAGTATTTCTGCCATGCATAAAAGGAGTCAAGGACCACATGGACAAAGTGTTGAAAACACACAACCTACAAACAATATTTAGACCCACCACAAAAATACAACAGATGCTACAGTCAGCAAAGGACAAAAGGAACCCACTCGCCACTGCAGGAGTACACCGGGTACCTTGTAGTTGTGGCCAGGTACCGATATATATTGGGACCACAAAGCGCAGCATCCAGACCAGAATAAAAGAACATTAAAGACACTGCAGACTAAAACAACCAGAAAGATCAGCAGTAGCTAAATACACCCTGAAACAAACTGGACATGAAATCCTCTTCCAGGACACAGAGGTACTGGATAACACTACCAATCACTATGTCAGAACATACAGGGAAGCCACTGAAATACACAAACTTAAGCACAGTTTCAGCAAATAAGAAAATCTAAAAATCAACAAAGCCTGGCTTCCAATACTGAAAACTACAACCTGCAAAAGATCAAAGTTCAATGATTCCCACCCAGCCACAAACACCGGTGATCAGCTCATACAATAGAACAGCTAGCAACACCCTTCAACTACAGAGAAGGATTGCTGCCATCCCTGATTGCAGTGAAACTTCCCTTGATCCCTCCATCACAGTATAATGACTAACACCTATTCCCCTGCATAGGACAAGTTTCCTCTTCCCCACAACCTTAAAACCACACAGTCTCACTCACTCTATACCCCAGAGCACAGAGAGAACTCCTAGTTCCCCGAGCTCCTTGCCCTCTGAAGATGCCGGCGACAGAGTCTGGCAAAACGTCAGGAAGAAAAACTTTCAGAACACGGCCAAACAGACTGAAAAACTCACAGCAGTTACCTCTCCCAAGTTAGAAGTGATATGCATCAAATAGAGTCTATAACAATTTTGCTTGTGTATTTGTTTTCATGCCAGATTTTAGTCCATAAACAAAAAAGAAAAGAAAAGGATTTTAAATTTAAAAAACCCAGATATTTTTATCTATTCTGCGAGTAATTTAATTCAACCTAATTTAAATTGCATCCACTCTGCTAACAATGAAAGGGATCCCAAGAGATTCTTGAGGATTTTGGTCTAGATCAGAAATTTTTAATTTTTTAAAAATCTACTGCAGCTGATTGCTTATGCGAGTAAGTTATATTGCTGGATTTTAGCCAGAATGTTTAATAATTGTACAATAACTTGAGTGGACTTTTACATCCTAAAAGCTATCTTAGATTAATAAACTATACAGCCATCTGCTGCAAAAGGAATTCAATATGCAAAGCAGAGTTAATGAATGTCATTTCTTGTTTGCATACATTTCATATTTTCTGTATCATCTGTGGCTCAAATTTTCATTAACTAGATTACAGTAGATTGTTACTCAGAAAACAGGAGATGTTACATTGGCTTTCTTCCCCGAAGAACCAAGTTGCCTTAGAAACTGGCACTTGAGAATGAAAATGTCCTGGAGAAATAACAGGCTTAGCTCCTGCAGCTGATTCATTTGATGACCAAACAGAAGATTGCTAACACTTTAAACAAATGCAATTCAGAAATTTAAAGAAACAGTTTATTGAGAAATTGCATGTTATATCTGCTATTACCAGTCAATAACCTGAAACACTATTTCAGAACAAAATGAGGTTTTAAAATAAATGTCAAGTATTCAAATTAAATGTCAAAGGCCTGAACAGAAATAAAATAAGATGCAAACACCTCCATATCCATACTGTATTCAATTCCACCTCCACCCTCCATGAATCTACCGCCAATCACCAAAGTGAATTTGGACCCAAACTGTAGCTTCCAAAACTACTTTTGTAACACAGGGAGTTTCTAACATAGGGTGGATCCCCTATAGGGAGAAATGCCGCCTATATATAATGTAATCTAATAAATTTGAGGTAGTCAACTACAAAAAGGCAAAAGTCCAATCCAATCAAAACTCTTTGAGTCTTGGCAAAAAAAATATTTTGATTTTCCCTACAATGAACAGTAATTGTTGGGTCACTCAAGCAAACTATATTCACACTCTTCAACGGATCAATATGTACTTGCTCTAGATGTGTTGACTGGTTGCCTGACTTAGTTGATGGCTTTGGAACGGAGAAGAGAGATAATGTGTCATCCTTACCACTATTTGTCAAGCAAAGAAGTACTAAATTTGATGGCCCATGATCATCGTCAGCAACTGTTTTCCCGACCATTTGCCCAAGTTCTGTAGGGCAGTAAATTGTACGACCTGAATGTGTTACACTTCCTTTCAGTTGATATCCAAACAATAATCCCTTTAGCATACAGATGGGCTTCCCTGAATCCCAGTTTATAAACTATCAGCAACTGTACATCCAGGCATACCTCGGTTTCCACAATTAATGCGTACCCTGGAACGTTTCATCAATTCGGAAAATTTGTAAACCAGAAATGCACGGGGCGCAATACATCCTAGCTACTTTGTTTTGCAAATACCTTCATAAACCGAGGTTTTGCAGGAAAAAAATCGTAAACCAAGGCCTTTTTTTCAATGGATTTCCTTTTGTGAACTGAAAATTTCATTAATGGAGGCGTTTGTAAACTGAGGTACGCCTGTGCAGCATGAAATGTGTTGTTTTATTGTATGGAGAACAAGCAGTGATAGTTTGTAGCATAAATCGCTGGAGAAGCATTGTGAGGTGCTTAGACCACCAAACTCCTATGTGAAACAGCAATAAAATACACACACATATGGCAATGCCCAAGAAGCAATGTACCTAACTGATTTCCAAATGTCATACATTACTTACGTGTGGTGAGTTCCAAAGGCAATATCAAGCTTCGCCTGCAACAGGAGTAACATTTTCAAAATGTTTTCCGAAACAAGACCTCTCTAATATAAATGAAGTCAGAAAAACAAATCTTTCATGCTTTAGCTCTACTGCTCCCTAATGGCCTTAACACAAATTGCATGATATCCTTCTCACTGTAGATTATACCGATCACTTTGAACTTTTAGAACTCACTACAAATTTTGCTAGATCAAATTTCTCGGGGTATACCTACAGGGAAGGGCAGTAGTAGGCAAGCTTCGGTATAGAATAGAAGGGATGGAAGCTCCCTTTCAATATAGCATTGAAAAATCGGAAAAACAGTTTTTTTTGTCACTTCACTGGTGCCTCTTAAAAGGGAAAATAAAGACAGAAATAATATTAGTATGTACAAGTGGTACCTTGTATAAAGGAATTAATTCGTTCCAAATGAAATTAGGTTAAGCAAATTTCCTTTATACAAATTCCTATAGGAATGCATTGAAAACGGAATAATTCTGTTTTTATGTTGTACGGATTCTCCCCATAGGCAATTATGTTAAGCAAATTTCCCCCATCTCCGGAATTTTTTATGTTGTACAGATTTTAGGTTATACAAACTGTTTGTTATACGAGGGTCCACTGTACTTTCGTACACAAGCATTCCTTTGAAGTTAGCAGTGAAGCTACATTGAAACAGGGTGAAAAATTCACAGCAGATCATTCGCCTTCTTTTTTTTTTTGCTTTATTGATTAAAAAACTCCAGAAGCAAAGAAAATATATGTAGAAATATTTAATGAGAATCTGTTTAGAACCTAAGCTGTTGGACAGATGTTAATATAAGGCTTATCAGATTGCTATTTTAAGACAACCTGGAAGATGCTTTTCAAAACTATCACTTAAAAAAAAACACCACTTCAGCCCATGCAGGTGTGGGGGGAAAGTGTTTACAGAAAAAGGGCAAGAGATTTATTTATCTATTTTATGGAATATAACGGAGTACAGCATTATAAGATAATAAGGGCAAGTGACGAAGGGTTTTTTTAACAGTTAATTCTGTTTGCTGAAAGGGGACACGTACTAAATGTACATATATTACATTATGTCAGTATACATGTGTGCATAAAGTATGTTACAATAAATGATACAGTTTTATATCAAGTAAGTCCAGTTGTGGTCACAGAGAAGTACATGATACAGACCTGCGTACAGAGTGGCTTTGTGACGATCTCAGAACAATTTGAAATTTGCACCGAGACCTCCAAAAACTTTCCAAGTACAGTACTCAATCTAGCTAAGTTAGACAACACAAGAGTATTTCTTGATTCAAAGTTGTCTTATCAAACATATTTCCTACGCATAATCATAATAGAGAATACTTTTCGTCATTAAAGAGAAGGTAAGTGTAAATCACCTGGCACAAGCGGACATTCTTATATGGATGTGCTTGTTCATGTAGCTCAGCCTTAGATTCTCGTTTTTCTCCATGGACTATTAATAAAGGTCTGTCCCTTAGAACAAAAGAAACATAGATTTATTTGATTTACAACTCCAAACAACTTTACATGTTTGTAGTTCATAAAGAGAGTTCCAGGATGCTATCACATCCCTCTTGCCTCCACCAGGCCCCCAGCCTCACAAATGGGAAAGGGGAACTAAAAAGAAAGGGAATCTCCCCAAATCAGCAAGAGATATCCTATATAGATGAAGGAATTATGCCAAGGCTGGTTTCACTGGGGAAGACAGTTTCCTTTTGCCCAAACAATACTGAATGACACATTGAATGTTCCATGAAGCCTTCCGTTTTTTTTGGGGGGGGGGTAGGGAAGGAAGGAAATATTTAAATGCAAGGTACAAAGAAAAGCTGATTAAAATAACCTCGTGGTACAGTAGTTAAACAGTTGTACTGCAGCTAGCCAGCTCATGGTTGACTCAGCCTTCTACTGTTCCAAGTTCGGTAAAATGAGTAATGTGTCGCCTGCATAATTAAATTGTAAACCAGAGAGTGCTTTAAGCACTGTGGGGCAGTATATAAACAGAACACTTTACTTTTATTTTATTTTTTGCTTTGATTCGATAGCTCAATGAGTTAGGAATCTGACTACACAGGTTGGAAGTTCAATTCCCTACTTTATATCCCAGAAGAGTCAGTCGGTGTGGCCTTGGGCAAGCTGCACAGTCCCAGGCTGCCCCCCCCCCCCCCAGGAGAAGGGAATGGCAAACCACTTCTGAGTATTCTCTACCTAGAAAATCCTGAAAAGATCAACCTAAGTCAAAATTATCTTGACTGCACATGATGATGATGATATGCAAATAAAAAGATACCACACAATACATTTATCCTTGAAACCATAACAATAAATGTCTCTCAAGGTCTCCTGGATGAATGCTTTCAGGAATTCCAAACATCCTTAGATGTTTTCTTCGCTGTCTGTCTGATAACGAAGCTACTCTTCTTTGGAGTTGTTTAATTTGAGACCCATTAGCCATTGTTATCTTATGTGTGTCTTCCACAAGAGCTTTTGTTGTTATGTTTTCCTCTGCCATCTGCTCTATTTTCTCCTGCAGCATTTTAATATCAGCTCTTATATTAAGTTCCATATTAGTGAGAAGTTGTGCTAGGTCTTTCACTTCCTTTTTGGCAGCCATTTTCTCCACCCCTCCTGGTCTTCTTCTTTATTTACTCAGACCTTAATCCCAATATTTTATCACCCGGGTGGGATATTAACTCACCAACTTCAACACTCAGCGTTCTTAACACACAGGAGAGTCAGCAGAGATAAAAAGCCTCTTTTTCTCTCCTCTTGGGAAGCTTATCTTTGTTTGCTTTGCCGGAGGGAAACACCAACGCATGCGTGGAATCCCATACAATACATTTATCATGCCATTTAACCATAAAAATGAAAAATATAAAAGAGGGTTTGGAAACTTCAGCAGGTTTAAAATGCAGCCACCAGACTATTGCCTGGGGGGCAATTATAGAGGCAGTTACACCAAGAAACACATATCCCCTTGCTACAATAGCTGCACTGGCTACCAGTGCATTTCTAGGCCAGTGCTGGTCATTACCTAGCTTAATTACAGAAGAGAATAAAAAGTAATGATTTTTAAAATATCAAATAGATTTAAATAATGATTTAAATTCAAAACAATTTTTTTAAAAATTCAAATTGCCAAAGCATCTGATTTTTTTAAACATTTAAACCGTAATTTAAATCAATTTGAATCAAATCCACCCTGCTCCATTCTGTAACTCTGCATATTAATTTTGAGTTGTTTAGTAGCACATACCCCAGATCAACAAACCTGTGGGCCTCTCCAAGTTTCCTATGAACCAGGCTTAATAGACCTGAGTTCTACTTCTGTGTGACTTCATCATGAACGTTATCTCCATCTGCTATCACATCAAGCAGATCAGATTATTATAAAAGTTCTTCTATATTACAGTGTTAAATATTATGAACTAAAAGATGATATATGGATAACAGCTCAGAGCTGCCAACTAACCTCATTACCACAAGGGTGAGTATGACTAATTATTAAATTGCTGGGGGAGGGGAAATATGAGAACAAAGAGTGTCAGATCTTTTAAATATAAACTTTGGTCATAGTCCTGTTGCACAATTCTGCAAAAAATGTAAGTTTCAGTAGCAAACTGCAGTAAATTAAGAAATCTCTGTAGGCAGTGTCTGCTGCACAACTCACAGATTATGCTTAACAGCAGTTCACTGCTGTGTTGCAACTTTTGCATAGCTGGCACAACAGGATTTCAGCAACTGTCTGCAGTATTTTTCAAATACAACAGCACTTGTTGGGAAAAGACCACAACAATAAACTTGCAAACATGAAATTAAAATATGAAGTAGATGCCTAGACTATTGGAAATTAAGAAAAGAAACACCAATGTACTGTGAGAATGTGTTTTCAGAGAAATGTACCTGAATTCCTTTGGATACTGTCTGACAAGCCACTCCACATCTATACAATAGTTAAACTTGGCCATGGAGAGAGGAAAAAATTGGTTAGAAACTTCAGAGGCAGGGAGAGGAAATGTGTTTTCACCAAAACAAAGTCTGATGTGTGACTTCTGCAATAAATACTGTTTCTACTCTCTCCATTTCCCCCAAAAATCTGCTTTAACGTTTTAGAGAGATAATTTTCCCTCTTATTACAGCAACCATGTATAGAACAACAGACTCATAAATCATGAAATTGCAAGGTGCCTACGGCAGAAATACTAATCAAAGAACATCTGCTAGGTGGTTGTCTAAATTTCTCCTGAATGCCTCCAGTGTTGGAGCACTCGCCACTTCTCAAAGTAACTGGTTCCACTGTTGTACTGCTCAAATAGTTAGGAAGTTTCCTGATATTCAACTGAAATCTGACTTCCAGTGCCTTGACCCCATTGTTACAAAATGTGTACAATGCACGTTTATGCATGCAAGTCCTTTGTAAGAAAGACATGTTTAAACAAGATGCTTAACGATATATGTTAAACAAGCTACAACAAAAGTTACTAGTTTTAATTGCTTTGTAAGAAGTTAGCATCCTGAGTTTCCATGACGGCTGTGGAAGTCCTCTTCTCTAGAAGCAACACGAAAGCACAGGATTCTAACTTTTTTATAAGCGAGTAAATTCCCTTCTCCCAACTGAGCTGGTGAGGGGCAACTGGAACTGAAGGAATGGCTTCCTTTTCTTCATGGCCAGCACAGTCAATAAACCAATAGACCAAAGGTTTCCAACTGTGGATCCCCATATGTTTTTGCAGATGTTCTGAAGTAAAACTCCTAGGAGCCTTCATCACTAACTGGATTTCTGGGAGATGTTGTCCAAGATCATCTGGAGACCCAAGGCTGAGAAGCACTGCAATAGAATTTTCTTGTTGCTTGTGGCTACTAGGAATGAATAAACGGTCAAGGTCAAGGTTTCCCACACACAAGCATACTAGTTGTGTCCGACTCTAGGGGCGGTGCTCATCTCCATTTTTAAGCCAAAGAGCCAGTGTTGTGCAAGTCCGTGGCCATGTGGCCAGCATGGCTGAACACATTTCGGAGCACGGAACACTGTTTACCTTCCTGCTTTTTTTACGGCTAGGAATGATTAGCAGTTGTTAAATAAAAGGCTAAATTAATTGAGTTGGATTTAACTGGATTTCTGTGTAACATCAGAAGACAGATTCAAATGGCTTTCTAATTATAAAGAGTAATACTGTATATGTGTGAGCTCTTTTTTAAACAAGCAGCATGATCATTTGAACATACCTGAGCAGAAGATACAAGAGTCCCAAAGAGAGGAGACAAAATATCTGTTATAAAAAAAATACAAGTTATAGTAAGCAAGCATTTTTACTGGAAGAGAGCATGTGATAACTGTTTTAGCAACATTATTCATAAATTAAAATTAGGGTTTTAAAACTGAAACATGTGTCGAAAAGAAAAGCAAATTTGATCTAAACAGAGAGGCAACGATTGACAAGCCTTGGACCAGTAGGAGGGGAAATGTTTAATTCTCAAAAATTGCCCTCACTGATGTTGCCATCAGCCTTATGACACAATTTCACACAATGTTATAAATAAATGTTTTCCCCCTCTCCATACAAACGACTATCATGATCTTCTTAAAGTCCTCATATTGTGCTGTTTCTACAAATAATGACTTTATTGACACATAAGTAAAGGCTCCCTCCTCCCATCCACCTGCTCAGAAATGTGAATTGATGGATGGGATTACCAAAAAAAATGGCCCTGGGTAATAATGTCAGCTTTATGCCATGGAATTTATATGAACAGGAATCCAGTTGCCATTAGCAGCTGAAATCCTGTAGTTTACCATCACAAATTATAACTAGATACACTCAGTTCAGTCAGTGGGGATTTGTTGAGCCAATCCTTCCATAAATTCCACTGATTCAATGGGACTACCCTAGAAAAAGAAGTCCAGTAGCCATGACTCAGCTTCCAGATAAACAAAATATAAATTGAACAGGTAACTAAGTATAAATCCAAGTTCATGTTCTCGTGCACTGAAGAGGAACATGTGATCTAGGCCAATTTACTAATCATGATACTATTACAGTCTTCCATGTCTCTCTCCATCATATTAGCTGCAAAAATCTACCCAATTTCATTGAAAAACAAAGCACCTAAAAACTATCTATTCTCTTCCTGTCTTAGTGTTTCTCACCTTTTATGTGGAGGGCTCCAGAATTATATTTTGACATAACTCCTTTGACTTTAGTGAGGAAGAATCTGAAAGGGTTCCCATCATTCAACAGATCCCAAGTGTCTTGTACTTTGTCAGAGGGCTCTGCAGACTCCTGACTCAGAACAAGCTGGTGAGTCCTTGCCTTCTCTGCAGAGGCACAGCACTCCTCCTCTCTGACTCTGGCTGTTGTCTCTCCTTTCCCCTTTTGGTTTTGGAGACCATCTTCGTCATCGCTACTCGAAAGGCACCAACCTAAGCCATCTCCAGAAGGCTTCTGTTTTTGAGCAGAAGGCGTCTCCTGCAAAAAGCTCCCATCCTTACGTTCCAGAGGTGATGGTTTTCTCTTGAGTGCCGCTTTCCTAGCCTCTGAACAAGGGAAATGGGGTCCATCCGCTTTGCTTCGCCCACCTTGCGGAGGTGAAGTGGGGGGCTTCTTTCCCTCCGGTTTCTCATCTGCACTTTCATCGCTACTAGACACTGTCCACTTCCCATGCTCACTCTCCCGATACATGATGATGACCCGTTATTTCCAAGACAGGGACGGAACACGGCCAGAACGGAATTAAGGCTGGGCAAACTTTTGAGGGAGGGAGGGTGGTGGTGTGGGCTACGTTTTCCCACCTTCTCCTGAAAAAACCCCTTTCATTCAGTTCACGATGGTGGCAGCCTTTGTCCTTCCCGCACGTTTTGCAAGAGCCCCCCAAAAGCCAAGACGAGGCACTGCGGGCCCGACTCTCTCGTTACGCCTTCAAAACGAAGCCTGCTCGCCCTTGCTCGCCGCTTCCCAGCCTTGCATTTCTGAGGAGACCCGAACCCTCCACCCACCGAAGACTTACTGAGGGGAAAGGTCTCTGGGGATGCGAGAACACAAGGGAAGTTAGGCTAAAAACAAACCAGCAAGTAATTAGGGTAATTTCAGGGGCTGAGGAAGCTGCTCGGAAACCAAGCTCCTTGATTTCTATTCCTTTCATGCGAGTGGCTCCTATTTACTCATCCTTTGTATAAACCTAGGGCTCTTTCTTCCCTCTTCGAAACAAACGATATTCCAAGCGCGCGCGGCAGCAAGCGCGTAAAAAAATAAAATTAAACAAATCTCCTTTTGAAAAACATTATGGAGACTATATATATGACGTAAGGAAAGTTAGGGTCCCCGCGGCAGGGCTTGGCCAGACCACTAACGCCCCCTGAGGAGGCTTCTCTTCCTGGGAGAAAGAAGGCAAAGGCAATAAATTTAAAACCAGCTCCTAAGAACGCCTCGGGAGAAGGAAAAAAAAAACTTTTCTTAGTTACCCCTTGCCTCTTCTAAACCAGCAGCCTTTCTTCCTCGGAGAGTGGGGGAACGGGGAACCTAGTAAGTCACCAGGGGGAATGGTTTCAAGGGAGCACACTTCCTGTCCTCCGGGGCCCCATTCCCTGGCCATGAATCCAAGATTGACGTCCCGAGCCGACCAATCAGCCCGGCGGCTGAGAGAGAGAGAGAGAGAGAGAGAGAGAGAGAGAGAGAGAGAGAGAGCCCGCGAGGAAGGAAGAGAAGCCATTCGCCTTTCCCCGCCTATTCCGTCCGTGGGTGTTCCCTGCACCTCCAGCCAATGAGAGCCCGAGCTCCCGTTGCTACGAGGAAGTCGACTCTGGCAGCGTGGCTTGGTTGCTAAGGGAGGTTTTTCATACGGCTGGAAGGCGCGACCCTCGAGGGCCATGTGCGCAGCCCTTCAGGAGGCCGAGAAAGGTGGCGGGTTGGCGGCCGTTGATGGATACCAGAGAAGGCGGTGGATTAAGGTAGGTGGGCCAGTTAGGGTTATCCCTTGGATAGACAGACCCCGTGTGTGTGTGTGTGTGTGTGTGTGTGTGTGTGTGTGTGTGTGTGTGTGTGTGTGTGTGTGTGTGTGTGTGTGTGTGTGTGTGTGTCGTTACAGTCTTGACTCCATATCCATGGCGTTGTTAGTCTATGGAACTCCCTGCCACAGGATGTGGTGATGGCATCTGGCCTGGATGCCTTCAAAACGGGATTGGACAGATTCCTGGAGGAAAAGTCCATCACAGGTTACAAACCATGATGGAGATGTGTAATCTCCAGGCTTTAAACCAGGGTACTTCAAGGGCCGGATGCAGGGGAGTGGTATCAGGAGACAGATATCTAGTCTCATGCGCTCCCAGGCGCATCTGGTGGGGCCACTGTGAGATACAGGAAGCTGGACTAGATGGGCCTTTGGCCTGATCCAGCATGGCTCTTCTTATGTTCTTATGAGTTTTCTTGGCAGGAGTACTGGAGTGGTTTGCCAGTTCCTTCTCCAGGTGCCTACAGCACCTGGTATTCCCTGGTGGTCTCCCATCCAAGTACTAACCATGCCCGACCTTGCTTAGCTTCCGAGATCAGGTGAGATCGGATGCACTTAGGGCAGTGATGGCGAACCTTCCTTTTAGAGACCGAGTGCCCAAACCGTGATTCAACACCCACTATTATTATTTTTTTTTGCAAAGTGCCAATACAGCAATTTAAACCTGAATACAGGTGGCTGTGCCCACAGAAAGGTCTCCGAGTGCCACCTTTGGCACCCGTACCATAGGTTTGCCAACACCGACTTAGGGCATTGTCAGCAGACAGACAATGACCATAGATAAAAAAACATAATTTTGGGGTGGGTGGGTTGGCTGTAACCCCCAGAATTGTCTGATTATGCGGGGTGCCCACAAGGAAATCTTTCCAATCCATGGTTATTACTACCACTTTCTCTGCTACTAAGCTTATTCCATATTTTTCTTCTTAAGAGATCCAAGTGGTGGAGGTGTTCCTTTGCCCACCTCAGTTTTCACATCCACTCTATAGTTAGATTAAGGTGATACATAGTGATCACTTGCTCTCATCTAGGAATCCAAGTTTAGCTACTTAACTTGCATCATAATTTATGTTCTTGCATGCCCAGGAGATAAGAACAGCAAGTTTCACATTAATGTGGCGGCCAGGTTGGTGGTTGGTGCAGGCAGGTTTGACCGCATCACCCCCATTCTGGCTCGTCTGCAATGGCTGCCCGTTGCCTCCCGAATAAGGTTCAAGGTGTTGGTTTTGGTTTACAAAACCCTCCATGGCCTGGGTCCTGATTATCTGGCAGAGCGTATCTCCCTACGATCAGAGTTGGCCCGACCAACCCGATCCTCCATGGCTCTCTCGCTTCGGGTGGCCACACCTAGCGAGGCCCGTAAGGTAGTAACCCACAAACGGGCCTTCTTGGTGGCCGGCCCAGAGTTGTGGAACAAACTTCCCAGCGAGATACGCCAGGCTCCCTCACTGGCAGTCTTCAAGAAAGCCCTTAAAACCTGGCTGTTCAGGGATGCCTTTGGCGATTGCTAGGATTGTACCAAGGTGTTTCTTTCTTTCTTCTTTTTATTGTCAAGTTTTATGCCTCTTGCCTAATACCTCCTATATTCTTTTTACTGATGTTCTTGTTTTTAACTTTTTGTGTGAACCGCCCAGAGTTCCCATCGGGAAATGGGAGCGGTATAGAAATGCATAAATAAATAAATAAATAAATAAATAAATAAATAAATAAATAAATAAATAAATAAAAAGGACAGCCTGGATGTTGACAACACCAGTGGCAATTATCAAGATGGTTTACTCCAAATACCCTCTTGTGCTTACTACCATTCATAGCATGACACATAATTCAATTTGGCAGCAAGGTACTTAATGCAGACCTTCTGGGCATAACTGCCTTCAAACTTCCACAAGCATAACATGATGCTATGTCAAGGGCAGCAGTAGTTCATCCATTATTTGACACATTCATATGTTTAAAGGAGGAATACAAGTTAATGGAGACAGAAAGAGGGGCAAGAATCGAAGGGCTCGTGTTGGGCTTGTGTTCTCTTCTTTTGTTCTAATGTACAGTAATTAGTAAATAGTAATGGGTATTTATTTTCCTCCTTTAAAAAATGCAGTGAATCCCATGATCACCAAGTAATTTAAAATAAACCTCAAAATTTGTACAGAATTCTCGGTAGAGGCAGGAGTTGTTATGCCTGAATTCAAGCCAAACTAGTTCAGTTTCTAAAATGATTTCACTCTTTAGAGTAATATTTTTGTGTGTCTCTAAAAAACATTCAAATTGATTAAAATAAATGACCCGTCTCCCAAAAAAGACAAAACCTGTAGATTGCAAAAATAATGACCAGTGGTGTAAACCTTGCATATACATCTGGGGGGCTATAGAGGGAACTGCATGCTGGATTAAATGGACCTTTCATTTGTACCAACATAGCTCGGCTTGTATTTTTCTGGCCCACATTTCCACCAGAAGATACACAGAACCTGTAGATCAGGTATGCCCAAAGTCCGTCCCGGGGGCCAAATGCGGCCCAATTTAAAATTCTGAGTGGCCCTCAGGTTCTTCTCCCTGCCAGCTCAGCCTGTCACTCATCCCCACCAGCCGGCCCTTCCCTGTGCTAGCTAGAGACATTAGCTTGCAGTTTTATGGTTTGCCTGCCCTCCCTGCCTCTGTCCATCCTCTCGGGACACCCGTTCCTGCCTACCCGATCCTGGCTCCGTTGCTGCAGCGTCTTCCCCACTCCCTTTCGAGGGAGGACAGGATCTGTGAGCAGTGGTGCATCATGGGTGTGCGTGAGCCGATTCCCGGGCCCTGCAACAGCCGCTGGGCCCTTGGGCACCTTGAAACCAGAGCATTTGCAGCTGTTGCAGATACGCATGGACCACGCCCTTCCCCCCCTTCAGTCTGAATGGTCGACCCCCACACATTTTCACCTCGCCAAATCTGGCCCTCCTTGCAAAAAGTTTGGACACCCCTGCTGTAGATGATGCAGCTACTGACTGATTGTGTATGCAAAGTCCTTGACCAATCAGAAGCTGTGGACTTCCACGTAGCTGCCACAGCTGCTACTTGCCCAGGTCTCTCCTATCACTTCCTATTCTGTTGTAGAGGACCCTTGCCATGGATTGTTGCTCAGCAGTAGCCTTGTGCTGCTCTTCTCTCACAATTCTCTTGCCCCATTAATCTTGTTATGAGAAAAATGGACATTAAAATTCTGTATCACCCCCCCCCCCGATCACTATCTGCTTACCTGATTTCTTTTTTATTCTGCCACTGGAAAAGAAAAGCTGGAATTTTATTATTTATTTATTTATTATTTATTTATTTATAAACTTATATCCCGCCCATCTTCCCGGCGGGAACTCTGGGCGGCTAACAATGTTAAAAAGCATAAAATAAGAGAAAACAAAAAAACCTCCGAACAGAAAACAGCGGAGGGTAAGATGGCGGCAGCGGAGAGAGTGAGGAGAGTAAGAGGTAAACAAAAGGAAAAAGAAAAGAAGAGAAAAGTAGTGTAAAAAGGTATAGAATAACCATCTCTGATCTAAGAATAGCATATTTATTATAGTAAAGTTTGTATATAGTATAGACATATTGTGTATATAACACTGGGTAATCTCTTTCCTTTTCATTTGATCCAACTGGCTACACGCAGTGGACTTTTCCAAAATTTATCCCAATCCTCAAATGAAATGCATGGGCCTTCTGCACCAACCCCCCATCCCCCTTCCCTGGCAAGGTAGGAGCCATTGGCTTCAATGAGCCACATTGAGGAGAGGTGTGAATGTGTGTGTACGTGAGCCGTGACATGTCTTTGGAAGGACTGGGGCAATAAAAACAACTCCCTCCTTTCAATTAGGATGCAGCCTAAGAACATCCAAACTCCAAGCCTCAACTAAGAAAATGCCTGGCTTTCCCCCACATCTTGCCAAGGATCTTACATCTAAGAAATAACTCCTGGCATCTTTTGCCATGTTATAACCTATGGGTACTACTCTGAGGGAAAGGGTTTTGCCCTCGAAATATTAGCAATGTTTTTGTTATTTTTCTAGTAGCCTCAACATATCACCTGTTCCTCTTTTGTATTTGGTTTTTGTGATGGCTACATGGCACCGCAACTTGTTTTGCTACAATATATAATATAATATAATATATATACATATATAGTATATTAAGTATAGTTTGTATATAGTATAGTTTGCTTAAACTAAGGTTTCCACTGAGGAGAGGAATATTTTTTAAGTATAGTGGTACCTCGTATAAAGGAATTAATTCATTCCAAATGAAATTATGTTAAGCAAATTTCCCTTTATACAAATTTCCCATAGGAATGCATTGAAAACAGAGTGATCCCATTTTTATGTTGTACAGATTCGCCACACAGTCGATTATGTTAAGCAAATTTCCCCTATCTCCGGAATTTTTTATGTTGTACAAATTTTATGTCATACAAACTGTTTGTTATACAAGCGTCCACTGTATTAGAAAGTTTAAAAACCTAATTACCAAATTACATCATAGGCATAGGATTCTTTTGAAAAGTGTGGAGAGAACCATTCAGGACAGGATGGTGATCAAATCTAATTGATTAATTACCCATTTTCTTTCCCTCAAGTGTTTAAAATTGTAGGTGATTAAGTATATGCAATTTTCACAGTAGGCACAGTATTATTATTTTTTAAAATCATCCTCATCTTTGTTTTCTTTAGGCATTTGAGAAATCTGATGAAGACATGAAAGGATATTTAAACAGAGAAGACTACAAAGTTGCTGTAGTGATGCTTTTTGGGTATAAGCCCTCAAAGGTACCATTAGTTTTCTTTCCTTCCTATTTTGAGGGCTTGCAAATTCATTAAACATACTAAGTCAATAATCTTCTATAGTTTGTAAAATTTAAGATGCATAAACTCTTCAGTGGAGGGGTTTGCCCGACTTCCTATTTGAACCCAGAAATGGTTCTTACTTTGTATTGTACCCCAACACAATGCCATGGATATGCTGCTGCTTGTACATGTCATATTTGTACTGATAGATAGATAGATAGATAGATAGACAGACAGATCAATAGATAGATAGATAGATAGATATTTCTAGCTCGATTCCTTTAAAGTACCCCTTAAATGTTTATGATGTTTATCTATATCTATATCAGGGGTCCTCAAACTTTTTAAACAGGGGTCCAGTCCACTGTCCCCCAGACACTGTTGGGGGCCGGACTATACAGTATGACTCCCGTATTCCCTGATTCGCCATCCGTAAATTCAGTCAACCGCAGATAGCGAGCGGCGGCGCAAGGGCCCGGGCCCGGCTGCTGGCCTGCAAAATTGGATGCAAAGGAGGAGGAAGCTGCATGGCTGGGGAATGCCCGCCCGCCCATCTGCCTCCAACATTGGCAGCGACAGTGGGAGCTGCACAGCCCTGGAGCACCCGCTCAGTCGCCTGAGGAAGAGAAGATGGGGGTAGAGAGGGAGGGAGAGGAAGGTGGCGGCAGACAGGGTGGCAGAAGTGTCCACAGCAGGCAGCAGAGCCCCATGGGCTTTTTGCATGGCTTCTTCCTCCTCCTCGTTGTCTGCCTCTTCTCCCCCCACCCAGTCTGTTGCAGCCTGTCCCATGCCCCCATCTCTCCACTGCCATTGCTGCCAGGCAGCAGCAGGACTGAACCCTCCATGTGGCTCTCACTGGGCTGCCCCCCCCCCTCCTCCTCCTCCTCCTCCTCCTCTTCTGGGGGTACTCCTCCATTGAGCTGTCGAAATGTCCTGGTGGTGGCGGTGGAGAAAGCTGTGTGGCCTCGGAGCTCCTGATCACCCGCCTGCCTGCAACAGTGGTGGAGGTGGCAGCAGTGGAAGAGGTCTCTCAGCCCCTGAGCGCCTGCCCATATGCAAGATTGGCAGCAGCAGCGGCAGCGGAGGAGGCTGCACTGCTCCGGAGCACCCGCCCGCAAGCACCACAAGTAGGAAGAGGCAACCTGGGCAGCGCAAAGTTGTTTGAAGTGGGCCCGTGCCTGGCGTCCAACACTGAACGGGGGGGGGGGGGGGGTTCTGCACTTGCCGGGGGGGGGAGGCGGCCAGGCCTGATCTGGCCCCCAGGCCTTAGTTTGAGGACCCCTGATATATGTAGCTTGTTGATATTATGTTTATATTTCATATTAGACCTTTGGGATTATGTTGTATGATGTTGTGTTTTGTTAATCTTTAGTTATCTTGTAACTTTTGTATTTGATAATTTGTTGAAAGCTGCCCAGAGTGGCTTTGGCTGCCAGGTGGGTGGTATAAAAGTCTAATAATTGATAAATTAGAGCTGTGATGAACTTGAGTACCAAGAGTATTCCTGCTCAGTGCCTCTATCAGTCAAGCCCATCCCATAACAAGAATGTTACATTCTATCCACCTCTATTTTTGTTTTATTCCATCTGTATTCTTCTAGCATCCCTTAGCCATTGCATAAACTTGACTTTCACTGAGCCATTTTAGGAGTCCTCCTCAGAGATGTTACAACACTGGATTTTTTTTTTTTATTTTTTATTTTTGCACTAGAGCAGTGTAGCATAGTGTATCTCTGCAAACTTTGAAATTCTAATGATTTCTAGTGC
The DNA here is from genome assembly GCA_037367245.1 of Phrynocephalus guinanensis. Classification (NCBI taxonomy): domain Eukaryota; kingdom Metazoa; phylum Chordata; class Lepidosauria; order Squamata; family Agamidae; genus Phrynocephalus; species Phrynocephalus guinanensis. The sequence continues at coordinate 178,119,988 of CM074732.1, read as the reverse complement.
AGGGATGGCACAGGTTTGGCTGCATAAACTTCAGTAGCAGGGGTAAGAGGAAAGTGGAGGGCAAAACTCACATACTGTATTGAATAAACTATGCAGGAGGACACTTTATGCCCACAAATGATTGCTGCTGCTGCTCCTGCTGCAGGCGGGATGTTGAGCTGTTCAATTAAATATTATTTTTATAATAATAAATATTTGTACTATTCTAAGAAGGATGAATCTAAGCTTTAGCTTAGTCCAGCAAAATGGATACAGGAGTACAGGTTTAACTATGCATGTCACCATCATTATTCAGCGGCCAAAATCCTACTGGGATTTCACACGGGTGTGGTGCCAATGGCGTAACTTCAGACAGTGGATTGCCTCATATTAAAAAAGAACCTGTAGATATTATCTGTACCATCCTGGCTTGTACAACTCAATACACAAAAGATAATAGTCACAGTGATATCTTATATTCAGGCAGTTTTCCTCCAAATACAACGCTGTTCATATTACATTTGCAGGTATTAAGATTGTGGCCAATGGAGCTGTTTTTCAACATGTATTTCGGACATCGTTTATTTATTTATTTATTTATTTATTTATTTATTTATTTATTTATTTTATTGGCTTTTTATACCGCCCATCTGGCAGCGAGGTCACTCTGGACGGTTTATAACAATTAACAATTCAAACAATTCATACAATAAAACCATAAAATAGTAACACAATGAAATAAAAATAAAATTAATATTAAAGTGACCTAAAACAATGCAATATTACTGGCATCACTTCATGTCAACCCTTTTCAACCTGTATCAAATGCAGTCAAAAAGTTTCAGATAAATCTTTTGATGAATACTTTTATTTTATTTATTATTCATATATTCATGAATACTTCATTATGAATAAATATTTAAATCCAAATAATGCCTTTTATTACCATGAGGTGTCACTGTTAAATGCTTTTGTTAGATGTTTAAATTTCAGAAGTAAACAATGATTTAGTAAGATTTTTCTCCAGTTGCTTAATTAGAAAATCTACATCTGTTATTCTTTCAAAGAAAGATTATCAATGAAATATTTTGCAGAGGCTCATGGCTGTTTTGTAGAGAAAGATGTTAGATATACTTCCAGCATTAAAATGGGTAAAAATGTCTCAATAAGTAGAAAAGCCAGAAGTGTTAAGAATAGTGATTGAGATTCAGCATGATCAGTGTAATTTTTTAGATTCATTTTGGGCTTTTATTGTCTTTTTGGAAGTGAAATTGCACAAGCCACTTTAGTAGAAAATAATATAGATTGTATTTTTTTGTAAACAAAGCTGTATCTGTACATATGCTTTTTCCTAGTGCAAATCTTTTCAGACTGCCTTATTAATAGGAAAACAAGACTCTTAGGGCACCATAAGACTAACACATTTTATTTGTCAACAGATTTTGTGGATTGCAGTTGACTTTATTAAATTGACTAACTTTAATGAATGGATGCTGTTCAACGAATGACTGATATGCTGGGCAATTATCATTTTAATTATCACAGTTGCTCTCTTGGACAGCTACTGTATAAATAAAAACACAACATTGTTCTCACTTTTTCTAGAGTGATTATAATTTGACCTTCTCCCTGTATATGTCAGGGTCTAATTCAGGAGGTAAAGAGCAAGTGTTGCACCACAAAGATACCTGGAGAATACATCCAAATTCATAATCCACTGTTAGAGCCATTGTCCTGCTTTCAGTGCTATTTGTATTGAGATGCAAATTTTAACTGGCATCACATTGACTTTGGGACCATGGATGGTGCATGATAAGACTCAGATAATGGCCTAGCAGTGAGCTTCCTCCAAAGCCATTTTGGTTCCTTTCCCCCATGAGTCTTGAAATTGCAAGGGGGGGGAGCCTTTTTGTAGCTTAAATGGTTGGCTATAGAAGTATTTTCTCTTGCCCAGTGGGTGTGTGGAACCAACTGAGCAAGAAGAATTAGGCATCATCTCCCAAAGCTTTAGGAACAGGAAAATGTGAGAAGAGCAGATGCTAATTTAACTAGGCTGTCACTTCACAGGTCCCATCTAGCCTCCTTATAAAGTCTCGCCATTCTACAGTGCTCTAGTACAGTGGAGCATAGTCTGTGGAACTCCCTGCCACAGGATGTGGTGATGGCATCTGGCCTGGATGCCTTCAAAAAGGGATTAGGCAGATTCCTGGAGGAAAAGTCCATCACAGGTTACAAGCCATGATGGGGATGTGTAATCTCCAGGGTCCAGACTTAAAAACGGAGTACTTCAAAGACCAAATGCAGGGGAGTGGTATCAGGAGACAGGTATCTACTCTCATGCACTCCCAGAGGCATTTAGCATGGCCACTGTGAGATACAGGAAGCTGGACTAGATGGGCCTTTGGCCTGATCCAGCATGGCTCTTCTTATGTTATTGTGTTCTTGTGTTTCTATTAGATTGTTAGGAATTTCATATTTAAGTTCCTAAAGCTAGCTGAATTGTTCAGTGAATTAGGTACCTGGGTACAGGTCCAAAAGATGAAAGTTCAGTTTTCCACTGTGCTTCCCAGGAGAATAGCCAGCAAACTTTGAAATTCTAATGATTTCTAATAAAGGTTGTGCCCCAGGGCACCCCAGAAGAAAATGGTCAACTGCTTCTAAGTACTTACAAAATCCTAGAAGGGGTGCCATAAGTCAGAAGTGACTTGTTGGCATATTACCACCACCACCACCACCACCATCATCATCATCAAAGTTCTTAAAGTGGCTAGGATGAGTATCATCTGGCCCTGTTGATATTTTGCTTTGGACTTTAATATGATTGCTTCCTTATGTAACTTTTAGTATCTCTGGAAAAATACAGAAACATAATATACCCAGTTAAACACTCAGAAGGCTCATTGAGTCAGTGAAGCTGGTTTAAGCACATACCAAATTTGATCAAATTAATTATCCCTGGATCAACCAGGTCCTTGATATTTCAGTTGAAAGAACAAATGTTTGAGTTAAAAATTAATATGTACAGTATAGGATTGTCCCAATAGTGTTCCAGAGTCACATTACATATGGGAGGAAGAAAAATAGTGTACACGTTTAAAGAAATATGTTGGATCATTCCTTTGTGTCACTTTCTTTGTTTCAGATGGAAGTCGACTCAGTCATGGCCTCTGTGAAGCAAAGTCATTCTGGTATTATGCAGTTATTGAACATTCAACTTTGTTCATAACAGTGATAAGAATCTGAAAAGTAAAATTTGGCAGGACTTGAAGAGATGTTTTCACAATTTTGAGTATTAAATATTTGAAAAGCATGTTGGACATTGGCTTGAAAGATGCATTTTGGTTCGTGTTTCATCATAAAAGCCAAAAGAGAGAGAGGAAGAGAAAGAAAGAATAGTGGTATTTTTATGAAAATAGAGTACAGTAGTGCTATTATCTTGGAATTGCATAGCATAAAAGTAAGAGTGGTGAATTAAAGCCATAAGGGAATTGGAAAGTATATTTTGTTGCAATTGTTTTGTGTGTGTCTGTGTGTTCTACAACAACAACAACAACAACAACAACAACAACAACAACAACAACAACAACAACAACATATATTTATGGTCAAAGACCAAAAAGTCTGCATGTTCTGTTAATACATTTGGAGTCAAATGTCTGAGGATACTTGACCAAAATTTCACATTCTTTGCTCTTGCTCTGATCTTCCACTAGTCAGGTTATTATGAGTACAACTTCTAATGATAGGTGACAATCTGAAATTAGAACTTAGTGGAAACTTTGATTTAAATGAACATGTTTTTATTCCTATAATAAAACACACATAATATTTCATGAAAGGGAAATGAAAACCATATGCTTCTGAGATATGAAGATGAGACTTGTTTTTTTCTCATCTCAAAAACTGAATAGCAGAAGCATCAACATGCTTATTGGAAAGCTTTACAAGAAACCTGTTGCATGGAGAACAGAGCATTTTGCAGTGGTTACAGTGAGAGTTGAACTCAGGATTCTCTTGTAATATAGCAGTGTGTTTTCTCTTCAGTAGGAATGGCCAATCCTTTGTTCTGATTTGAATTATCTTTCAAGATATATTAAAGGTGCACAATCAAAGATTGAATTAGATTTGAACCGAATGCTATCTCTTACCATATATAGCTCTGAGGAGCAACACATGGTTGTGTATTCAGACTTTCCCTTCATCTCCTTCTGGTGGTGCCCTACTGTTGTATCCATGAGAGTCCTCACATTCTCAAACAGATTCTGGGGCTTGTACATAGGAGGAGCAATCTGGACCTCAAATGTTGTCCATTTTTAAAATGGATAAAGTATTGGATTTGTATATGTGTAGTTGGAAATATTCCATTGAGAGAAACTGGAAGAAATCCCATGTGAAATCTAGAATGAAAGAAATTGTGTTGTGGATTTTCATTTTGGTTTTCTGCTAACTATATAATTAAAACCAATGGCCCATGTCCTGTACATAACACTTTTGGTCCTGTTTTACATTGTTGAAGCCAAAATACAGGCTCACTATCATAATAATTTGAATATAGATCTACTGGCAAGTATAAGTAGCTTTAGTTTTGTTTAGCATGAATCACTATGAAAATAGTTTAGTTAGAGGAACAGAGAAAAGCTACTGTAGAGCTTGACATATGTGTATTAGTAGAAGTAATGATTTCCATTTGTTTACATTCCCCATATCTCTAGGGGTATCACTTGAAGAGTTTATAAAACTCATGAGTGCAAAGAAGCCTTTGCATTTTTACCATAGTGAAGTGAGGCAGATCTTCACCGTTTTTGACAGACAATGTAAGTCTTTCTTCCATGTGGAACAACAATGCTTTCATGTTTTACTGGTAATAAAGTGAAACTGTTTCACTTTAATCCTGCCATTCTTTTCAGGAGGTCAGAGCTGTGTACAAAATAATGAAGGGCATGAGTCAAGTGGATAGAGGGACACTCTTCTCTCTCACACAAAATCAGAACTAGGGGACATCCACTCAAATTGAGGGTAGAGAGAGAGAGAACAGACAAAAGAAAATATTTTTTACCCTGTGGAACTCCCTGCCACAGTATGTGGTGATAGCATCTGGCCTGGATGCCTTCAAAAGGGGATTCCTGGAGGAAAAGTCCAGCACAGGTTACAAACCATGATGGAGATGTGTAATCTCCAGGCTTAAAACCAGGGTACTTCAAGGGCCAGATGGAAGGGAGTGGTATCAGGTAACATCTAGTCTTATGCTCTCCCAGATGCATTTGGTGGGGCCACTGTGAGATACAGGAAGCTGGACTAGATGGGCCTTTGGCCTGATCCAGTATGGCTCTTCTTATGTTCTAAAATTAATATCCTCTCACAAGATGTTAGTAAGGTAAAGCAGGCTAAGAGTAACTTTTTTATTTTGTTTTATTTTAGGACCAACAGAATACAGTTCATTTTCCAACATATCAATCCTTATACAATTTCCAAAGGTTGTTCTCCCTTCTTCTTTTTCCCTCCCCTCCCCCGAGCAAGCAACTAACTGCAATGTCCTCTCATATTATACATTGTCAAAGCCTGATGGAAAAGTCTAGCCCATTTCTCATTCTCAGGTTTTCCTTCCAACCATTCTATAAACTTCTGCCACTCTTTCAAAATTCTATTTTTTCTACAGTTTTTCCTTCTTGCATTATTTGTATCCATTAATTTTGAAAAAATTGATATAGATAATCTTTCCACTTGTCGTATTTCCATTTTCCTTCATCCTTCCATCCAGTTATTAGCACCATTATAGCAGCTGCTATTCCATAATACATAATACATAATCTGTTTTATTTCTCCAATTGCTTTCTCTCTCCACTAATCCTAAAAATATGTGGTCTATTTTTAACTGAATCCTTTTGTTTGTTATTTCTATTAACCAATTTTCTACTTTATTCCAAAAACTCCTTACTTTCTCACACTTCCAAATCATATGCTCAAAAGTACCCTTTACTTTCTTACAATGCCAACTTTGGGAAGTAACTAGGAATTTGGAACTGTTTTTAAACTTTTGTTCAATTTTACCTTTCGGTAGAATGAGGCTCAAGGTTTCCCAAGACTGAAAATTACAGTGACACTTCACTGGATCCATAATAAAAAATACTTCAGTTAATCCACAGTGAAAGTGTGGGTTATTGTATTTCCCAGTATTCCTTGAATATTAAAGTAATACCACAATAAACAGTTCTGAGGCTGAATTCCGTAGCTAAATAGCCTTGAGCTTTCATGCCCTTTTATGGAAAATTATGAGAGGAAGATTAACTCTTTGCAAAACTATATAGCTCCCTTCTGATAGTTTGGAGTCTCTTAGTTTCAGGAACATCAAAAGCTGCCTTGAAACTCAAACTTAGAAATACTGGTACGGTACATTGTTCTAGATATCTACTGTATATACTCGAATAGAAGCCTAGTTTTTCAGCCCTAATTTTGGGCTGAAAAAAGGGGCCCTCGGCTTATACGCGGATCAATGCTTTTAGCCACTGAGGCAAGTGCTTGGATCGGTGACTAAAAGTCATTTTAAACATTGTGTGCCGCTTCTCATGACCCCCCCTCTGCATCACAGGGGAGTCTAGGGTGGGAAATGCAGCAGGGCCTGGCAAGTGCTTAGGTCAGTGGCTAAAAGTCATTTTAAACATCACACACCACTCCCCCAGCTTACAGAGGAGGAGCTGCCAGGCCCTGCTGCATTTCCCACCCTAGGCTTAGACTCGAGTCAATACATTTCCCCAGTTTTGGGAGGTTCTTCCGTGCACTCAACACCTTCTCAGTCATCAGACTGTGCCCTTGTTATCTGGGAGTTGAGTCATGGGGTTAAACTAGGGTCCTCGACTTATACTCGGGTCGACTTATACTCGAGTATATACGGGTAAATGTGTTCAGTGCACATTTTTACGCTATTCCCCTTCTCCCAACAAGGTAAAGGATTTTTATCTTTTGAAGACTTCAAAGCGGCCTTCAATATTGTTGCACCAAAGCTGCCAGAGAGGATCATTGTTGAAGCATTTAGGTAAGTTATTTTCTCTCCCTGCCATGAGATGTGGAGTAGCAGTTCCCTCTGTTTGTCTTCTAGCACACAGGCCATAACATAAAGTGGGAGGCACCGTCACACGTCCTGTAACTCCACCTAGCAAGCAGCACCCCCCACTTCCTTAACAGTGAAGGAAATAACAGCAGAGAATCCACGTTTATCAAAAGCTAATTATGCCTCAACATGGCATCTACATATGCTGGAGGACAAGGTACATTTCAATGCGTTGTATTTATATAACTGCATTACATGTATGAAGATTTAACTGTGAAGTACACAGGACGTAGCCTAAGTTTAATATTCAAAGCCCTTGTGAGTGTGCATTATTTTACATGGATTTCAATGTTTAGGCTGGGTAAAGAAAATAACAATTATGCAAAAGGAAAATTGTTCCAAAAGCTGGTGGTATGCACTTTTTTTTTACCTATGCTGTTGTTATGTTTTATCAAGTCACTTCTAACTTATGGCAAAAAAAAGCAAAGCAAAAAAGCAAAGTGTTCTGTTTATATACTGCTCCATACCACTTCAAGTAGTTCTTGGGCGGTTTACAGTTTTAATTACAGTATGCAGGCTACACATCCCCCCCCCAGCAAGCTGGGTACTCATTTTACTGACCTCAGAAGAATGGAGGGCTGAGTCAACCATGAGCCAGCTACCTGGGATTGAACCCCAGGTCGTGAGCACAGTCTTAGCTGCAGCCTAACCACTGTGCCACGAGGCTGCTTAGGGGCAACCCCATGAATAAACAATCTCCCATATGTTGTCCTCAACAGTGCTGTTCATCTCTTATAAACTTACCTCCTACTTTTCCCAGCATTATTGTCTTTTCCAGAGAATCGTGTCTTCTCACAATATGCCCAAAGTAGGACAGCCATAGATTCAACATTTGTGCCTCTTTTTGGCAGCCCAAAGCTTTCCTCCAATGCCACATTTGAGAGTAATCAGTTTTTTTTCCTATCCAGTTTTCAAACCCACACATGATGATCAGAAATACAAGAATGTGGGTGATCTTGGCCTCCAGGGACACTTCCTTACACTTGATGAACTTTTCTAGTTCCTTCACTGCTACCCTTCCTTGTCCCAGTATTCTGATTTGCAGCGTCCTTTCTGGAGTCCATTGATGTAGGTTTGCCTATCTTGTAAATTAGATGCTGTACCCAGTTCTTAATCAGTTTGTTAATACTGAATGTTACCTGCTAAACTGTATAATACATCTACTATGTTGGTAATTCATATACTTAAATTGTATGTATGTTAGCTACCAACAGCATCAAATGAAGGTTAGGAATAGAGCTCCATAGTCTGCCTCAAATTACCTTCTTCAGGATTATTTTATCCCAATTTTTCCTTATTTTTTTCTTATACAGTGAGTGGCTTGAAAGTGTTTTTCAGGATCCATTCTACTGTTAAAAGTTGGATTCGCCCAGCTGAAGTTTTAGGATAATATTACCTATTGTTATTAAGAAGATATGTAGCCTGACGGTAACAGTTCATTTGTTGAAGAGAGCTTTGTGAAACATTTGTATAATGCATGAAGGTTTAAACACAGGAATTATTCGCCTACTGTGTTCCTAGTAGGAAATTTTTTAAAGCCTTGTTTTGTTATTTCACATTTGCAATAAGTGATATGATGACTGAAATGTGAAAAGGCAGAGCAGCTGTTCTTTGTGTATTGGCAGTACCAATATCTCTATTATTTAAATATTTAAATTTGCAGGTTTAACAGATTATTTTTGTCCTTGGATGCAGAGATGCCAAGTACTTAACATAAAAAACCCAACAAGCCTCTGCATCGTACAGTGGGAAAAAATCCATTAAAATCTTGACATTTTTCAGTCTCTTGCACTGAGCAATATGCCTGCTACCTATTACTGTTTCCATAATTCTCTGGATCAGAATACATGAGATAACAAAAGCTAAAAGCAGGCAATATGTCCTCTTCTGTTCTATATGTTATGCTTGGTTCTATTGGGATACGTGGGGCCACACAATAGTAGCATGCTAATGTATGTATAATTTTGTCTGCTCCTTACCAAAATGACCTCACTGATAATTTTCTATAATTATTCAGTAATGTAAAAATAACCCAGCTTTGTGTTTGTATCTTCAGTCAAGATGTTCTTTATGAAATTTTGATTTAGACATGTGCTGCAGAGCAGAGTGAATATGAAACATTCATCTGCCTATGGCTAGTTGCCATGGGAACAGTACACAGTGCAGTGTCATTCCCGTTCTGGTGATGTCTGCAGTGGTTTTTCCTTGCTGTTTTTCTTAAAGAACTATGCTGCAGCCTAGATATTCAAATATGCAAGCGCTTTGCAGGTACCTCTGATGCAATCTTTGTAAAGTCACCTGCAATAACTAATGTACACTTTTCTGGTAGGACATAATTCATACTCGCGTGTCTTGAAATGTTGGTAGACGTTACCATTTTGGTTCTGGGGAGCAGAATTCAAAATGTATCTTATTATCCCATCCTAGACAGATATCCAGGATACATGGAAAGAGGAAATTGCTTACATTAGTTTACATTAGATAAGAACCCTTCTGTTTGCTTCTATTTCACTGCAGCCTTCAATATCCTTCCCTTGAATAAATTATCCATCTGATAGCTCCCTGGGTAACGGCAACTGGCTGCAGAGCAAGGATTCGAATCACCTTTGTGCCTCCTAGAAGTAACATCTGGAGAGTGTGCGGTTAATGGTCTTTTCCTCCACATTGTCAGATTTTTCTCTGAGGGTTGGGGGTATTTTACCCCTACCCGTGTCATTGTCAGATCACCATCTGCTAAAATTCTCCCTGTCGTTCGCCGCCCCACCCCACAGGGAACGTCGACCCTTTATTTGTGCCCGCCCCTGTAGGCTCCTGGACCCTGCACGGTTCATGGATGCCTTCGGGGAGCTTTCTGGCGGTCTGGTGGACGATCCGGTTGAAGGCCTGGTGGATAGGTGGTATGAGGGTGCCACCGGGGCTGTAGACCAGATCGCCCCCAAGCGCTTCCTCCGCTGTGGAGCCCACTCCTCGCTGTGGTTCACGGCTGAGTTGCGGGCGATGAAACAAGAACGTAGGAAGCTTGAGGACATTTAGAGGATGGATCGGACAGCAGTGAGTAGGGCTGCACTTAAGCAGCTGGCCAGCCACTATGTTCGTGCGATCAGGGGTGCTAAAACAGCTCATGTCTCCCTGAGAATTGGTGAGGCCTCGAACCGCCAGGCGGAGTTGTTTCGGGTGGTTCGAGACCTCTCCAGTCTTGGTCAGCCCGGGCCTCCTCCTAGTGAGTTCACTAGTGAGCAATTCGCAGCCTATTTTAGATCTAAAATTGAGGCCATCCGCTCCAATCTGCCCTCCGGTTGCACTAGTTCATCCTCTGACATCCCTGGGGCCTCACCCCCTCGGTCTTCTTGCCTGGTTGAGTTTGGGCCTTTGTTCCCAGCGGAGGCCTCCAGGGTTATGGCTTACTGCCGGCCGGTGGCTTCCCCTTTTGACCCTTGCCCAGCTTGGCTTATTAAATCCGCCGGAGGGAACATGCCGGAGTGGGTCTCCGCTATTGCCACGGCCTCCTTCAGGGAAGGAATTCTTATCGTTTGAAGGAGACCGTGGTGAAGCTCACTTTGAAAAAGCCCGGCTTGGCAGCAGACGATTTGTCAAGCTATCGTCCGATTGCCATTGTTCCCTTCCTGGGCAAGGTTGTTGAGAGGGAGCCGCCATCTGGCTTCAGTCGTACCTGGAGGATAATCGTATCCTGGATCCCTTCCAATCCGAGTTCAGACCGCTTCGGGGGACCGAGACTGCCCCGGTCGCTCTGCAGGATGACCTCCTCAGGGAGGCCGACAGGGGGTGCTCCTCCCTGCTGGTCAACCTTGATTTGTCAGCTGCCTTTGATACCGTCGACCACGGTAACCTGCTGGACCGGCTTCCAGAGGTCGGAACTCGGGGCCCGGCTCTTTGCTGGCTCCGTTCGTTCCTTGGCGGCCGGTCTCAGCGGGTTCAGCTGGGGGATGATTTGTCGGCTCCTTGGACACTCCGTTGGGGGTACCCCAGGGGTCGGCAATCTCTCCCGTGCTGTTCAATGTTTACATGAGGCCGCTGTCGGAGGTCATCAGGGGATTTGGAGTTTGCTGCCATCAGTATGCTGATGACACACAGCTCTATCTCTCCTTTTCTTCTTCTGCAGAGGAGGCAGTACGCTCCCTCGACCTGTGCCTGGAGGCGGTCTTGGAATGGACCAGGACCAACCAGCTCAAGCTGAACCCGGAAAAGACGGAGGTTCTGTTCTTCGGGATGTCCTCGTCTGGGTACAATGGCCCCTCCGTAGACTGAGGTGGGTTTCCCTCCAGCCTACTGACAGGGCCAGGAATCTGGGTGTGGCCTTGGACTCGTCCCTCTTCCTGGAAGCCCAGGTGATGGCGGTCTCCAAAGTCGCTTTTATCCATCTCCGCAGGATCGCCCAGATCCATCAGTATCTTGATGAGTCTTCCCTGAGGACAGTTATGCAGGCCCTCGTGATCTCGAGGATTGACTACTGCAATGCCCTCTATGTGGGGTTGCCCTTGACCCTTGTCCGGAGGCTCCAACGGGTGCAGAATGCAGCAGCCAGACTGGTGGTGGGTGCTCGTAGATTAGACCACATCACCCCAGTTCTGGCTCGCCTGCATTGGCTGCCCGTTTTCCTCCGGATTAGGTTCAAGGTCCTGGTTTTTATTTTCAAAACCCTCCACGGCTTGGGACCGGAGTACCTGTCGGAGCGTATCTCCCAGAGATCATCTGGGGTCAGGCCCGCTAGAATGGTGCAGGCGCACTCACTTAGGATGGCCACACCCAGGGAGACGCGGAAATTGCTTATGCGTAACCGCGCCTTCTTTGAGGTGGGCCCCACCCTGTGGAATCATCTCCCTAGTGAGTTGCGCCTTGCACAGTCCCTGCCCGCCTTTAAAAAGGCTCTGAAAACCTTCCTTTTAAAAGAGGCATATGGCAACCTTATTACTTAAGTTTTTTTTTCCTTCTCCTTGCCGCCCGCGCCGCCTTTTGTGGAGGTTCCCTCCACTTTATCTTATTAGTTTTTCTTGTTCTTGTTTTTGTTCTCTTTTGCTGTTTTATACTGCTGTTTTATTCTAATTGTAAACCGCCCAGAGTATAAATAAATATGCCCTGCCACCTATGTAGCCTTGGAAAAGCTACGGAATACCAGAGTGCTACTAGAACAAGAAACTAGTAAGCTATTTTATACTGTACTTGGAAAACTTTGAATTGTGAATATCCTTATAAATATGGGATTTCCATAATTCAAGGTTGATGACAGATAATTGTTAATTGTCAGACTATTTGCTAAGAAAAGCTATTGTAGCAAGAAAGGTTCAACTAAGTGAGGGTCCATGCAAATAATCCTTGCCTCTCCTTCCACGTTGACTTAGAAGCTAGTTTTGCTTCAGTTTGGTTTAAATACTACAGTGAACCACCCCCCACCTATTGCAGGGGTTGAGGACCCGACCTGATCTGCAATAATTGAAAATCCGCGATATGTGGATGTGTTGAATTCAGGCTAATCCCAATTTTTTCTTGTATTAGAATAATTTAGCCAAAAACTTCTGAGACAAGCAGAGATCCAAATCACCATTCATATATTCAACTGGATAAAGGGAGGCGGGACGACCTTTCCCCCTGAAGCAGAAGGAAAAAATCCTAACTAACGAAGGCAGGGTACACGTTTAAGTACAGAAAGCATGAGATGCCCCTCCCCAATCAACAACATTCTTTAGGCAAGCTGTAACTCTTTGTTAGAAACACCCTATCCCATTCTCCTTGCACACACACCCATTGATGTCCTTGAACATATAACACAAACACTTCTTCTTTCTCTCTTGCCAAGGCACACATTCCAGTAAAGTTGAAACAGCTTCACATAGCTTACAAAGCACAATAAGGTACAGATACAAAGCATACAGAGGTATCAACATGGCATCACTTTGGTTCACTTGAATCTGTTAGTTTTTATTAATTTCTGGTCTCAACAGATGCAGGTCGGCTCGGGCCTGGGGGGCCTAGCTGGGGACTCTTGTACTTACATGCAGCCTGGTGCTGCCCTGAACAGGCCTGCAAGGGCCTTCCCAGGCCTGTTGGAGGCCCCAAAAGGGCTTCCACGTAAACCGGAAATGACCTCCGGATCACTTCCGGTTTGCACAGAAGCCCTTTTGGGGCCTCCAACAGACCCGGGAAGGCCCTCGCAGATCCGCTCGGGGGAGCGCCAGTCCTGGGGTATGTATAGGAGACCTGAATCAGGCCTTTTCCCTTACCCAAGGGGGCCATTTTTTCATATACTGCAGTCCCACGATATAGCGGGACTACAGTATATGAACCATGGAAGGGTGTGAGGTTACTGTAAAAGCATTTTTCAAATGTGTAATAATATTTTGGAGACTAAATTGTCAGTTGAAAGACAGTGATTCTTAGGTGCATTTGCTCCTTGGAGCGGGCACATGGATTAGGAAATTGGTTGCTGTAACCTGTAGGTTTGTGGGCAAGACAGTTGGGTTCAAAAGGTTCTCTATACATTTATTTTAAAAATATCTGTGTTATTAATGTGAGATATTGTGCTACTATAACCATAATTCAGAATGCCAGGAAATGGCACAGTATCAATGCCTGCATTGCCAGGCATTATCATTCCTGTTTCCTGCTGACACCCAGAATCCCGCCAGTATTCCAAAAGATGTTGCACACCTTTTGAAATAAAAATGGGGAGGACTCAGAGTAAACAGGTATATAAAAATATAGGTATATAGAGTCAGGTATATAAAATATAGAAATAAAATAAATAAATAGATAAAATAAACAAAGACTGTCATTTGAAACAAGCGTCAAAATCAGCCATGTTCCTTTTTTTCAACTGGCATTACTGAACCTGTGTGCTCGTCTTTTAAAGTTTTATTTGTGGTAATACCTGAATTTATTTAAAAAATTAAAATACTAATATTAGTTCTTTTATTAATTATCCATTAAATTTATATTTGTTTTTCCTGTCAGAAAAAGGTGCTTAAGGTAGTTAAGAGCCATATTCAGATAAATGCAAAATATGTTTGATATTTCATACCGATTTTAAGAAAACAATAAAAGGCATATCTGTCCCCTTCAAGAATAATCCTGCTTAAATGCCAAAGATCTGCCTGGATCAGGACGTCTTTATCTGTTGGCAGAAGGATATTAGAGTGTCCTTGGGAGGCTAGACTAGAACCTTAGAACAGCCACCAGGAAAGCCCTTTCTATGCATCTCCAAGGGTAGCAGGCTCAAGGGAAGGGCTCCCCCTGATGTCTTGAAACCCTTGGAGAGCTCATAATGAAAAAGATGGTATTTCAAGCAGTTGGATCCCAAGTCCCACAGACCTATGTGGATTAACACCACCACTTGAGGTTATACTCAGTCTGTTAGCCAGTGATGTTGTTAGAAGAAATGAGTTATGGATCCCTTTAATCATCCACCGTGAACAGTTTGGTTACGGCATGCTTCATTCTGAAATTTCTAAAGACTTTTTCAGTAGCAATCCCATATCCAGTGTGTTTTAAAGTAATCCAAATGAAATGTAACCAAAGCACTGAGACTATATTAAACATTTCTGGGAATATAAACAGTTTACGAACCTTAGAATTACAGTAGTCAAATACCACAGGATATGCTCCGCTTATAAAACAGGTGAAATTGATGTATTTTACTGATCACACGACACAAAGGCTGGTTTGAATTCATCCAGGACTTTTTGCTCCCAAAGTAGCTTTTTCTTTCTGCCTCTGGGGGCTTCTATTGTTTCAAGATGGAACAGTTCAGATGGGCTTTTGCCTGTTGTTGCTTGTGATATGATTTTTTCTAAAGATGGAGAGTGGGGTATTCTGAAAGTGGTATTGCCGCAATATATGTCTGAAGATTCTCCAGGTGAGGTTATCTGGAAGTTGGGTCATGTGAACTGGATTTATTTTCTTGTGAGATGGAAACGTTTCACTACTCATCCAAGCAGCTTAATCAATCTGAGGAAAGTTGGTAGTGAGGCTTCCAATTTATAGTTCACCGTGCTTCCATGACACCTGTTCTGAATAAGAACATAAGAACATAAGAAGAGCCATGCTGGATCAGGCCAAAGGCCCATCTAGTCCAGCTTCCTGTATCTCACAGTGGCCCCAATAGGCTCGTTAGGTGGATATGGCCTGAATAGACTCGTTAAGTGGGCAGTGTACTGAATATGCCCATTAGATATACAATGGCCTGGTGTGTGAGAAAGTTCCATTGCAGCCGGCACAGGGATAGCAAAGCTGTGCAGGGAGGGTGTTAACAGCTAACAGCTGCACAGCTTAGAGGGAACCTTGGCACTAAGTAACACTGTCATGTTCTCAATGGGTCATCATTGTTACTATTTCCTGTATTTACACCCCATTAATTCCCCATTAGATCAGCAGAGAAAGGGCCAGAGGAAAGGGAGGCTGTGAGTTGGAATGCAAATGGCATCACATACAATATGAACTGTAAACTCCTAATCAATCTGCAGCCCTTGTGTGAGCGTTGATGCAGATTTCGAATGCAATACAGGCATGAATCAAACTGCGCAAAAGCTGACACTTTGATTCAACTTTCCAGTATAGTTGCAGCCTTCATTGTGGAAGTACATTCCTGTCCATTCAAGGCTGAATCTAGGCGCATAACCAAACTGTGAGCCTGAGTCTCCAATAAAAGTATGACCTCACACAATGCAAACTGATGTCTTGCAGTGACCATGAGTGCCTTTGTGTTATAAAGATTAACCTTTTTCCAGTCAATGCCAGCATTAGTCAAGGCCATTTCAACAGGGATTCGTGCAAAGTACATACTGCACCTAGTGGGGGGGGGGGACTAAACACACAGAAGCTGGGGAATACCTAGCTCTCCAAGACAAGTCCAATCGTCATAGATTCGCAGGCTGAATATGAGCCAGCAGTGTGAGGTTGCTACAAAAAAAGGCAAATGCTATTTTAGAATGCATTAGCAGAAGCATGCTCTGCAATTCTGCAAGGTACTAGTTCCCCTCTGTTTGCACTGGTTAGGCATCATCTTGAGTACTGTGTCCAGTTTTGGACACCACACTTCAGGTGCTGATATAGTGGAACAAGTTCAGAGGAGGGCAACAAAGTTAATCGGGGCTGGAAACCAAACCCTGTGAGGAAAGACTGCAAGAACTGGGGATGTTTAGTCTTGAAAAGGGAAGACCGAGGGGAGATATGATAGAATTTTTCAAATACTTATCTGGAAGTTGAGTCATGGCTACTGGACTTCTTTTTTGAGAGATAGAAACATTTCACTGCTCATTCAAACAGCTTCATCAATGAAGCTGTTTGGATCAGCAGCGAAACGTTTCTATCTCTCAACAAAGAAGTCCAGTAGCCATGACTCAACTTCCAGATAAACTCACTGGATGACTGAGAATCTTCACAGACACATTTTTCAAATACTTGGGAGGCTGTCATACATTTGCTCATCTGAGAGTACAAAACACGCAACAATGGGCTCAAGTTACAGGAAGACAGATTTTGGCTGAATATGAGGAAAAACTTCCTAACTAACGGAAAGTATGGCAGTGGAACCAGTTACTTTGAGAGGTGGTGAGTAGGAATGGGCACAAAACACAAAAATAGTGTTTCGTTTCAGTTTGTCTCCCCTGTGTTGTGTTTCATTTCATTACAAAATGAATTTTAAAGTAGTTTCATTACAAAACGAAATGAAATAAAACACTATGCTCTCCTGTGTCCTAAAGGACCCTGAGCAAGCGATTTTAGGTCAGCCCCTGAAATTTGGGAAGTTTGGGGGGTCAGGGAACTGAGTAATTAAGGTCCAAAAGGGGGTACCCCTAGGGGAAATTCTTTCTAATTGGAATTGGAAGCTGATTGGATGAGTGATAGCGCTGCCATGGCTTCCCATTGATTCCAATTAGAAAGAATTTTTCCTAGGGGCACCCCCTTCGGACCTTAATTACTCATTCCCCTGACCCCCAAACCTTTCCACCTTTCAGGGGGTTACCTAAAATCACTTGAGGAAGGAACCCCTGCTACTTTGGATTAAAAATATGAACACGAAAATACTGATCCAAACCATGTATCAGCACTAAAGGGCAGGCTTAGCTTCCCCAAGCTATTTTAGAGAACTCTTTGAAATTTGGAAAAATTAAGTTTTCCTGGGGCTGAGATATTAAGCTCCAAAGGAGGTGTGGGGGTGCTTAATGGAAGGAGTGTGGATCTGAACTTTACCATAGTAAGGAGAAGCTAATTAACTCTATAATTGGTAAAGCGTGCCATACACACTCCTTCCATTAAGCATCCCCACACTTCATTTGGAGCTCAATATCTCAGCCCCCAGAAACCCTAACTTTTCCAAATTTCAAAGGGTTCCCTAAAATCATTTGGGGAAGCTAAGCCTGCCATTGACATGCCTGGGATCAGTAATTTTCCATTGAATATTTAAAAATAAAATTCAATGGAAAATTAATGATCCCAGGCATGCAAATGGCAGGCTTAATTTCCCCAAGAAATTTTAGGGAACCCCTTGACATTTGGAAAGTTTTGGGTTTCAGGGAATGGAATTATTAAGCTCCAAAGGAGGTGTGGATGTGCTTAATGGAAGGAGTGTGGATCTGAACTTTACCATAGTAAGGAGAAGCTAATTAACTCTATAATTGGTAAAGCGTGCCATACACACTCCTTCCATTAAGCATCCCCACACTTCATTTGGAGCTCAATATCTCAGCCCCCAGAAACCCTAACTTTTCCAAATTTCAAAGGGTTCCCTAAAATCATTTGGGGAAGCTAAGCCTGCCATTGACATGCCTGGGATCAGTAATTTTCCATTGAATATTTAAAAATAAAATTCAGTGGAAAATTAATGATCCCAGGCATGCAAATAGCAGGCTTAATTTCCCCAAGAAATTTTAGGGAACCCCTTGACATTTGGAAAGTTTTGGGTTTCAGGGAATGGAGTTATTAAGCTCCAAAGGAGGTGCAGGGGTGCTTGATGGAAGGAGTGTGTCCGGTGCACTTTACCAATTATAGGGTTAATTTACAGCTACCACTCAGCACGCCGATCCACACTTCTTCAATTAAGTACCACTGTAGCCCCTTTGGAGCTTAATAAGTCTGTTCCTTGAAACCCAAAACTTTCCAAATTTCAAGGGGCTAGAGAGGAGAACTTGAGGAAGCTCCCCTACCATTTTCTCTAGAACAAATTGTTTTGTTTTAGGGGGGAATGGTGTTTTGTTTTGTAATGAAATGCTGGCTGGCATTTCGTTTCGTTTCAAAACGTTTCATAACCTTAAGATAAGACGAAACAGTGTTTTTTGTAAGGAGCTTATCCCTAGTAGTGAGTGCTTCGACACTGGAGGCATTCAAGAGAAATTTAGACAACCACAGGGCAGATATCGTTTGAAAGTCTGCATTGAACAGGGGATTGGATTTGATAGCCTTATAGGCCCCTTTTAACTTCATGCTTCTATCATACTCTGACAGTGTTTCCGGACCTATGGCACGGGTGCCAAAGGTGGCACTCTGAGCCCTTTTTTGTGGGCAACCTGACATCATCCTTTTATAGCCACCTGTATTCAGGTTAAATGGCTATATCGGCACTTTGCAAAAAAATCAGTGGGTTTTGAATCGCAGTTTGGGCACTCGGTCTCTAAAAGGTTCGCCATCACTGCTCTATGATATAGAACCAGCACCTCTTTTTCAGCTTTAGATGGAAAGGAGAGAGAGAGTCAGGGATCATCAGTGTACTACAAGTGACCTCCTCAGAAGTTTCATATACGTGTTAATTATTGCAGATGGGGGGGGAGGCAAAACCCTAAGGGAATACATAGCCCAACTCCCATGGGGTTGAACAGGCATTCCCCAAAATCAGATGCCAGACTTGCCTTTTAAAAGAAGAGCTGGAGCCACTATGTTGCCTCTAAGTCAGGCATGTCCAAACTTCAGCCCTCCTGATGTTTTGGACCACAACTCCCAGAATTGTAAGGTTAGATTGCAAATGGCAAAGGACTGTGGGAGTTGTGGTCCAAAACATCTGGAGGGCTGAAGTTTGGGCATGCTTGCTCTAAGTCCTATCTAAGACCCTGAAAAATACCATGGTTGAATAGAACTTTTTCCAAGGTAGATCATCCATCAGGCAACGAACTCAGTCTCCATCCTTTAACCAGGCCTGACACCAATTGCAAGGAATAACTTTTGATTTTGCAAATTAAAGCTTATTTTCAATCCAATGGAACAACTGTCCAGTGCAACTATCCAATGGATCAACAACTGTCCAATGGAACAACTGTCCATATGTCAACAACAACTGTCCAATGGAACAACTGTCCATATGTCAGACTAGCAAGGACCCTGATTACCTTCAACATATTTATAAACACAAACATATTGCTGCCATTGTTGGATCCCTAGAGCAGTTCATTGCAAAGCTGGAGAGAGGGTGGTGGATCATGCCTGCAGTTAATTGTGGGACAAATGAGTACAGGGAAGGCAAGAAAGAAAAGGCGTAGTTGAGAGGGCAAGGAGGTATAATGTTCTCCGTGTTTAACAAATTGTGAATCATTACTTGGAGTTAAAATATTATATAGAGGGGAGTGAAAGGGGGAAATGTAGATAATTCAAAAAAAGGAACTTGAAAACATAGTAAACAAAATGGGAAGAAAAATCTTGAAGTAGAGTAGTTCATTTTGAAAATTGAAAGTGCTCGAGTCTAAGATAAATGAATGTATGTCTTAATGTTATGCATGTTGCTTAGCAACCACCAGTAAAATGTGGACTAATGAGTAAAAAGTACTTCATGGAAAAGAGATGTGTGCATTATGTGTATGTTATAGCACTCTAATCAAAGTTTGGTAGGGGTTAAAAGCAGAGGTGTATAATTAAGAAGACTTTAAAAACAAATGAACAAGAAACAATCTGAAGAACAAAAATCAGAAAACAGATTTTCATTGGTCTTCATTTTATATCAAAATGGGAGGGAGATCCCATGCCGTTGGTTTATTTTTATTTTCTCATTGGCTTCATATCATGCCTTTATTTCTCAAAGCAGTATCCTAAAAACCACCCTGAATTAGTAATGGGAGCAAGGTCACCTAGTGAACATCATGGCCTAGGGAAATTTGAATATGGTTCATCCTGGTACTGCTATAGTATTTTAATGGCTATGCCATTTCGGTGCTCTTATTAAATTTTATTTTCCTGAAATACGCAGACAGAAAGATAAAAGGAAAATGAGAGAAAGAACAGTATACTGTAGCTAATAACAAAAGATTAATATGCAAAGCAGTATAATCAGTAGCAAATACTATACAGTAATCTCCCGTTTATTGCAGGGGTTAGGGACCCAACCTGACCTGCGATAAAGGAAAATCTGCAATATGCGGATGCTGGGTCGGTTCAGGACTTGTGGGGGGGGGGCTGTCTGAGGTCTCCTACGCTTACCTTAGGCCTGGCGCGGCCCTGAACGGACCTGCAACAGGCTTCCCAGTTTTTCAGAAGTCATTTCTTGTTTGCCAGAAACCACTTCTGGAGCCTCCGACGGGTCCAGGAAGTCCATTGAAGGCCCATTTGGGGCTGCGCCAGGCCTGGGGTAAGTGCAGGAGGCCTCAAACAGGCCCATAGAACTTGCCCCAGGGGCCCTGGCCTTCATATGCCGTCCCACAGTATACTGGGACCGCAGTAGATGAACCGCAAAATGGCGGGGGACAACTGTACTGACAGAGGATCCTTATTTAAAAGGAGATAAGAAATTTTGATATGTAATTTACAAGCTGCTTTCTAGCTTTCCCATTCTATGCTTTCAGGTAGGCTCAGATTTGTAAAGCATCTTGATAGCACTTTACTATAGTCAAAGTCCGCATCAGTGATCAAGTTTTATAACCTTATGCTACTTCTTGATTTGTGATCTTGCAGGTTTTTTAAATGTTCGCAGTATTTCTTTTGTGCGGATGGTCCATTCCTAATGCAGTACTAACATGTATAACCATGACTTAATAGCAAACATGGAAGGAAAAACACAAATTTCCCACAGAGTTAAGATATGTTTACGAACTAGTGATAGTTGTTGCAGGGCATACATGATATATGCTTTCTTCAGATGAAGATGCCCTCCCTCTATTTTTAAAAAGTGGGGGCAATCCTCCAATGATGCCATTGATTTGCTATCTATGCTCTCATATCCCTCCCACGTCTGGGTAATTGGTTGTCTTCTTCCATGTCTCATATTGGGCAGGCTTAAGTGTTGGACAGGCAACTGGCTCCATATATGTATGTATGTGTATGTATGTATGTATGTATGTATGTATGTATGTATGTATGTATGTATGTATGTATGTATGTATGTACGCATGTATGCATGTATTCAATTCTTATACCTCCTGTCTAGTGGAAATCACTACTCCGGATAATTTATAACACAATAAGTAATATATAACAAGAATAATCTGAGAACCCTAACTCTGAAAGATGAGTCTCCAGTGCCTGTCTCTCTGTTCTCAACCTGGCCTGTCAGGGAATATTAAGAACATAAGAACAGCCATGCTGGAACAGGCCACAGCCCATCCAGTCCTGCATTCTGTCTCACACAGTGGCTCACCATTTGCTTCAGGGGATTCCTAAGCAGATGTCTTCACCTGCTTACGATTCCCTACAAATGGCATTGAGAGATATCCTGCCTATCTCTCCAACCCGGGGGTTGTCCTTAGGCATCCATAATGATAGCCATTGATACCCTTGTTCTCCATGAACTTGTCCAATCCTTTCTTAAAGCTGTCAAGGCTGACAGGTGTCATCACTTCTTCTGGCCGGGAGTTCCATGTTCTCTTATTTGTTTGAGATCTAGCACCCAAAAGGTTCATGGAGTGCCCCCTAGTTCTAGTGTTGTGTGATAGAGAAAACAGTTTTTCCTTATCTACTTTGTCCACACTGTGTATGATTTTCTAACTTGTTGTTATAAATGTTGTCTCAGATTTCCCCCTCTTTCCCCTTGCTGATTAGATTTGGTGTCTGGACATGAGGTGCTATATTTCTCCACAAATTGACCTGGCTTTACTTATATTTATAGAGCAAGTGTAACCTCTATGAAATATAGGTTCGGCTTAGAAGGATAAGACTCAGAGTGAAGAAGAGATTTTATAATGAGAAAGAGTGGGAGAACTGAAGAGGCCAGAGCTGCTGTTGCCACAAAGGCCCCTGCCAATTTGGTCCAAGGGATTGAAGATGTTTTATGGATACCCAGTCCAGTTGAGAAAGATATCTTGGATTTTTGTATGGCTTTGAAATCAAAGGGGCACTTGAACTTTGCACTTCTCCAAGATCCGTTTTGTGTTTGCCAGGTTCGTCAATCAGTCTCAAAGTAAGCCAACAGCTCCGTAGAACTTTAAAAAGTTACATGAGTAATTTAATTTTAGAATCATTTTGGGCCATGTCTAGAGATGGGCATGAATCACTGGTTTGGCAGTTCAGCCCCCTCCCCACCTCTGGGTGCCCACACAGAGGCAGTGCCCAGGGAGGGCAGGGCAGGGCAGGGAAACCAAAATTCTGCCTCTGAATGGGTTCCTGCCAGAAGAGACAGAATGTCAAACTGCAGAACATTTGTTGGACCACTGTTTGTACTGTCCTTATTTATTTATTTTATTTATTTATTTTTTCATTTTTATACCACTCCCATTTCCCTGAGGGAACTCTGGGCGGTTCACATAAAAAACAAGTTAAAAACATGTACATCAATGAGAGGAGATATTAGGCAAGAGGCGTAAAAATTGACAATAAAAATGGTAAAAATGACAATTTAAAAAATGAACAGAAATTAGCAGAGGAAAACACTTTGGTACATCCTATCAATCGCCAAAGGCATCCCTGAACAGCCAGGTCTTAAGCAATTTCTTAAAAGCTGCCAGTGAGGGAGCCTGGCGAATCTCGCTGGGGAGTTTGTTCCATAGTTCTGGGCCAGCCACTGAGAAGGCCCGCTTGTGGGTAGCTACCCTACAGGCCTCTCTAGGCGTGGCCACCCGAAGCGAGAGAGCCACAGAGGATCGGGTTGGTCGGGCAAGCTCTGATCGTAGGGAGATACGCTCTGCCACTAAATCAGGACCCAGGCCATGGAGGGTTTTGTAAACCAAAACCAGTACCTTGAACCTTATTCGGGAGGCAACGGGCAACCAGTGCAGATGAGCCAGAATGGGGGTAATGCGGTCATACCTGCCCGCACCAACCACCAGCCTGGCTGCTGCATTCTTGAACCGCCTCAGTCGCCGAACAAGGTTCAAGGGAAGCCCCATGTAGAGAGCGTTGCAGTAATCTATCCTCGACATGACCAGCGCCTGCACCACTGTCCTGAGGGAGTCCTCATCTAGGTATGGGCGAATCTGGGCAATAAGCCTAAGATGATAAAAGGCCGACCTGGTCACGGCTGCCACCTGGGAGCCCAGGGACAGGTCCGGATCCAGGACGACGCCCAGACTCCTCAGTCGTTCAGCCTGCTGGAGGGCGGACCCACCCAGACTGGGAAGAGGGCCACAATACCCGTCCGGGCCACCCCCAAAGAACAGAACCTCAGTCTTCCCAGGGTTAAGCCGGAGCCTGTTGGTCCTGGTCCAGTCCAGTACTGCAGCCAGACAGCGATCGAGTGTCTGGACTGCCTCCACTGCAGAGGTGGAGAAGGAGAGATAGAGCTGCGTGTCATCAGCGTACTGATGACAGCAAGCTCCAAAACTCAGGACGACCTCAGCCAGCAGCCTCATGTAGATGTTAAAGAGCATTGGGGGGAGAGCCGACCCCTGAGGCACCCCACATGAGAGTGTCCAGGGGAACGACAGAACACCCCCCAAGCTCACACGCTGAGCACGGCCCTCCAGGAAGGAACGGAGCCAGCCAAAGGCCAGACCCCCAATCCCAACCTCAGCGAACCAGCCCAAGAGGATACCATGGTCTACGGTATCAAAGGCCGCTGACAGGTCGAGAAGGACCAACAGGATAGAGCAACCCCTGTCGGCCCTCCTCAACAGGTCATCTTGCAGTGCGACCAGGGCAGTTTCAGTCCCATGCCGCGGCCTAAACCCAGACTGGAAGGGATCCAGAACATGATTCTCCTCTAGAAACGACTGGAGACGCAGGGCGGCCCAACTATTACCACCAAACTGTTGGTTTGTGCCCATCTCTAGATGTCCACTGGGCCATTTTATTGCAACAGAACAGTAAAAATGAGTCCACCAAACATTTAAAAATTCTCTCATTTTAATAGTTTTTTTTCTATTTCAAAACATTTAATTAAGCGCAAAGAAAATAACACACTAAATTCCATCTGTCTATCCGGACATCATAAAAAGCCAGCAATGTTTGTATGCTAACATGTGCCGAAAGCAATTATAGGACCCAGTCCAAGGGCAAGTAGAAAATAATGAGTGTTGTGTCCATGTCCATGGCTTTGCATATGTTATGTACCTGTGGCTACAGAATCTGAACCACTTTTCTGTTACAGCAGCACTGGGGAATCTTTTTTGCCCAATATTCAGGCTCCAGGAAAGCATGGTGGGTGGGTGGGTGTGTACCTACTGTTGCCTAGGCTTCATTCTCTTTCTCTCCCTTCCAGGCCACTCATTCTCATTCTGTTTCTCCTGCACATATAGGGCTCTTACACGGACTCACAAAAATGCCCCCTCGTTCAGCAGGACAGAGAAAATATTTCAAAAGGTGGAATGAAGTACAGTATTAAGGATGGAAGGGTGTTAGCCTCTTTCTCCCTCCTCTTCTGCGATTAAGCTTTTTAAAAGTCCCAGTTGGCATCAGCAGAGGCTTCTAAAGTCTAAACCAGGTCTACCCAAAGTTCGGCCCCGGGGGCCAAATCTGGCCCGTCAGGCCATTCTGAGTGGCCCGCAGCTGGCTTGCCCACCCCTCCCTCCCCCTCCTTCATCCCATGTTGTTTTTTTTTTAAATTTCTGCCAACACTGACACCACTGGGAAGCTTGGGCGGATGGGCGGACGGGCGGTCTGCCACCACCGGCACCGCAGGGGAATGTGTGGGGGTGGGCAGGCCAGCAGGCCTCTGCCACCGCCAAGGAGCTTTGGGGTGGGCTGGCGGGCGAGCCGTCGCCACCTCTGGGGAGCTTGGGGGGGGGTGCAAGGTCGCACAGATTGCCTCTTCCAAGGGGCGACCTGTGGCCACGGCCCCCTGTGCTTCCTTTGGTCCCCACCTTCCTTCTTTCCTCCCTCCCTTGGTCCCCAACTTCCTCCCTCCCTCCCTTGGTCCCTGCCTTCCTTCCTGCAGGTGGGGTTGCAAGGGGTCAGTGGGTGGGGCTTATGTGTCAGTGGGTGGGGCTTGCAGTGGAGTGGCAGGGTTGGGGAGTAACTGGCCCCTGACACATTCTCAGCCACGAAATCTGGCCCTCCTTACAAAAAGTTTGGGCACCCCTGGTCTAAACGCAGCTTGGGGAGCATAAGGAAATCTCTGAAGGCTTGAACATGAAAGGAGTTGTTTTTTTTCCTAATCACAAAATTGTCAGTTTGTTTAAAAGAAAATCTCTTTCTTTCCCGTCAGTCCAAGCAGATATCTTACAGTGGGTTCCTTGCTTTCTGGTGAGCTTTGAGGAGAAGGGAATCTCATAACTGAGGCTGAATCTTTAGTCCTCAGGGGAGTCAATTCTATGGATTCCAATGTGAGGCACCTCTTCATACACATGAACTGGATTGGATTTTGAAGCCAGGAATGGCTCTCTTGGGCCTCTGGCTGCCTGGACAAGGCAGCGATGGTATCCTGTGTTGATCTTCAGCATCGTAACGAGTTAGAGGAGAAGACGCCTTTTGTAAGACCCACTGGAACTACCAATATAGGAGACAGTTAACAGATGTTTCAGCTTTTACTATCAGCCCATTCCTGTCAGCCCATATATGTAAGACTCATATTGCGTGCTGTCACTCAAAGTTGTGCAACAAACACAGATTTACAGTACGTGGACAGAAATAGACCATTCCAGACAGCTGGAATGCCATCATAGTACCTTTCTGACATAATTTAATTTCATTTGCGCCTCTTCTTTACACACACCCCTCCACAAAAATGAGCTCCTTGGTATTCATATACCATAGGAACACTACTAATCCCCTCTCTGATTATTGCTTGTCCAAACAGACTAGTCAAATCACTATCATACCTGTATTAGCATTTTAAAGCCCTGCTTTAGGGAATACCTTTTATTTGCTGCACATTTCATTTTTAGTAATCTGGGAGAACAGCTGATTGGAAGCAGCCTTCAGGTTGTTTTCTCAGGCCTCTCATAGCTTCCAACCCATTTCAGCGGCTCAACCCCGTTTTTCAAGGTTCCAGTAGTTCTTGTAAGTAAGTGAGCTGCAACTATCAAGTTGAATAATTTAGAAAAGGCAGGAGCACCAGGCCTCAGCTGTCTTATGGTTTTCCAGCAGCACCTTTACTTCTTCTGCTACTCAGAGGACGAATAAATTAATTCTATTTTTACCATGGAGGATTTTGAAACTTTCAATACATCTTAGGATAGCTCTCTCCCTTCCTATATATCTTGAAGTATGACATACAAAAGTGGTTCCCAAAGCAGTGGCAGGGGTTTTAGATGCCTTTGAAATGGGGTTTGACAGATTTCTAGAGAAAAAAGTCCAACACAAGTTACAAGCCCTGATGGGGATACATGTTATCTCCAGGCTTAAAAGGAGGGTACCTCAAAATGCCAGATGCAGAGGAGTGGCATCAGGGAGCCAGGTATCTTATTGTCTCGTATGTTCCCAGAGGTACCTGGTGGGGTCTCTGTTAGATGCAGGAACCTGGACTAGATGAGTCCTTGGCCTGATCCAGCAGGGCTCTTGTGTTCTTAAGAACTCCTGGGTTACCCAAGGTTGGGAAATAGGTGATAAAATCATAATGGATCATATCATATTAGGACATTAGACTTTGTGAAATATTATATTGTTCTTTGAAAACAGATCGGTGTTTTCAGGCATTTCTTACAGGAAAAAGACTTGATCAATAAGCTGGAGGGGCTTGTGTGTAATCTGTCAAGCTCATTAAAATGAATGTAGTAAATAAATGTAGCTACATTAAATGGTAGAAATCAAGGAGCTTTCTTATGAATGGGTTTTTATGTTTTTTATTTATTTATTTGTTTTGGCTACCATATATGACTTTAAAAATCGATACAGTCAGCCAAGTCCACTCCTTGGTATTTTGGATACATTAATATCATGGTTGTTATAAATACCGTGTATAATACGTTACGTACCATGTTAGAGTCTGAGAAGGAAACTTACATAAGAGTGCTTATGTAAGTTTCCTTCACTTTGCCACACTGCTTTTGTTTTTACCCTCCTGAAACTTTTTTCGAGAGTCAGAAGTAGGGGTGGGGACTTGAGTTGTCCAACTTTTTGCTGTGTCTGACTCAAGTCACACCTGAGACTTGACTTGGACTTGACTTTGGTGGGGGTGGGTTGCAATGACTCAGACTTGAGTTGCCACAAGAAGTATACAAGGCAACTTATAACATTAAAATACTGTATTTAAAGTCAGAAACAGTAAATAATGCTAAACATGATTTTAAAAATATCACTCTGATGAATGGTAAACAAAAGCACTACTAAAATATATATTCAAAGCATTAAGGCATAATAATCAATTTAAAAATCCCACTCAGACTTCTCTCTGTGGGGCAGTATACCTTGATATAGCTTCAAATTGTCAAGTGTTATTTACCCTCTCTTTTTGTGGCATTAAAAAAACCCCCTCAAATCTAAAGAAAAGGAATCATACTACAGTATTAATATTCCAAACAGCACAAACAGCTGAGAAAGTACACATAGAATCCATAGTGCACCCCATTTATATTTTCCAACGAACAACAACACAACTCTCTCCCATAAAAAGTTCAGTATCTTCCCTAGGGTCTATGGATTATAAGGTAATTTTCTAATGCCATTTCAGATATGTGTAGGCATAGATGCAAGAAAACCACCACAATTCAAACAGTCCATTTCTCCTTTCTTAAAAAAGAAAGAAAGAAAAGAAAGAAAGAAAGAAAGAAAGAAAGAAGAAAGAAAGAAAGAAAGAAAGAAGAAAGAAAGAAAGAAAGACTTGATTTATTTCACTTTTCACAGCAGTTTGAAAGATCATAGAAGAAGAAATAAATTGTGCTGTATATTACCAAGTAAAGAATAATGAATAACCACACTTGTGGAATTTTTCACAAAATTGTCATTCTACCAGGTCTAAACGCCTGTGATGAGAATGGAAGCAGGCCTCTGTTAACTATGTAGTATCCTTTGCCTCTGATAAAATTATTCAAAGCAGCTAAACAACTAGCTTATTTCAGCCCCAAAAGGTGATCACACGTCATCAGGGGTATCCAGTGTGGTATAACACAGTGATCTCTGACAATTGGTATCTCAAGACTGGTATTGGGTTTCATTGTGTGTGCAGGCATGCACAAATGTGCAAGATTCACCCAATGCACACAATGCCACCCCATGCACAAGAGGCATACGAGTGGGCAGGATGCCCCACACCGCATGTAAGGTTCTGTTGCAACCGTTTAGGTCATGACAGGTGCACAGAGGGGAACCCATGTGGAAGCAGGGGAAGTACCTGCTAGGGCGTGTGCCTTAAACCTTGCTGGCCGCTGGCATGGCCTAGTTTGAAACAGGCCATGGCCCAGTAGCAACCCAGGAGTTGGGGACGTAGGGTATAGCAGACAGAGTTATGGACTAGGACTCAGTCATGGAAACTCACTGGGGTTATGGAACTGAGAAGACAATTCCTTAAATATCTCACTTTCCTTGAAAGCCGTGTAAGGATTACTATAAGTTGCAACTTGAAGGCACATAGCAGCAACTGATGGTATAACAGGAAATCGGTGCCTTTGTGGAACCACTGGCCAGAATCCAGAGGACTCCAAGAAGAATCTCCCAAGTATTCCATATGTGCTACTCACTGCTATGTTTTCTTTGTTCCATATCTGAGATTGCCAAGAGATATTTTCCACTATCTATCTATCTATCTATCTATCTATCTATCTATCTATCTATCTATCTATCTATCTATCTATCTATCTATCTATCTATCTATCTATCTGTCTGTCTGTCTGTCTGTCTGTCTGTTAAGAATACTTTCACCCCATATTTCTCCTTAAAAGGACCCAAAGCAGCTTACATCTTATATTAAAATTAAATATCATATTAATATCAATGTTAGAGCTAGCAGCAGTAAATATCCAAATGCTAAAAAGGACCAGATGCCCTTGACCCATTCCAGTCCAGGTTCAGACTGTGTCAGGGCATGGAGATTTTGTTCTGGAGGGTGGGACTGGGTTCCAAGCGCCAGCTGTGTTGCAGTGTTTTGTTTCAGAATCAGTCCCCTTCTGAAACGAAACACCCATCTCTAATTGATCGTCTTGAGATTAGACTATTGCAATGCTTTCTACATGGGGCTGCCCTTGAGGCTGATGCAGAGGCTCCAGTTGGTAACAAACACGACAGCCAAACTTCTGACAGGTGCTAGTAAACATTGGCAGATATCCCCTACTCTGGCCTCCTTCCACTGGTTAGCAATGCACTTCCACTTCAACTTCAAAGTGATGATGATGACATACAAAGATCTAAATGGTTTAGGACAGGGGTCCTCAACCTAAGGCCCCGGGCCCGGATGCGGCCCCCCAAGGTCCTGAATCCGGCCCCTGGGACCAATTGCAACCCCCCACCTACCCCCTGTTTTGTGAGCAAGCCAGCCTCCGCAGCTGCTTTTGGACTGGGATCCGGCCCCCAGTGGTCTCTGGGTGGTGGTGGACCGGCCCACTGGTTGAAAACTTTGAGGACCCCTGGTTTAGGATCTCCGTACCTGTCAATGTGTCTGGTTCCAATGAGAACTGCCTGTACTACCCTCTCTTTTCTTTTGTCTAATATTTTCTTTGTCTAATATGTGTACATCGTCATCTTTGAAAGAGTGCCCTTTGTCCTTCAAATGGAGGTGTACTACTGTTTATTTCCCTGTTTATTTCAAACCCACAAACACACTAAGGCAGAGACTTGTCCACCCAAAGGATCCGATACCAAACCATAAAAGGAGCAATATAGTATATGCGGCCCAATGCAGTGAGGAGTGTTCAGACCTCTACATTGGAGAAACAAAACAGCCATTAAACAGAAGAATGGCCCAACATAGGAGGGGTAACAGCTCAACACCAGAATCAGCAGTACACCTCCATTTAAAGGACAAAGGGCACTCTTTCAAAGATGAGGATGTACACATATTAGACAAAGAAGAGAGGTGGTTTGAGAGAGGAGTAAGGGAAGCCATTCATGTTAGCATTGAAAATCCCTCCCTCAACAGAGGTGGTGGACTCAGGTATAGTCTATCTGCTATTTATCAGGCTGTGCTTTCCAAAGTACCCAGACAAAAAAAAAAGCCTTCACCACCAAGGCTATAGCTAACAACTAGACATGGGCATGACTTGGCGAAATTCTCGTTTCCGTTTTCGTTTCTCGTTTCCGTTACGGAACGGAACGAAGAACGACAATTACTCTGCCAGAACTCGAACTCGAACCGACTAAAGAAAAATTGGGTCTCATTTGTCGTTGTCGTTCCTGGCATCGCAGCGATCGCGCGATGCTAAGCGGCACAGGAAAAAAGTTTAAAAAATAAAAAAAACCCAATTCCCAGCCAAAAAAGCAGGCGAAAATATGCCTGCCTGAGTGAGGGCACCTACCAGAGGGGTGGTTTCTGGGGGGGGGTCCCCGGCCTCCCCCCCTCCTCTCCTGGGCTGCGCAAAGTGCGCATCCTCGTCGAGTCGCCAACTCGCCAAGCGGCGCGGCAGAGAAAAAAAGTTTTAAAAATAAAAAAATCCCGATTCCCGGCCAAAAAAGCAGGCGAAAATATGCCTGCCTGAGTGAGGGCACCTACCAGAGGGGTGGTTTCTGGGGGGGGGTACCCGGCCTCCCCCCCCTCTCCTGTCCTGGGCTGCTCTGGTGGGGGGCATCCTCGTCGTCTCGCCGAGTCACCATGCCATGCGGTGCGGGCGGGGGATCCAAAATGGGGCGACCGCAATATTTATTTTGAAATCGCGTGGTCCAAAAACACACCGAAGCACCACAGAAACATGCGAAAATAGCTATTTTAAAACTGCCTGAATTTTTTCAGTAGCAGCAGTGGGTTTTTCTTGCAACAAAACGTCTCCATTGATTTTATTTTAATTTATTTTTATTTTTTTACACCTGCGCAATGATGGGCTGGCCATGGGAGTGGACCATGCAAATTTTTGGAGCCATTCCACCAATTGCATGGCCACTTGGCCAGGTTTTGACCGAGACTTCTGGGATGTGCCAGTCGGGCATAAAAAGCCACTAACCCTAGCCCGAACCCTAACCCTAACCCTAACCCTAACCCATACGCCAGTACACTGTCCTTCTTAGTGGGTCAGAGAGGCACCCAGAGGTGCACCCCAGTAACTCACCCTAACCTTACCTGTAACCC